>PVLD010001513.1:89054-135709 GCA_004027595.1 Dinomys branickii
AGGGTGAGTCATGTCAGTGGGTGGGAAAGAGCAGCAGGTTTGCCGAGAGCTGAAATCCCAAGAGGAGACTGGGTGCTAAGCCAAGTACGGAGTGACTGCTTAGGGGGCCTTGAGCGGCCGTGAAGAATTTCATGCTATCTCTGAATAACACTGGAAGCTACTGAAAGGTTTAGAATAAAGAGTAACACGCACAAAGCAATGATTCAGAAAAGCAAATGGCAGAGTGACAGGAGGAATTTAAAGGTCTAGTCAGCAGCTTCTTGCATAGTCCAGGTACGAAAATTGCCCATCATTATTCAGGCTGCTAACAAACAGAGGTAATGATACCAGAGAAATTGCAGAACTGATGATACTTGCTGACTGGCCACCCAATACCATTTAGGGAGCATCTTACTGTATGCTGGGCAGTTAAGGCCCTTCATGTGCATTGTCAAATTGAATCCACATGGCAACACTATTTAATATGCCTTAATACCCATATTTTTTGGTGGGAAAACACTGGGTGGACCCCTAGAGTCTGGCACCCTGTAAGTATACAGTGAGCATCTCTGACTGAGAGAGCAAAGGCGGCAGGGACAGCGAAGGGGTGGAGGGGAGACTAACCGAAGAGGCCTGGTCTGAGGTCCCCCACGCGTTCTGTGGCTGAGCCAGGATCCACGAGGTTTGCGCACCTCTCGTCTCTTTTCCTCCCAGCGTGTCATGTCCTCTCACAGGATTTCCAGGGGAAAGAGAATATTAGAGCCAATGCCAAAACTTTTCACACGGGTGAAAGGAAAAAGGGTACTAGCAGCAAAGGGTTTATGTTCGTACGCACACATTTACGTAAACCCAAAGGGTGAAGCCACGGGTTTGCCACAGTACGGAAGTAGAATCAGGGGTGATTTTCTTTCTCCAAGTTATCTTTTAAAGTAATACAATGCCACTGTAAAAAGTATACTTTCTTTAAAAAGGAAATGCGTCCGTGGCATTGAGCAAGCAAAAAAACTAAGTGAATAAATAGGAACTATCCACAGGAAAGTTAATCGACGAAAATCTTGTTTACAGTGAGCATACCTTCAACAGTGAAGCAGCTCAGGGTGAAGGGTTCTCCCGGGCTGCCGCAGATTGCCTGCCTTGCCCACACGTGCCTGCCAGGCAGAGTCAGGAGCAGGAGGTGAGTGGGAAGCAGAGACAGGGGCCCCCTGGCTGCCAGGCAGAGCTGAGAGGAGCAGAGGGCAGTGGGGCTCCCAGGAGCTCTGAGCGGGGTGCCCTTTCTGCCAGATGCATCTTGATCGCAAAATTCTCCAAGGGTAGATAACAAAGCAGTGCCCTGAAGGCACAAGTTAATCCGATCCGCTCCCTTCCCCAGACACAAAGTCATCTCTCACTCACCGGAATTAGAAAGATCGATTACTAAAGGAAAGAGGTCACAGCAGCGTGATTCCCTTATCCTAGTTTATTATGGAGACGGCGTTTCAAAGGAAAAATAAGCATTCTGGTTTCCTACTCAACCTTTGAAGCGTTCAGGTCTTTGTGTCCTTCTTTTAAAAAAACTATCTCTCCCTTCAGAGGAATACTGTTAAGAAAACCTATATTTATCAAATCCCCTTGGAATGACAATTTAGTTTTGTATATGTCACTTCTATTTGCATTTACACATCAATGCAATTACACGTCTCTAGCTGGAAGTGTTTCTATTTATGCCTCAAAACAGTCTCTTACCTCAAATTTTATCTTGAAAATGAACCCGGCCCTCCTTGTCGGGTGTAATTTGCAGAGGCAGCAAATTCTCCACCTATCCCTCCACCTCTTCACCTCCCAGCCTGCCTCAGCAGCCCCCTCCCCTCCTTCCTCACTGGAAGCTTCCCCTTTCTATGAATGGATTCTTTCAACAGGAGGCAGAGCCGGCGTCACGTGTTTGCAGAGTCCTTACAGGGTTCTCCTAGTTGGATAAATATCCTTTAAGGCTGTCAGAAAATTCATGTCTTAGAAATGACTTATGTCCAAAGGAAGTGAAAAAGGAATCTGCTCGTGCCTGTGTGACACAGGAGAGAGCTCCACTGTTGCCTCCTCGCATCCCCAACCTGGGAGAGGGAAAAGGACCTTGGAGTTGCGCATGTAGCATGTACCCAAGAAAGCTTGTCCCAGAAAACTGGGTAATGTCCAGAAATTCCAAAACCGCTGATGGCTGGCCTTGACCTTTGGTTTCAAGTCATGAGCTAAACTGGGTAATGCCTGGTTTGTAAGACAATACAGTTAAAACATTTGAGTGGCCTTTCTAGAGTACTGGGAGAAAAAGAAGAAAACTGGCTCCATAAAATAAGAGAACGTACTTGGCTTACACAGAGATGGCCAGCTGAGGTTTTCCTCTGGCTTAATACTGTGTGGCACTATTTTTAACCTTTTTATTTTAAATTTGAAAGGAATCCACAGTGCCATGCTATGGAGTAAAGGCAGCTGGGGAGAAGGGGAAAGCGGGTGGTATCCATCACAGGGTGCACCTTCAGTATCTGCCTGATTTTGCAAGCAGGAAGGCAGGTTAAAGATAGCTGAAGGAGGAGACACAAACCATGGCAGAGTCTTCCTGCTCCATGGTCTCCGAGACCAGACTCTTGGCCCATGACAACATCTGCTAGCAAGTCAAGACTGCCCAGTAACCCACTACGATGGAGACTCATTTTCAAAGACCATGGGTCACCTGTGTTTGCATAACCAGATGAGAGGTTTCAAAATAGGAAGCAATTCTGTAGCTTAAAGACACAAAAGTGATTCACTCCATGGCTTTCCAAGAACAAAATCACTTTCCTCTAAGCCTCTGTTTGACATGCTTGTGCTTCCAAACCGAGATGTGTGACACATGAAAGGCACAAGTCACACTGAGTACACGAAGCAGAAAAGCAGGAGAGACCACAGGCATGTAGAAATAATGCTTCTTAACATGACCAGGCTTTCAATCTGGAAACAATCCAGTTACCTCCATCACTTGCTCGTCCTGTTTATGGAAATACGTAATGGGAATGGAAACTAAGAAGAATTTTCTCCATCTGTCAGAAACAGAACAAATAACAGTTACCTAATTTTGACTCAGGAATTCACAAAAATTTCAAGTAAAAAACAGAAGTGTGTCATGACACTGTCATGTTGATATTAGCAGGTGTTCAAGTCATGCCTCTTACTTTGACAAGAACAAAACTCAGCTCAATTAAAGGGTGTGCTGAGAGCAATCAACATGAGTGCAGCAACACCCCCTCTGACACCGCTCCCTCCGTGAAGGTGAGAATTAATTGTCTACAGTGGCCCATTAGACACTCCTGGAGTCCTGAGAGTTGTTTCTCTGTCATAAGTCATTACCGCGTCCACAAATGCTTTGGGGATCTTGCTTCTGGACCCTGTATCCTAGAGAGTTACTGATTCAGGCACAGAGGTCTGCCAAAAAAAAGAGTATGGTGCAGTGATGCTCAGATAAAGGAATCAGCTGCAGCAGAGCGCTTCCTCATCAATCAGTGCAAATTCCTCCTGAGGGGTGACACCAACGCCGACCAGACGCAAACCAGTAAGTGATGCAATGTCTCTGACCTACAGGGAGGGCTCAGTTAGAAGTACTTAATCATCATTTCATATCCATTAGGGTGCCAGTCCTTTTTTTAAAAGAAGGGAAGAACAAAAAGGCAGAATGGAAATGCCGGCAAGGACATGGAGAAAGTGGAACCCACATCTCGTCACTGGTGGGGATGTAGAAATGGTGTGTCTGTTGTTGAAAGTGCTTCGGAGGTTTTCCTCAAAATTAAACGGAACTGTCGCATGACCCAACAATTCCACGCCTAGGTAGAGACTCGAAAGAACTAAAAGCAGGTCCTTAATGCTCACAGAAGCGTTACTCCCAATAGAAAAGTGCTGGAAACAACCCAAATGATTCTCTGCAGATGAACACATAAACAAAAGCAGCATATGCATGCAATGGGACCTCATTCACCTCTGAAAAGGAATAAAATCCTGACACATGCAACAACACAGACAAAACTCAAAACTATGCTAAGAGGAAAAAGCCAGACACAAAAGGATAAACATTGCATGAATCCATTCTTGTGGTACTTAGAATAATTCACAGGGACAGAAAGCAGAACTGAAATCAACAGGGCTTGGGGAAGGAGAGACCTGGGAGTTAATACATAAAGGGCTCAGAGTTGGTGTCTGAACTGATGTTTCACTGTACGGCCATGCCACCCTGAATGCGCCTATGTTGTCTGAAACAATTTTTTAATTCTGGAAATGGATAGGGACGATGGTTTTTACAACACTTACATGTACTTCTTGCCACCAAATTGTACATTTAAAAGATAAATGGTAAATTTTATTGTAATATACATGTAATACCATAAAAACATTTTAAGTACTGAATCAACCAAGATGAAATTTATAAAATTACAAACAAGGGGAATAGGAAATCACAGACAGTAAAAGATGAACCCTTGCAGCCCTGTATATATGGATTTTTGTGGTTATTTATCTTCATAGTTGAGTTTTAGCAAAAATCAAAAAGAATATCACAAAAGAACTCTCACTTCCTTTCCACAAAATTCTGAATAAAAGCAGTGCCAGAACAGAGTAGCGACACGAGTAAAATTTAGCTCTCAGAGCCAAGAACTCCCTGACAACTGAGGATTCAAGATCAAATCCCAACCTTCCCAGCACACCTGCATGCTAACCATCAGTATAAAGATGGGAATGAGGCCTTTCCAGCTGCACCTTTGGCCCTCTGTATTACTGGAACGTCACTCTTTTTTATGCTTGACATAGACTGCCATGTTCATGGGGGAGATATGGAATGCTAGAGATCATTTTCCATTTCTCCTTTAAAAAATAGTTTCCTTTCCTCCCAAGTCCAAATCATTTTGACTTTGGGTCATAGTCATCTAAAATGAAACATGGGCATAAGAATTCCCTAGTACAAAATTGATGGGGGAGAAAAGCTATAATGTAACATTTTTTGAATTCAAGAAAGTATCTACTAAATTTAATAGTGAGACTCTGTTTAGAACAGCACACTGGTAAGTTGAGCTTCCCTGAGGGCTTTTTTAAAATACGTAAATGGTTACCATCATGTGAGATGGTCTTAATTAAATTTTACTTAGCTAGAAGGGATTAATGAAAGGTAACGTCACATCAAAACACAATGAAATGAAAATTTCTAAGGCAAGTCAACCATTTTTAGCTTTGTGGTAAAAGTGAAAAATTGAGCTTATATTATATTTGCATGTTAAAAGAAAATTACTGGTTTCAGATTTATAACAATGAAAACAGTCTTCTCCTGGAATACATATTAAAGTTGTATGAAAACAAATCAAATCAATGTTCCTTATCACATAGTATAAAGCATGCCATTCTTCAGATGGCACACAGGTTTCACCTCTAAGCACTTTACACAAACGCCCAGTACTTTCAAAACTCCCAGCATTGCCATTTGAATCAGGAACACCTTCTCTCTCTGCTCCAACTTCTCCAGGAGTGGCATCGCTAACTCTTCTCTCCGTTTTGTTTCCCCTAATTTCACCAACTGCTCCGGAGCTTCCACTCTGGCCTTCTTCCCTAAAAACTGCATCTGAGGTCTATTTTGAGGGACTAAGAGAACACACGCAGGATCTGAGAGAAAGGAGATTGGAGGGCACCCCTTAAGTTACTGGCCAGAGCAATTGGATAAATGGGGTTACCACCTATTGCAACCAAAAGGGGATCTTCGGGATGAAGCTAAAAGCATAGAAGATGAGGCAGAGAGAGAAAAACCAGACTTTGGTATCCGCATGGCCTTCACCTTCAGTCTTCGTCTTCTGAACCATGAAGTACCCTTGAAAAATGTTCTTTGTACACATACCCACACCTTCCTAACACACCATGACGTTTAACATGCTCAAGCACGAGATGATATTGTACATCATTTTATGGTACCTGTGTGGAGTGATCTTTCTGGATTTCCAAGAGAAGAATCTTAAATGCTACGGGAAGAACTGGCGGCTGTGAAACATGAGTGGAGGAGACCAAAGGGCAAGTGGGAATCACCTTGGAGACTTGCAGCGCAGGTCCTGTGCTGGGTGAAGAAGAGACAATTCTTTGCGTTGTTCTGTAGACGGGGCTTCCGTTTCAGACAAGTTGAGCACCATGTGCTGCTAGATGACCCAGAAAGACTCGTCAGACTAACAGGTAGAACTTCAGGGTCAGGAGCCAACAGACTGCAGGAGTGCCGCAGTCCAAGATTCGAGGTGTACAGGCTCGGTGAAAGAGAACCCCAACACACAGGGGGTGTCCTGGAAACAGTGCTCCGTGTGGCTGACAGGCAGTCTGAGAGGTGGAGGACAGCCAGCAGACAGCTGGGCTCTGAAGAAGGTTGAGAAATGAACATTCTCAAGAATAGCTTGGCGATTCCCAATAGAAGGGTCCAGCAGAGTCCGGAAAAAAATATGATGGCAGTGGTGGTAGCTGACAATGACTGCTCCACTATGGACCAGAAACCATACGCTTGGAAGGGTGTAGGCAATGACAGCCACACAGATGCAGAGAGACAGTTGCTAAAAGACCTTTCTTTTACCCATTTCAAATTATTCCCATATTTTTCAAATCAAATCTGAAATGAAATGAGTTTTTCAGGTACCAAATGTGAATATACGGTAATATAATCTCAATAATTTAGCAACTGTAGTGTCAAGGGATATCTGCTTTACAGAACAAAACTTAAAATCCTTAAAGATATTATAAATCATGCAAACATGTTTGAAGGGAAATCTAAAGGTTTGCTTTTCAAAGCTCAGATCAAGCAATGCTTTTGTGCTGAGTTCAAAGTTATCCAATACATTACTTTTAATTTCTTATTTATTTTAAAGAGAATTGAAAAAGGAAAAATGATACAGAATTTCAAAACAAGATGAGAGGAAATCAACAATGATTGCTATATTCCATATTGTTATCTTCAAAGTAGTTGATCAGACTACCAGATATAGGCATGCAAAATTGACAAAAAAATGAAGCATTAACTGTTCCTTTCAATAAACCAATAGGAATTCATAGTACAATTATTTTAGCTATGGTGTGTGTGTGTGTATATATGTATTTTTCCCACTTCTTTCTTTCTTTTCTCCTTTCCTTCATCCCAGCTATTCTTTCTATCATCAAAAAATCAACCAATAACAAATGCTAGTGAGGCTGTGGGGTAAAAGAAATCCTTCTCCACTGTTGGTGGGAGTGTAGACTGGTATAATCACTATGGGAATCAGTGTGGAGATTCTTCAAAAAGGTAGGATTAGAGATCCCATTTGACCCAGGTATTCTCCTCCTGGGTATTTTTCCGGAAGAACTGAAAACATCATACCACAACGATACTTGTGCACCCATGTTTATAGCAGTTCAATCTCTCATAGCTAAATCTTAGAAACAACCCAAATGCCCATCGACTGAGGAATGGATACAAAAGATATGGAATTTTATACAATGGCGTATTACTCAGCTATAAAGAAAGATGAAGTAGAGGCTTTTATAGGTAAATGGATGTAACTAGAGACCATCCTCATAAGTGAAATAAATCAGATCCACTTGTGTAAACATTGTATTGTCTCCCTAGTGTAAGAACCTGAAAGAGTAAATAAAATCTGAAAGGTACAATAGATATTGTGAAAGGGAAAGAAACTGCTCAAAAAGAAATTAATTTCATAAGGGCATAAAAGCCTTCAAAATTTTGCAGCACAGATTCCATATCTGAATGCCTGCCACCGAGTGAGGAAGCCACTCCAGGTTTCCACATTTTCACCCAAAAAGTTTATTGCAGCATCTCTACACAAGCATATATCAAGCCCATCATCCTGGACTTCTCTTTGCAATATTTTTAAGGCTTTTATTTTCTCATTCACAATTACATAAACTGAGGCTGTGAGAGTGTTGCAAGGAGGAGAAGAAGTTGACCTGGACTCTGGGCCAATGTACTTTGCCTTCTCTTCCTTTTTCAGTCTAAAACCTCCTTAGTTGAATGGAACAGAACTTGTTTTGCTTGTTCAGCGGTAACTCCTGCCTTTGAGTATAGTTCCTCATACAGCACGGACATTTGGGATTGCTTTTCTTTCAGCAAAATGCATGCCACATTAAGTGTAACAGTGACCCAAATCTTATCCAAGATGGCAGGCAAAAGAAATGGGCTCTGAAATTCTGAGAGGATAGAAGTTAGTCAAAACACTTAGGCCTTATACTTTGATTCTCAGTAAAGGTAAATAAAGGCCTCATACAGTGTATAAGAACTTAGCACATATGGATGACCCACCTCTTCCTAGGGGTGTAGAAACGTGACACAGAAATTTAAATGCCAGAGGATGTGTTCTGGAGGCTCTGAGAAGCAACATGTCTATGAGAAGCAATGTAGCTCTGAGGATCTCTGTTTTCCTTCTGTTCTATCTCTATTTCTTCTCTCTTCTCTCTCTCTGCAGGTTCCTAAGAATGTCTACATACTTGTGCAATGTTTTAATGAGACATTATTCATTCCCTTACTCATTCAATTATTCAGCAAATGTTCACTGAGCATAACTACACACGGTGTCCTGCCAGATGTGCAGGTAACGGAATAGGCAAGATAGTTTCTGTCCTTGGAGAGCACAGAGTCTAGTGAGAGAGAAAAGCACATGAAAAAGCAAGTGTATCTCACATTCTTTCCCTCTCTAGTCCCCTGTTGCCTTCATCTCTCACTTTTCTTTCTCCTTTAATTAGTTAAAATGTCAAAACCAAAGTACAAGGTATAATACTATAGTTTTATCCTTCTTATCCTTAACTGTGCGAATGAGAACACAAAGATGTCTCAATCTGTAAAAAGTTGTACAAGCAAAGTGATATGCCTGCAGCTTCCTTTAATAGACACCACGCAGAAAAGAACCCTAGAGATATGACAGATGGAGCACACTTGGTAAAAGCTGACAATTACTGAAGGTGCAAGATGGGTACATGGACTGTTACATTATTCTCTCTACTTACACAGATATGTGAACTATACACAACTAAAAAGCTAAAACATAAGTAGATGGATTTTGCAAACGTAAATTTTTTTTTTTTTAATAGTAGGGATTGAATCCAGGACCTTTGCACTGAGCCCTGTCTTTCATTTCTTATTCTGAGATAGAATCTTGCTAAGTTGTTAAGTTGCCCAGGCTGGACTCGAAACTTGGAATTATACTGTCACAAATTCCCAGGGTGCTGGGATTACAGGTGTGCACCACCACGCCTGGTTCAAACATTCTTTTCTCCATTGGGTGAAGGCCATTAGGACCTTGTTTGGAAATAGGATTGCTACAGATATAATTAGTTAAGATGGGCCTATACTGGTATAGGGTAGGCTCAAATCCAAGGTGACTGGTATTTTTATATAGCAGGAAATTTGGACACAGACACACTGAGAAGCAAAGGCAGAGGCAGAGATGGGAGTGATGTTTCTATAAGCCAAAGAACACCAAAAATGTCCAGTGAACCACCAGAAGCTCAGGGCAGGTCATGGAATAGATGCTCTCTCACACTGCTCAGAGAAAACCAGCTCTGCCAACAGCTGGCCTTCACAATAAAAGCAAAACAAAGGTGGGTTCCTTGGGACAGACTTTGTTACAGGAGCTTTAGCAAACTAATGCATATACCAAGGCAGCTTCTAGAAAGTAAATATTCAACAGGTGAAAATTAAATGATTTGAACAAGAGCAAGGGGTTAGGGATTCAACAGCACATCCAGGTCCACTAAGCATAATTGTATCACCAATGAGTCATGAAGATATCCCAAGCCCAAAGCAGCAAGGAGCTGTTGCCAGAGTAAAGAATTAAGGTTTTGCTAATACTTCTGCAAAAGGAAAACTAAAGGCCAGAAAAATCAAAGATGACTGTAAGCAAAAAAGTCATTTAAACCTAAGTTACTGATAGGAAATGGAAATTAGAAAATTCAAAAATATCTGGGGCTTCTGTACAGATACAATTGCCTATGGTTATGAATGATCTTAATAAAGTCAGAACTCTTAAAGGTTCAACATAGAAGTATAACCAGAAGTCCAAATTAAATCATTGGCTTTTTCATGTGCCCTACTTACTACACAAGCTCGTGTCTACAATCACACAATCATTCAATGACCGTGTTTGTGTGATGCTTTGCTGGTGGTTCCAATGGTTCCAAACAATTCCAACTTATGCAAGTTCATAACCACCCAGAAAACTAACATGAAGAATCTGCAAAGGGACCAAGCCCAGTTAAGCAATCCACAGCAATCACCTTTAGGAAGGACACTAATTTAAAAGAGAGTAAACTCTGCTAAGAGTCTCAGAACAAACGAGTCAAAGAGTTAAAAAAAAATCTACCATAATAGTTTGGAAACTATTGGAAAGGCTTCCCAGAGGCCTTTTGGGGGACTGGAGGGCAAGTAGGAAGGCCACGACGCCTCCCTGCCTCTGTTCTTCTCTCGTTTAATCCTAGGCTACTGTTTTATGATTAAGTCAATGTTTTGATACAGTAACAGTCTCCTAAACAGTCAAAATCCATTAACTTATTTATATTTGTTAGCAAGACAACTGGTTGCAGGCTCATGGTTGGGTCAAAGGTTAAGAACTGTGTCTATCTTTCTGGTATTTTAATTACATAATTCATATCTGATCCACTCTCAAAGCTGCATGGGTATGTATTTGGCCACTCTTTCCACAAATACCCATGAAGCTCCTAAGTAGAGGGCCAGAAAGCTTAGCAGGCACTGGAGACACTAGGACTTCCTAAGGCACAATCCTTTACGGCATCTGCCTAGAAGAGATGGTAGAAATCTTGAATTTGATTTCAAGGATAGTGTGGTAAGAAACTGGAATTTGTCATGCACTGTGCTTGACTGTTGAGAAGAGGAATCAGCCAAAGAGCAAAGACAGGCTTAGAGGCAAGCAGCAGACAGCCCGAGACCCTGACATCTGAAAGGTAGGAGTCTTCAAGGAGGAAGCTTGCGTTAGCATTAAGCTCACAAGGCATCAAGAGAAAGTGGACTGAGGTAAATCTACAGATCAGGAACTACAGGGTAACTGTCATACACGGGATGGCGGGAAGCTGGGGAGAGAAGGATTGGAAGCAGGGAGAGGGAGCATTCAGGGTATTTGAATTCTGGTCAACAGATACTAACTGAGCGATAGTTACACCCCAGGTTCCCGGTGAATATAAAGGTTAACAAGGACACGGGCTATCCAGGAGCTCTGAGTGGACTGAGAACAAGCCGGTCACAGACAGGTCGCTTTGGCGTGGTACGGTCCAGAAGTGTAGGAAGGTCTTTCCACTGTGGGACATGAGCACCTGCGGAGGGGCTACATCCCACACCTGGGGCAGCAATGCTGCTCATGGCGGTGCTGTGACTGGAAAAGGACAAAGCCAGGGTGCTTTTCCACTTTGAGCCGGGGGACCTATCTGACAAAGTGTGGCAGTAAGATGTATGCAAAATTATGTAAAGATGCTCAAGCCACCTCATGCAAACTGTGGAGATGGGTAACAGGTCAAGGGAAATCCAGCCCTGATGGCAAGGAATGTGATTTACATCAAGAGGGAAAAGGTTGCTTGTGAGGATGATTAATAGAAGAAAGTTATGAAGCTGTTCCAAATATCTCAGTAAGCACTCTCCCTCCAAACCCAGTACTCTCTCTTGTTTGTGTTATCTTTGTAATTACAAAGCTCCTGTGGGTGAATCAGGAAGAAAGTGTTTCATATTTAATGTTCCGGTTTGGCTTTGATTGTAACCAGTGTTGGCATGGGGTGAGGATGGTCTCAGAACTGAAACAATGGTAACTTTTAGTTAGAAAGGCAGGGCACACTCAGAGTAAACAGCGTGCAAAATCACCTCTGAAATCAGAGGCCGCCATAACCCAGAGGTAATTTTTAATTCTAAGAGATAAATACATGCAAGAACTTTCCATAAATAAAGTGCTTTCATTTTGTCATGATTACATGGGGCTTTTGTGACAAAGTCTGTTCACATTATGCAAATTTTACCCATGTAGCATTCCTCTCCACTTATCTTGAGGAAAGATTCAAAGAGAAGCCACAATACACTAATTGCCTTCTTTTTATCAAGTATGTTGGGAACTAAGAAAGCATCAGGGACAGGGAACACCACATAATTACACAGCAGTGAGGCCAGTTGCTTCCAAAAAAGAGATTTGAAGGTATCCAAAGGGTTCCAATGCCCAGGGGAAGCAATGGGGACCAAGTAGGGAAGGAAAGTTTTCATACAAATAAAGACATCAAAGGCATCAAGAACAACAGAAAAGTGACTGGAAATTAAAAAGGAAAGAAGGTGGGGAGACAAAGGGAGAAAGAAAGAACCAACCATGTGTGACAAACATGGTACATTTTTAAATCACACATCAGAAAATACAAGGCCGACTGAATTTTAAAAGAAATATTATAAGCTGTCACCCAGAATTTTTAAATCAAAGTTTTTTTAAATTGACAATTCTACATAATGCTTCAAAAAAAAATTTGTACCTTTTAAAATATACACACGGTTTCTGCCTGAAAACGCACTGCATTCACCCTTACCAAAGTGTTGAAGGGGCTGTCTCTGGCACAGCACTTGGAAGGATTTAATTTCATTTGTATTTCTTTTTGTTCATGTGTATGTTCTATCTTTTTCTTTCATTTCTATTTCACCAAAAGGTAACTGTAAACATGATGTTTATGGCAATCCTACGGCACTGCAAGAGACTCAAGGAGTATTTTTGTGTGTGTGTGAATCATCAAAAACTTGGGTTAGTTTTGGTACTCTGAGTTTATTGGTATTCAATACAGTTCCATGACTTGTGTTGTTGTGTGCTTGATCACAGGGTCTAAACAGGTTTCAGAAAACACAACTAGGAAACACCTAAGGACAGCTGACCGAGACATGCACAACAGTCAGAAACAGAATAAAATGAAAACTCGGGTAACATCTAAATGCTGCCTGATTGAACAGTTTCAGGACTTCATTTTAGTAATTCCATACTTAGCAATTAATTCAAAGAAAATTAATGGAGATGGGATCGAAAAGATATGCGACGCCAAGTTGCGTATAACAGCATGATATACAGTATCAGCAAAGTGGAAGTAAGACAGGTGTTACAGCGCATACCTGTAATTCCAGCACTCTGGGAAGCTGAGACAGGAGGGTAGCAAATTTGAGCATAGCATGGGCAACTGACCAACTCAGCAGAACCCGTTATCAAAACAAAAAGTAAAGTGTGTGTGTGCTTGTGTATTACGTATAACGCACATGATGCTTAATGAACTAAACCAGGGCTGGGGATACAGCTCAGCAGCAGAATGCTTGCTCACTGTATGTCAGGACCTGGGTTCCATCTCCAGCTGTGGGAAAAGAAAAACAAAGCCAAAAAACAAAAGATCTGTGTAAGACCCTAACAATTAAATAATTCACAGAGATATGTTAAGCAATTCCCCTGTGTAACATTGAAAGGACTTTCTGCCTTCTTTTATTTCCATATTTTAAGCGATTTTTCTTAAAATTAAAATGGTAATTCTATTCCTTTTGAGGTTTTTGTAATGTTTGTCCTTGTTGCTATTTGGGGCTAAACTTTCTGGTGTGAACAGAAAGTTCACAGTTCTTGGATGGGTTCTGTGCACAGATGTCTGAGCCGTGTCCCCAGGGGATTTCTGAGGGCAGCCAACAGCCTCTGCACCACACAGACTGGGTAGCATGGAGCCAGCATCCTGGTCTTTACTCTTGACTCACCGGCGACACGGTCTTGGGTGTGTTAGCCCCATCATCTCAGTCCTCTCCACCTCTAGAACACTGATGCCACCAACCTTATAAGATTCTTCAGGACCAGATAACACGGTGTGAATGAAGCTCCAGTCCAGTCCCGAGACACAGCAGGCATGCAACAAACACGAGCTGACAATTCCTTACCCAAAATGCTTGGGACTAGAAGTGTTTTGAATTCTAAATCTTTTCAGACTTGGGGGTATTTGTGTATTTATAATACAATATCTTGAGGGTAGATCTCTAAATAAGAAATTCATGTATGTTTATAGACACAGCCTGAAGGTACTTTATACAATATTTTAAGGGCCAGGATATAGCTCAGCAGTGCAGTGCCTGCCTGGCAAATGCAGGGTCCTGAGCTCGATTCCAGGTACAAAAAAAAAATTAATAACTTTGTACATAAAACAAATTTCACGGTATAGGATTTTCTACCATGTCAGCTTTCAAGATGTTCCAGATTTGGGAATGTTTCAATTTTGAGATTAGGAACACTCAGCCTATAATTCTTCTTCCTTTTCTCTAAATTGGAAAGAAACCAAATTTTACAAAAAGAACAGGTATGGGGTCCTAAAATAACCTGGAACTGGTGAGTGTCCTGAGGGAAGAGATCCTGGACTATCTTTAAATGAAGAAAATGCAAGTAAAAGACAACAGGGCTAACAAAGAAGTGGATGACTAGAAGGACCGAGGTAAGGCGAGTGCCAGGCAGCAGCAGCCTGCTCGGGCCAGCAGCTTTTCCTCCTGACACCCTGTAAAAAGAGGCAGCATACAAAGGAGTCCCACCCACCGCCCTTCTCTGTAGGCTGAGCAGGCAGAGGAAAGCCACTGCTCTGTAGCATCTTCCTGGCTCCCTCTCTGCCCCCAAAGCCCAGGTGTTGCCAGCCTTAGCAGCTGTCCAGACAGCCCAGTGCTTGGCTGGCCTCCTCCCACTGCCTCCTTCGAGTCCAGGTCCCCAAAATCAGCCATGACAGGAAGTGCAGCTTGGCCAGGACCTGGGATGTGGTGCCGAGGTACAGAGGGGACACCTACCCTGACACACACACACACACACACACACACACACACACACACGCGTACACATGCACGCGCACACACGCACGCAGTGCATGGACAACAGCACAAGGTGCCCAAAGTATGATCTTTTGTCTCAGGGGAATCAGTTGTCAAGAAAGGAAGCAAGAACCATGGGCTCTTCTAGTCCGGGGTTGTAAAAACTAGGTAAGATCAAAGAAGGACTCACCACAATCAGGAAGTGCCCTGGACTACTTTTGCGCCTCACACCCTCTGCACTAGCGGCCACCCAAACCTGTCATTCCGTAATTATGTGGGATGACAGCCTTGTGGGCATGAATTCACCCCTAAAATGTGGAATAAATAGTCTCTATCTGTAAAACACAGGAAACCTGACAAGGACCTCAGATTAAAATGTATCCCTTTACCTGAGGGCTGACAGGGAGATTAGCTTGGGACGCATGAATGCAGAAGGCTTCGTATTGCAAACTGGAACCCACACTAGGTAAGTTTCCCGAGTGGCAAAGGGGGACTAGAAATCTGGGCATGTTCTGGATGACTAAATTAGAAACCAAAAGGAAAACCCAGCTTTGGATCGACCTTATTACTGTCCTGAACACAAGAAGTGATAAAGATGATTCAAATTCTAACACTGGCTTGGAGACTACAGAAAAGGTGAATGAGAGAAGAATGATCAACAACAGTACAAATAAAACAAAAAGGTCATTTAATTCACACAATTAACAATGCAGTGTGGCTGCTAAGAGCTAATGAAGAAGAGAGACCGCATTAACAGATACGGTACCTCGAAAGTGGGTTGAGAGGTCCACACAACAAATTTTAACTTTCTGAGACTTAGTGTTGCATTCAAAGCAAGCTCCTCATCACTATGGCTTAGATTTCCAGAGACAAGAGGGGAGACTCAGAATGTCACCCCACAAGCCAGGCGTGGGGGCGCACGCCTGTAATCCCAGCACTCGGGAGGCTGAGGCAGGAGGATTGTTGCGAGTTCAAGACCAGCCTGGGCTACAAAGTGAGCTCATGGCCAGCTCAAACTGCACAGTGAGACCCTGTCTCAAAAAGACCCCTCCTCTCAAAATGTCATCCCCAGAGGAATGGAATGTCCACATGAGAAGGAAGACTCAGCCTGCAATTTAGCTGTTTAGAAATACTTGAAGGTCTGGTGTTTACAGGAAAGAGTAAGCCTTTTCTGTTCCTCTTTAGAAGGACTGAAACCCTATAAGTTACAGGGTATCAGATTTCAGCTTCATGCCAGAAAGGATGATGTAAGGCCCGTCTGCAAATGGAGGTGGGAGGACTCTGTGGTCACCAAGGCCGCGTGTTAGGGCAGAGCCTGGAAGCTACTCCGTGTGAGTGAACATGGGGGAAGCGCTCAGACACTGCTCATCATGTGGATCACACACCGTGCACAACCTGTGAGACCTGTGCATTCACGCTGAACTCCTACCACCACCAACTCCGACCAAAGCAATAACTATGCTGATTCTATTTAGAAAACAGTTATAGTTACTATTAATCGTGTCTTGGAGTTGAGGGAACAGGCTGCTAGTGTAATAAAATATATCTCAAGGACTCTTTAGGAAAAAAAGAAAGAGGAAACAAGCCCTTCCCTTTCAGGGATGTAACAACAATTTCAGCAACTCAATGCTAATGGTAGCATGGATCAACTTGGTCCTTTTTTACTGGAGTCACAACCAATAATAAACTCACTCCACAGCCTCAGCACACCCAGCGCGCAGCAGCCTTTTCTCAAGAGAGTAGCACTAGCCAGTGTGCTTCAATCTGCATAACAATAGCCTCCCAAGGAGCCTGACCAGCCTCTTCCTACCAAATGTCTGTAGGCACACTGTCCCCTGGGCACCAGGCCAGAGAGGGGCAGCCGCCAGTCTGGGGTGCATCAATGTTTAAAGTGCTCATGCATGCATGCACATACACACATGGAAACGGACAATGTCCCTGGGGACTTCTGACCGTGTCAATAGCACCATGAGTGTTATTTTTCCCTGATCTGGACATACTGCTGCAGAGGATCTTATGATTACACTGTATGATGTTGGGTCACTTGAACTTGATTACATGAGAAAATAATGACCAGTGTTGAGTGAAAATCTTCACAAAGCCAACAGTGTTAATAATGTTCTTCCTAGTAAGGCTGAGGAAACTGTGAGGCAGATTCAGTTGCTAAGAGCAGTTACCAGGTCGTAAGGCTGAGCTCAAATCCACCGGCCTGGCCTGAAGATTGAGGTTTTCCCAGGACACTAGCTGTTGGCACAGGGCACTTCCCTTGGAACAGGAGTTGCTATGGTTATTATTTTTGGCAGCAGTCTGGCTATGACTATGGTCTAACTTTTTCTACCATCACACACAATTTTGAACAACTGTAGACTACAAAGGCCACGCAGGGTTCAGGGTCCAGGTCCTCAGTGGCCACTCAGGATCCAGGCTGTAAGGCTCTGCCTTTCTCAAGGCTGGTGTCAAGGGGAGGTGGCACAGTGCAGGTGTGAGACAGGCTGAAGCGTCCGAGTCCAGGTGTGAGGCAGACTGTAGCAGCAGATGGGCAGCAGGACGTTCACCTGAGCAAGCCAGGACAGACCCACGTGGTCTGCGTGGTGTAAAGGACCAAGCAAGGGAACACGGAAGCACGTGGGGTAAGACCAGCGCAAGACTGAGAATCCTGGCTCAAGCCTGATGGAGCAGGTTCAGGCACCAACACAGCCTGGCCCAGCTCCAAGGTAAGACTGAGCAGTAGGGGGTACAATCACCCACGGGCAGGTGTAAGTATCCCGGCTGCACATGGAAAACAGCTGGGGAGGGGAAGAGGGGTCTGTAGCTCTCCACACCCCTGCTCTGAGCAGCGGTCTCCACTCTAAGAAAGAAGAGAGGACCAGCCATGTTTTGGGCTATGCCTTCAGCCTGGCAAAGAACCAAGTTTGCTCATTCACCACGGCAAACAAGGAGGGTACAGATTCCAGCAGTTCAGACATGGCTAGAAATGCTAAGCCTTTTACAAAGGCACCGATTTCTCTGAAAAGCAGAAAGACCCAGCCACTCCACGCTTATCCACGATGCCCTTGCTGCTTTGCACTTGAGACCTGCAGAGGACCTCAAACCTCCTTCTGAAAAATCTCCTACGCAAGAGGCAGCCCGTGCGGGGAAGGCATCAGTGGGCCAAAGCCCTCAGGCCACGCCGACTCACAGTAGTTTGGAGGTTTTCCGCTCCCAGTGACTTAACATCAATTCCGCTGGTGTTTTACTTCTTTCTGGCAATTGAGCACTAGACTCAAGAAGGAAATATGAGGTCCAGTTTGTGAGAAGACCTGGTAATGGGTTTCTATTCCCTTGACAAAGACAGAGAAAAGGAGAAATGCCAGTAGGATTCAGGAGCTGTACGGAGTGATTTCCGCTCGGTTACTCTCAGTGAGCAAGCCCAGGTCACCGGAATCGGGCCGAAGGGGCCCTGAGCAAACCCGACTTCCTTCCCTGTGACCACAGCCCCTGGGAGCAGAAAGAGCCACGGTCAGGACTTTTAGAAGGTGCCATCCCTCGGTCTCCGTGAAGGTTGTCCATTGCCTGAGAATGACGTTTAAACTTGACTGACGGAACTGACTGACCAAATCCCTACTCTTACGCCTTGTTGTTCTCCCTCTCTCGGTATTTTAGGGGTGAGTGTGGTCCGCTCACTCCTCTGGGTGGTTCACAGTGACCCTGAGGGTACGCTACTTTCTCACCAGCAGCCAAGTTCAACTATACACAACTTTGCATGGAACCAGCAAGGGACAGGATAAGGGGAGGGATACAACAGTGTGTCCACTGTGGATATAAGAAATCAGATTTCATGCCTAGCTTTTTACCCCATTGTAATTTTATTTCTTTTTTTACAGTCGACAGTGTATACACTCCTCATGTGGAGTTGGTACGTGCACGTAACACACCCTAATTCCTGTTTCCGTTCACTTTCCCTGCCTTCTTCCCCTTCCCCCTCCCACTCCTGATCTATTAGAGAAAGCTCTGTCTCCCTACTGCCTATCATTCGTCTTTCATTTGGCTCCTTATTTGTAATTGGGATTTCTTATCTGAGAAAAGCCATGTGATATTTAAGCTTGTGTGTCTAACTTATGTTCCTTAACATTATGGTCTCCAGGTACATCCACTGTGCTACAAATGACTCAAGTGTATCTCTCTTCATGGCAGAGTAGTACTCCACTGTGCTAAAACACCACATGTTCTCTAACCATCCATCTGTTGATGGGCATACAGGCTGCGTCCAACATTTAGCTGTTATGAACTGTGCTGCTACAACCATGGGCGTGCACAGATAACTGCAGTAGGACGTCATCAACGCTTTGGGGAATGTTCCTAGAAGAGGAACAGCTGGGCTTAAATGGCATTTCTAATTTTAGTTTTTTGAGGAATCTCTTCTTTGATTTCCACGGTGGTCATACTAGTTTACACTCCAACCAATAACGTACAAGGGTTCCTTTTTCTCCGCATCTCACCAGCATTTGTTCTTATTTGATTTCTTGATGACAGCCATTCTTTCTGGGGTAAGATGGAATCTGTGTTGTTTTAATTTGCTTTTTTTTGCTGTTTTATTGAGACAGGGTCTCACTAGGTATTTCAGGCTGGCCTTGAACTCTCTATGTAGCCTAGGCTGGCCTTCAACTTGCAGTGATCCTTCTGCCTCAGCCTCCTGACCACCACACGCAACCTTAATTTGCATTTCTCTAATGGCTGGGGATTCTCTCCATTTTAAAAAAGTAACTTTCACTGTTTTCTTTATGTACCAGATACAAACAACAGTCCATTCAATTTTCCAAATTCCTGTGGACTCACAGTTTGCAAGTATGTTTTAGATTTTCTCTCCCATGAAGTCATGGGAAGGCTACAGAGCACAGCTCTGCTCTCTGGTGACAGTATTTTCCTGCGACTGTCCTGTCTAGAATACGCTGCTGCAACTCAATTTCACCAAATAGACCCTCCCTCGGGTATATGTCATGTGCCAGACACTGGCCCTATATAAGCTGAAAAACCCAATGGAGTTCAGGAGCCAATTAACAGACAGAGACACAAGCTGTGTTTGACTCTATAAATACTCCCAGAGAGGTGCAAGCTATCAGCCCGTTACAAACTACAGCCCTGCCCGGGAACCCTTCAAAGTTTACCTGATGTGCTGGAGTGACTACCCACCCTGTCTGTGTGATATGTTACTTTTGAATGTTCCCAACATAAAATAAACTTTACTCTCATGAAGACTACTGTGGGGAACAACATTTGCAGTACTGAGAACTGAAGTCTTAGGTTAGCGAATGCAAAACTAATCTTGTCTCAGAAATTAGAGAATATGCCCTAAGGCCAGTGATCTTTTATTCAATATGCCCCATGCTTTAGAACCTACAGAGCACTTTTTATGAATACAATAAAATAAACATGCACAGGTGCCAAACACGAAGGTTTGGGAAAGCAGTGTCTCCTTTCACTCTTGAAACACCCAGCAGGGCTGCCTAGTGACACACATACACGCACATGCACACGCACACACACACGCACACACACATGGGCTTGAGGCACTAGCTGCCTAAGCAGCCTATATGGGGGAAGCTGACTTGAGGACTGCTTTAAGTTTTAATTCACTCCATTTCCTCTACCCAAGTAGTTAAACATTTGTTTCAGAATTGCATCTCACTGCATTTGCTAGTCTGCCTAATAACTGAATCCTAAAATGTTAAGTCCTTCAAGGTTACTTCAAGAGAGCAATTCTTAGTATTGACGTGAAGGGCTCACAGTGCTCGTTAAGCGTGAAGTGTGCTGACCCTGGGGAATCACCAGCTTTGCACAGATCAGGCCCCCAAAGCCAGGTGGAGCTGGTAGCTCCAACTGCCCTTCTGCCCCTGATCTGCAAAAATGCAAATTGGTTCAGGTCTGTTAAGCAGCAGCTCTGAAATATGTCAGGGGGGAATTTCTTTAGTGGCATGTGACCCTGAAGTTACATGTCTGTGGCCTCCTCCTGAAACAAATCACCAAACTGTGCAATTATTTTCCATTTTAAAAGAAAGAAAGAAATAACAGAAAGGCATTGAGGGGGAGATAACGGGAGAGAGAGAAAGAGGCGGAACCATGAACATGTAGCGTGTGTGTCCATGGGTACATATTGTGCGCTCCCTCCTCGAAGTGAGCAAAGCTCCCAAGTTACCACTGGCCTTTATAATAAAAAAGGTAACCCAGTGGTTTCCTTGCAGCCCTCTAGGTCTGCTTACTCCATCAGTCCTGGAGTTTGTGTTTCCTCAAGTCTCTGGCCATTGGTCGTTCATTCCTCTGACCCACTTCTAAAGTCTCTCTCTTTTCCTAAAAACAGGCAAACACACGTACTTAGAGCCTGGGACTGACTATGCACATCTGTATTTCAGAAGTCAAGTCATGATAACTCGATGTCAAGTACTCATGCTCAGAGTGTAAGTAGCTGCAGACAGCTTCTCGTCCTACTTCCACAGGTCTGCTCCGTAGCACAAGGGACAGAGCCAGGAAGCGTGGTGGACAGTTAGTGTAAAATGTCCTCTAAAGGCTTCATAACCTACTGACTCTCCGATTTAGAAAATCATACATTAGTATAAACCCATAAAAATTACACACTGTAGTACACGATAGATCAATTGCTTGGCACAGCTGGATGTTTTAAAATCAAGACTACCCTCACCAAGACACTAAGGTGTGGTTTTAACCTGATAACGGGATTACGCTGCCCTTCATTATCATGGATAGTACCTTTTTATTTCCTCTAATGAACACGCATCTGTTGTTTTTTCAAGGGTAACAGGTGTCAAGTCCCGGCTCTCACACAGGCTAACCAAGTGCTCGCTCACTATTTGTATTTGGAGACAGAGTCTCACACCAAGTTGTCCGGGCTGGCCTTAAACTTATGATCCTCTTGCCTCAGCCTCTTGAGTAGTTGGGCTTACAGGTATGTATCACTACATGTAACTATCTAAAATGTGTTTCAAAGTACAGCGTCCATCATATCTACTTCTGCACCCAATCATTGCCTTGACTATGGAGGAGCAGGAGAAATATGTTCCACATAAGGCCCAGTGAAATAACAGCTGGTCATCTTCGTTTCAGCCAATTCATGGATCCCAAGTGGCTACCTGGAAGACCATGGCGAAGGGGTGTGTATGCCCTTCCCAGATGTCGGGGAGGGAAGGTTCCCTACGGGTCCTGGCTTTGGAGGAACTAGATTGTGGCCCTGAAAGAAAGAGGAAGGAAACCGTGGCCGCAGAGACTCTCTGGCATTTTGAGGCATCTGTGGGGGGCGGGGGGCAGGGTGACGAGTGGGGCTGTTGCAGACTCAAACATGCCCTCCGCAGACCCTGTGGCCCTTTGACTTCTAACTAGTAGGTCTGAGGTGAAAGTGACACTCAGAGGGAAGTGGGGCTGAGCTACCGCCTCACAACATTCCTACCAGGGAAAAAAGATCACAAGCCAAGCCTTTTTGGAGAGAATTGCAAAACAGAGGAATGGTCATTTGCGGAGGTCAGACAGGGCGTGGAACGAGAATCCGGCACACTCCTGTGTCTCTGCAGGCCGCATTCCCGGGCGGTTCAGTCCACTTCCACTCTCCCAGCCCACTGCTCAGGTCCCATATGCCTTTGAGCTCCAGCTCTAAGGATGCTGAAGTATTGAGTTTCATACTACGTCTCTTGGAGGCTTCTGTCACATACAACGCGTCACGTCAAAGTGTGGGGCATCAGGAAAAATATGAGTTACGATTTGCCAAAAAAAAAAGCATTTTCAGGGCAAAACAACCCAAGTCAGTTGACTGCAAAATGCTGCACCCAAGTAAAACTGTGTGCTTACGGCAGCGGAAGATGCGGACAGCCTCCAAGAATGGCGGCCCAGTTCTGGGCTACAGGAACGCTGGTGATGGGGCTGAGACAGTCTGCCGCAGTTCACAGAAAACCAAAAGCAGTTTGTTTCCTTCCAGCTCTGCAAAAATTCTTGTTTGCCTGTATGTTATCTTTTCTGATAGGTAATTATACAGTATAGATTTGCATTTAGGAAAACGACATGCTGTATTTTCATTTCTTGAAGCCAAAATATCTAACAGAAAATTGGTATTTGCATAACTTAATCATTTAAGAGGCATCATGAGACACACGCATACACACAAACACACGCGCACGCACGCACACACACATATGCTGAGAGAGAGAAAGAGATGTGAAGCAGCTACGGGGGAGTTACTAAAGGAAAGCCATCTTCGTCAGACACATTTTCAGGGTAACTGAGCCGTCAGCAAGGAGAGAGAGCAGAGAGAAAGGAGATGAGTCACACACACAAGCCCCAGAGCAGAGTAAAGAGGTAAAGTTTTCTCTTTGAAAAGCAGAAGTAATATTTCATTCTAATTTTAGCTTACTTATTTTTATTACTTATTTTGTGATGCTGGCCATTGAAGCCAGGGCCTTGTGCATGCTAGGCAAGCGCTCTGCCACTACCCGACAATGCCAAGCTCCATTCTAATTTTTAAAAGCCCTGTGACAGTGCTATTCGTTGAAAGTCCTTTTCCTGCAAAATAATATGCTTGCCCAGCTAAAGTAACACAGTACCCACGCATTTTGCTCACAGTGAAAAACTAAGATATCATTTAGTATCTCTCATTTACAATTGAGGAAACTGAGGAAGTTGACCTCAAACCAACCGGTGATGTCTCATGGTGTTCATTAACTATTTGGATCAGTCACTTGAAATCTGGTCACACGATAAGCAATGGGAGAACAGTCCTGCCGACACTGCCCATTCAAACACAGGGATCCCTGAGACTTAACTATTCCTGGGAAGTGGGATGCACAATGCCATGGCCGAAGTGCAAGTTTGTAAGTCACTCTACCAGCTACAAGATGTTTCCACATCGCCTCCTATGAACAGGCCAAGATGCGTGATTATCCTTTCCCAGAGGCTCAAAGAAAGAAGAAGATAAGGAACCAAGACACAGAACCATGCTTGTCATGCATGTTTTCAGCGGGGAAAACAGCTACCAGCAGACAACCTTCCACTGCAGGTTCTTTCTGAATTTTAGCACCGTTAAAAATTTCTTGCTATAGTGAAAAATGAACCACTCCACAGTACAAAATGCCAAATGAAGACATGAGTGATTTCAGCCTTTCCTTGGGACTAATGATGGAAGAAGTCACAATTCAAATTGCTACCCAGACTTTCCTTCCTCGACCCCTCTGTGAGGGAAGTTTTGCATCGAAGCTCTTATTGTTAGCACCAGCTCCAGTCCAGGTCCCACTTGTACCCTGCACTCTCAGGGGACCTGGAAATAAGGTCAGATTTATTTAAAAGCAGAAGTTTTTAAATCTTTGTATTTTGCACAAAGCATGTAATAAAGGAAAGAATAATGTCTCATTTGAAATATCTAATCATTTGAGTACTAATTATTTGATAATTTTATAAACGTTCAACGTGCTAAATTATGGCAAATGAGACTTTGCCAAGACATTTGTCCTGTCTTGTGTTATGGAGGAAAAGACACAGGAGGAAGAGAAAGCCACTTGCTGCTCAGTGAGAAATGCTTTCTGCAATAAGGCAGACTCCATCTGGACCTCACACCGGAGGACGCAGATACCTAGAGAGGGCCTCCCAAGCTCTAGGGTTTCCGTGCAGCACAGGTAGATTAGGTTCCCATGCAGGGCATCGTGGGGCTGGCTTGAAGCTCTTCCAGCTGTAAAGGACTCATGGTACCCGTCCTGTCTCCTCTTCTGCCAGCTCAGCTCTCCCCAGAAGCCTCCGCCATCCACATGCAGAGTTCACTCTAAAATCCCGTATTGACTGGAGAAAAGGTGCAGGCATTGCAGAGTGAAAGGATCAGGTCCAACCTTATGCTTCAAGGTGTTTTATTGTTTCCTCAGAACGCGGGGGACAAGGCTCTGCACACAGCAGCTGTGCCAGCAAAGGCTGCCGGTGTATTTGCTGTAAAGCTTTCCATTTTCTGTGCTGCCTCTCCACATAACAGAACTGAGAGTGATGTCCGTTTCCGAGAACTCTGTGGCCCTATGGCAGAAAACGTTTGGCTTATTTTAAGATTACACTAGGTTATAAACTGAGTTATCTGTGTGAAGCCTTTGTGTGTGGTTTAATGTGCAACCTTATACATTAATGAGGAAAAAAAATGCATGGAAACACACACCTCCAAGAAACATTTAAAATGTGACTGGATTCAGCAAATTTCCTTGGCTTGGGTAAAAAAAAAAGAGACAGGGAATAGAGATAGTCCCACAGGATTAAAACTACCTTTATTCTCTGTACACAGATCAATATATCAATTGACAAACTTCTTCCAAATATACTATTATGATAAATCAAATTTAAGAATTA
Organism: Dinomys branickii; assembly: GCA_004027595.1. NCBI lineage: Eukaryota > Metazoa > Chordata > Mammalia > Rodentia > Dinomyidae > Dinomys > Dinomys branickii. Next base: position 114,208 of record PVLD010001513.1, read on the forward strand.
CCCAGAGTTAAGCATTATATAACATATACATGTATCATAATATCATATAACACCATGTGAGTACAGATAAATCTAGTTGGCAAATTAGCTCACAGGACTAAATTTCTCAATAGATATAAAATGTAATTAAAATATAGTATTTAAATTTTTTAAAAAGTATTACAGTGAAAGATATTTTGCCATTAATTCCCCTCACTTTAAACACACCTATCCCATCGTGCCTGCCACTTTCTGAAGCACTTCTGGAAGTCCTCTTTCCTCAGCGTCTATAGTTGTACTGTCCTGGCTGAACTCAAGTGTCCTGAACTGATCTAAAATATTTCACTTTTCATGGTCATTTTGACTTCAGGGAAGGGCCACAACTTGCATGGTGCCAAATCCATGAATAAGGTGCACAGGGTCCACAGTAATATTTATGCAAGCCTGCCTTTTCCACGATTAGGCACTCAGCAGCAGTATTCTGCCTGCTTTTGATCAGGTCTCATGATGACACTCATAAAACCAGACTCTGGAACTGCTTCAAAAATTAGCAAGAACAATAGGACAAGTGTGTTCAAAGCTAGGAACGTATCCTAGAGATGATTAATGGTAATGCATCTTTTACTGTACTAAGTTTGTAAAATGTAAACATTCACTATAGCTACTGGTCAACCTCTGTATAAAAGATAAAGTATTACTCCTCCGTGTTCTGCAAATACTCAGTTGAGGTTAGGGCTGCGGGCTGGCTTACTTACAAGCTTTGCAGTCATTCATTCATCTTCACTCATTTACTTAATGATACTGGTGAAGTAACAAATTGTTTTTTGCCAAAAAGGAAAGTAAAAATCTCCACCGTATTTATATTTAATTTTAAAAACCAAAATCTAATTTCTAGAACTCCTAGAAGATAACATATGAGAAAAGCTACACGACCTTGGCTCTGATGATAACTTTTTAGATAGAATACCAAAGATACAACCTGTGAAACTGGGCTCCATCACAGTGGAGAACAGCTCTGCAAAAAGACACTGTGAAGGGAATACGAAGACACACCACAAGCAGGGAGAAAAGATCTGCAAGAGGAATATCTGGTAAGGGACTGTTATCCACAGGATACAACCAACTCTTAAAACTCAACCATAAGGAAACAAATATCAGGATTAAGAAATGAGTCTGAACAGATACAGTAATTTAAGAGACGCAGAACATAAGCACCCACACGCAAACATGCTCAATTGCAGAAGGTATTAGGAAATGGCAAAGTAGGGCTAGGGATATAGCTCAGCGCCTGCCTAGCAAGCGCAAGGTCCTGAGTTCGATTCCCAGTACCAAAAGAAGGAAACTGCAAACTAAAATGATAATGGAGGTTGGTTCAAATGCCTGATCCCACCACTTGAATCTCACTGATGACCTCAGAGAAAAGTCAGCAGAAACTGATGGGGTGGCTTCAGTGGGAGGGGGTCCAGGCAAGCGGCAGCAGCTGCTGGTCACCTGCCTCTCTTCCAGGCCCAAGAAATGAGAGAGACGGGGCCGAGGTGGGACCCCAGCTGAGATGATCGGGCACCGCCTGCCACTACTCCAGGTCTGGGACAAATTTTCTCAAGACTTCAGGCTTTAAGCTGATTTTGTGGAATTTCTTACAATTGCCTGTAACTCATTAAATGTGTGTGCGCGTGCGTGCATGCGATATTCTCTCCTCTCATCCTACAGTTAATGTTCTCTAGGCTATACCAATGGTAAACCTATGGGCTAGTTTTAGTAAGAGATTTCTTTTCCCTGAAGGAATACATTTATTTTAGTCCTCCAAGCTTTGAAGTGTCTAATTTTTTTTATAGAAAGGGAAAACCAGGAGTAGAAGGTGTGTATATTTTTGCAAACTGCCTCTGAGGAAGGCCCCATTATCACAGAGAAGACCTGTATCATGGCTTACAGAAGAAGTATCCCACACTGGACAAGAGAGCTGTTCTTGTGCTTTAGTACCCTTAAAGAGATGAGTGAGGCCTTTTATGTATTTTGAAAAGACATTAATATAAAACATATACTAATAAAAAACTTTTAAAACTATAGTAAATTGTAAAGACAAAACAACTTGCTTGCTTATGTAACAAAATACTCAAGTATTAGAAAAAACTAAATTGTTTTATGTCAAGGTGAGTGAGCGTCAGGGATGGGAGAACCTTTCTCTCCTCCTCTTCAGCTTCCCCAACCTAGAACCACTGTGTCCTCGGCTGCTTCTTGGGATGAAGAGCCCTCCATCGACTTCCAGCCTCCCAGTCCCACTGAGAGTCCTAGATAGAAGTTGCTTCCTTAGAAAAGGAATGCAACAAGGAGGAGATGATTACTGATCAATTGGGCATGGCTTGACATGCACTGTGGGAATTTGCCTGCCATCTTGAGCTCAGACTGGGCAAGACAGAGCTGATGTCTGGGGTGCGTCATACAGCCCTCTGCCCACAACCAAGGTTTCAGCTTATAAGGGATGAAAACATATTCTCGTAAAAGAAGAGAAATGCAATGGGAAACTGCATGGCAAACAGAAACATGGGAATGACCTCCCATAGAACCACCCAGGAAGTTACGAACTAGAGGCTCTGCCACATGCACATTGCTTCAGGGGCCAATTACTTCACACTGGCCAAAGAGCTCCTTGGCTACCAAGGAGTGCACACAACACGTCTACATCACGAAGACTCATAGGTTAATGCTTGTTAGGATTCACGATGATGTGAACCAAGCTCCCTGGGAATGTTGTTTCCTGCTGCAGACCGATCTTTGGACACGCTTCTCCCAGAAAACATTTACACCCATCTTGCTACATACTGCCTACCTATCACAGGAGTTCAACTAGTGCATTCCCAAATGAACATAAAAAGCAATTAGGGCAACTTGTATAGCCCTGGAATTTGAAGGCACTTTGTCATTTTGAATATTACAAAAGATATCTGAATTGTTTCTCATGCATGACTCATGACACTGGTACTCTTCCAGAGGACATGTACCGTTACAGAAAGATTACATACCTGTGCTCAATGTGCAGATAATACATGCTGGCTAAGCAGACACTGATCAAGTCTGGAAGAAGTCTGGTTGGAGGACTACTGCTTACGTACGTACACACTGGTACCTTGGTTCATGAACTCAATTCTTTCCAGGATTCTGGTTGCTATTCATGAACTGAGGTACCACTGTAATACATTAACAAGTCGAGTATTTGATTTGGCATGTGACCTTCCAAAGTATTTGGATGTGCTTTTTCTAAAGAAAAGATAGACATGTCAAAATATGACCTCAGAGAAGGCGCCACGCATTTATATTTTATAAGGTTGTTTTGTGTAAGCTTCTTCAGTAAGACTGGGAAGAATTTTGCCCCTGCTTTGCTAATCACATCATCTCCCGTGTGTGAAATCCTGCTTCCTCTGGCAAAGGAGACATTAGGGACTGGTGGTTGGTGTGATTCCATCAGCTGCCAAGCTGGCAAAGAGTCCAACCACCACATGCAAAGGTGCAGCTCACCTAATGAGCATCAGTGAGCAGCTACAGAATAATTGTAGTCCTTCTCCCCATCCACACTGCTGAAATCCAGAAAGAATAAAAATGCACAAAGTGCAAAAAACTAGTGTGAGATGTGCTAGGAATAGATGAAAGCATTGGGTTCGTGTGTTAGTTTACCAACCCTGGCTATGAAGTATGTTTTTTCTTCTCTTTCATGCACAGAACCCTCCATATGCCTGGACTACTTAAAGTGGGTAAAATTTCAAGGACCTCTTTAAAAAAATTATATGCCATGTAAGAACCATGACTTTAGTTGCGCAGATTATAAATACATACATACACAGACCACATTCAACTTTGCTAGGCATTTCTAAGTTCACAATCACTGACCTACATAAACTTCTTAAATAGAACTCATTACATTGTGTGATAATGGACATAAGTATACCCATTCTTTTACACTTACTTAGAAAAATAAAATACAACTCCATGGTTCTCATAGTTCAAAAACTGTGTGGGGAACTAGGAGAAAGCAAATGTTAATTTTTAAACAAATCAACTTTTGCAAGAACGGGTCGCATCCCATGAGCAGGGCAGAGAGCCTGCTTTCATGAATGATTCATCTGTAGAGACTGCGGATGGATTACTCAGGATCCCTTCCTGCATGCGTACTGGGGAACACGGCCAACCCTGCCAGGCCAGCCACAGGCTGCTCACTTCAAGAACTAAGGAAAAAAAAAAAAGGAAATAGGTACAGAGCTGTTCTCACACATGGAGAGGAAAGAAACAATGCCCCAAATCGTTATTTGCTTAGAAGCGCTCCCAAGAGGGGCAGACCAGTAAGCATACTGAAGATAAACAGAAAAGCCTCCAGCATACAAGCATGCGTCCCTCTTAATGTCAACAAGGAAGAAATGGACCTAAAATTATTACCAAATAGAAATCTTATTTGTCCAGCACCGGCAGAGGAAAAATAAAAAAGTCTACAGAGGAATTTTCCAAAGATCAGAAATCTGTCCTGCACTGGTCAAAACTTTGAAATAATTCTGCCCATTATTTCCAAAGACTACATTAACATGTAGAGGGCTGTGTGGCCTTTGTTCACAGGGGTATGGGACGTAATTCAGTCCTTCAGAAAGAATTCATCGTGTTCCCAATGTGCTCTTTAGTGTTTCCGGTAAAATCAGTCTGCCTTCCATGTGTCTGTGTGAGAGAGCAGGAAAGCTAAAGAGACAGCAAACCTGGGTTCAAATCCGAACTCCAGTGCTTGTACCCAGGAAAACTTCGGCAAGTTATCTCACCCTTCTGAGCCTCTGTTCCTCATCTGTGAAATGGACAATGTGTACCATATCAAATGCCTGGCACACAGTGCCGAATACATGCAACTTCCTCCTTCCCCCTTTTGTTACTGGCCTTCTTTAATCTGCTGCAACCTAGGAAAGTCAGCAGCCAAACATGTAAGAAATACTAAAGTAATTCTCAGAAGATTCTGAAAGAGCATTAAAGGGGATCTCATGGTTTCTCACACTGCTTAGTTTTAGAAATCATGACTTTTCATGGTATGACACTGTGAAGGTTATAATATCGATGTACAGCTCCTTGCTCCAAGCCAACTTGACAGATGACAGATGATACAGATTTGTATGTACAAAAAGACCCCATGAAGACATCAGGCCTCATTCCTGTCCACCAGGTGATCCCAGAGGCTCACCCAGCTAGGTAATGATCACACCACGCCTATGACAGGCTCACAGTGCGCCAGGTGCTAGGCCAGTGCTTGATGAGCAGCTTACATCATCAGTAGCCCTGGGGAGAGAGGATACATCAAGACTCTGTGGATTTGAAGCAGAACTGAGCCACTTACCTCTCCTAGACTTCATGAGCACTGCCAACACTAGGAGGCTGGGTATCCCCAATTCAAATGTTTGCGGAGATGCTACAAAATCTCACACTTTTTGAGTACCTCCATGGCACAAAGAAATTTGGACTTGGGAGGATTTCAGATTAGGAATGTTCAAAACAAACGTTCCCAAATCCCAAACACTCTGAAATCTGAAATAATTCTAGTCCCAAATGTGATCATTCAAGCTGCTAGGCACCTTCTCAAAGCTATGCTAGTAGAAGTCACTGGCACTCAAGGCAACCTGGAGAGACTAGGCTGGCATGCACCCATCAGACTAGGCTGTGCAGTTTCCTTTCAGCATGGAAAGCTGCCCATCCAGGACTAGCATGCAGTCTTCAGTGGAATGACTATGGACAGGGAAGAGAGAAACTCGGTATGGCCCAACACTGTCTGGACTCAAGCAGGCTCCTGCCATGCGCACTGACTGGGAAACTGGCTGATAAAAAGAATTTTCTGTCTTTGTCTTCTCTGCACCCATCCCACCCATCTACCTATAAGTGAGTCCCCAGGTTGTCTTCAACAGCAGCGTAGGGTGCATGAAGGAAGCACAAAAGCTGTTACTGGAAGGGGCTTGGTAGGTAACAACTGCAAAGTGCAGATACTCAAGACGCATCCCTAACCCACGACTGAGAACAGCCAGACATCACACCTGGACAGGGTCTCACAGAGTCCTACACAGGAACAAAAATTGCAACAGGCCACTTACAGCTCTTAAACTGGGCTGGGCAAGGGGAAACCTAGCGTGCGTAATAGTGTGTGCCCTGCACAAAAAGTAGGCAGATAAGACAAAGAAGTATAATGGGGTATACAGTGTTTGCCATAGCAAAACCACGCAGGTGAGCTGACCTAAAACGACCAGCACTTACCCTCCCACAGATGTGTAAGACAAAAGTCTGAAATCCAACAAACAGGCCAAAAAACCCCCTCTAAAATGCAATTCTGAAATCAAGGTGTTGACAGGGTAGATCTCTGTGTGTCACCCTGTGTCTCTGCATGGCCTTCTTAGAGGACAACAGTTACTGCATTTAGAACCCAGACCAGTGATGGCGAACCTTTCAGAGCTTTAATGGTACAAACCACCACTGGCCTAGACTAATCCAGTGCGACCTCGTCATGCCTACTTACATTTGTAAAAACACCATGTACAAATACAGCCACATGGGGAGGTTCCACGTGGACGTAAGTTCTGAAGGGACACTATTCCACCCAGGACAGGCAAAAATCAGGGCCAAAGGAGAAAACAGGGGAGAGCACCTGGGCCTACCTCGCAGACACACAGAGGTTTCCATGAGCTTTTGTATTCCCTGATAAGAAATTACAGAGGAAGTAATCAGCAGAGTGAAGGCAGGCACTTAAGTCCCTCTGCATCCTGGAGTTCCTGGCAAGGACACGAAAGGAAACTCCCCTGCTTGTGGAACCCGGTCTGCCCCCAGCAAGGCTTTCCCATAAGCCCTGGGAGATGACAGATGAGGAGGTTTGGAACATCCAGGTTCTCATCACCTTTAAAAGTGGGCCAGCGCTTGCAGACTCAAAGAGAGGCAGAGAATCTTTCCTAGTCAGGGAATGATGAATAAAGTCTATGAACTCCCCAGTACCTCAGCACTTCATCTTCCTGGCAGCCCTACTTCAAAATGCTTTGGCAGGCTCTCTCCCCCAGGGCCGTCCTCTGCATGGGAGAACGCAACATGACTGGGGACGCTGTGGCATCTCAGTGGTGATGAGACTACTCTGTTCTTTCCAGCACATGTGTGAAGGACGTGGGGAGCCAAATAAAATTAATGAACTTTTCTTGCCAACAAGAACTAAGCTCCAAATTCAGTCATGTATTGCCAAACAGACAGTGTGAATGAAGTCAGCTTGTGAAGAAAATAAGAACGTTCTAAAGGAGCAGAAGTTGAATACAGACAGTCCCTCGCTGATCCAAAGAGAACCCGCATCCGAGGAAAACACGGGCAGACCTGTAGCTGAGCCGACCACGCAACCCTACTCTCTCCATTATGACCATGCAGCACCTCCCTGCTGTCTCCCTTCCCAACTCCCACCACCCCCCTACGAGTCTCACTGGTGTTAGAGACCCCCACGCCCTAGCCCAGGGGCGGTGAACCTATGGCAGGCACGCATGCTGCCATGAGTCATCTGTCATCACTGAAAGCTCTAAAAGGTTCACCGTCAGTGCCCTAGTGCTTACAGCCAATGGGCAGCTCCTCCCCTGGCCTGGCCTAACCCAAAAGACGAAGAGGAAAGGGAAACAAACCCTCACCCAACGTCCTTTGCCCTGGGGCTAGCTGCTGAAAACTGATACCGGCCAATATCATCCCTCCTCTGACCTCAAATACCTGAATAGGGGCGTTCTTCTCAACAGAAGAGATTAGCTGATCATTTACTCCCATAGTCAGTGATGCTCACTTCCTTGGTCCTTACTATGACCTGGTATTTTAGTCTTAGGTCTGATTTATACTCACAATGCCCACCTGAGACTGTCAGCCCCAAACCACTTTCCTGAGGACACTGGCACACTGATCAGAGAGCCACTGGGCCTTAGCACCTGCCATAGTTGTCATTTGTGCAAGTGACTACCTCCGGGAGTAGTACGGTGACTCTGGCGCAGCTAGCACCAACTGTAACTAAAGCTGAAGGCAATTAGTCGGATAATTGAGTCATTTCAGATTGATTCTGCTAAGAATCACATTCGTGAAACTAGGGCACGAGGAAGGATTGCTTCCAGAAGGAAAGCAGACATAAATAAAGTTCACATAAACACTGGGCTCACGTTCAGTGCTGACAGCTAAGGGTTTATCAAGTAAAAATTTAGCCCAAACACACAGAGATCATATCACACAAATTTAAAAGCTTAGATGCCCTTATGATTAAGTCTTAGGGAGACCTAAAGTATTAGGTCTTCCTAGCCTGCATAGACTCCCATGCAGGCTTAACGGTCATATTTTAAAAACTCAAAAAGGTTGACATCGGGGAAGATAGAGTTGAGGGAAAGCCACAAGATGATTTTGGTCAGAGTGGAAGAAACCCCAGCAGCATCACAGAAAGGCCTGCTGTCACCTGCTCCCAAGGACATCCAGCGCAGTGCAGAGCGCACAGTGGTGGGAAGGGAAGCAAACAGCATGTCAGAAGGCAGGGGGGCTGAGAAAGGGAGCTATTACATGGACCAGATGACAGTATTTGGGTGCTGGTTCCCAGCCTCTTCCCAGAATCCCTTGATCCCCTAATTCCTGCCTCACCGCAGAGCCCCTGCCCAGGAGATGGGATCCACCTCCCGTGGATTCGGGCTTGGGGTATTTCCTGGTCCATAACCACCCAGCCAACTGGCAGTGAGAAGAGGGACTTCCCACTCTTGGTTGATTCTTGGCCTTCCAGGCTATACACACAGTGAAGCGCAACTCAAAACTTCAAGCACAGCAGTGGCCTCAAATGGGCAGCTGTGGCTTTCGGGAGCCCAGACTTTCTCTCTCTCTCTTTCTCTCTCTCTCTCCCTCTCTCTCTCTCTCTCTCTGTCTAATATAGTTAAGTTTACTGTACATTTTAGATATGCATAATGATCACATTCTTCATAGGAAATTTATACCTGTACACAATATATTTTGATTTCTCTATTTTTCTCATCTGCTCTCCCCACTTCACCCCATCTTCCCCCCACTATTTATAACTTTATTTCCATTTTATCCTTTTTTCCTCTTCTCCCTTCCTTCTTTTTGTCCTTCTCTCACTCTAGGTCTTCTTTCCTTGTGAACAATTTCTTTGCATGTCATAATATCTGTCATACATTTTGGTCCTTATTTACTCTTTCAGTTGCCCACACCAGGGAGATAATTTGATGTTTACACATGTGAGCTGATTTATTTCACTTAAGAGTACAGTCTCAAGCTGCACCCATTAACTAGAAATGCCTCAAACCTCTCCTTCTTTATGGCTGAGTAGTACTCCATTAGATATATATACAAAAACAAGCATCTTTTTTATCCATTTCTCAGTTGACAGGCATTTGGACTATTTCTACGATTTAGCTCTTACAGACTGTGCTGGTGAATGCAGCCTTTATAAAGCGCATGTCAGTGACCCAAATGGCCACCGCAGAAGGAAGTTCTGAGGGGCAGGGAAAGTGGCTCAGCATGTGTAGGGTCCTCGTCCCCATCTTCAGCACTACAGAAAAGAAGAGGAAGGCACTGACAAAGACAGACAAGGCAGGAGGAGGAGCAGAGAGGGGAGGAGGACAGGACAGGACAGGACAGGACAGGACGGAACGGAAACGCAAGGGGAAAGGAGAAAAGGAACCTCTGGGTTTCCTGAACTTTATTTTACCTTGAGGTATGCGTGAGCCCCATTCCTGAAAGCATCAACTTAACATAAGCCCACTCACATCAGGTAACAAACATCCCCAAAGATTCCTGACATGTAGAAGGTCTCCAGGGGACATGGAAGCCCTCAGGCACCTCTGGGCAGTTCCTTACAAACATATGTTCTGCTTCCTCCTCCTCAGCTCCCTTCTTGGGCTGTCCTTGCATGAAGCCTCACAGGAATGGATTACCCATCAAAAAGGACCAGAGAAGGTTCCAGAAACGCTTGTGCTGCACCTGGACTCAGCTCCCACCTCGTCCTCCCTAAGGCCTGATGCGCAAGAACCACCAGCTGTAGGGAGAGGTGAGGACCTCAGTGAGGTCATTTCAGGCACCCAAGCACAGAGAAGGCTAAGACGGCGCAGGCATTTCTCTAGACAAAACGAAGCCATCGGGGGTACTGTCAATACATCAAATCTCCCACAGACTGGAGGGTCACCTGGTACCTCCACAGGCTCAGTGGGTTTGGAACTGTCCCCACAACTCAGGCGGAGCCATAAACGACTCCATATAAATAAGGAAAGTGCGCTGTGAAAAGAAACGTCTGCTGGAGGCTGTGGTGGAGGAAGCCCTAATCTGATTTACTTTCTGGCAATGTCCTGTTTTCAATCCAATTTTGCTGGACAGTGAGATTGAGAAAGAATCAAGATGGTATTTGCTAGGAGCAGAAGAAAGATATTTCTGTCCCCGGGCCTTTGTCTTTATTAGAGACAGCCTAGAAAGAGCCACACTGTACAGGAAACCCACGGTTCATGGTATGACTTTGTGCTGCAAGCCTTGATTCACGACCTGTGCCTGGCAGGCAGTGCTGGGACAGAAGGCACAATGTACGGTCCTCCCGGACCCTGCCCACCAACTCAGCGAGCACTTCATTATCCAGGCTGTCAACTGCAGGAGCAAAAACAAAGATGATCAAAGTACAGTCGCTCATCTAAAATACCCGCTCTCTCTCTGACAGTGAGAACATGAAAATTAGAATCCTCCTATTCCTGTGGACATATTCTAATTAGAACAAACAGAACCTCATGTCATTCTGTGAAGTAACAGAAATCTTAATTGTATGTGGTCTGCATGTTATCAAAATAAAACCCAAAAATATAAAAAGAAAAAATTTTAAAAATAAATTTCACTGACCTTGCCTCCGGTAAAAATTCTCCAATTCTGCATTAGTTTTAAAGATTAAATCAAAGCACAGTCCTTTGTATTAACTCTGGCTATGTCCTATCACTACAATCTAGCTTGCGTATCAATATTTTCTTTCTCTGGAAAGAAAAACAATAGATACAGTTAAAAGTAAAAGACTGATATGTAACTTAACCAGACTTGCGGGTATATTTTGTTTCTTCTAATGACAGACACCCATGACTGATTTCCTAGATTTCCTTATTTTTAATCAATATACCACTTAATTAATGAACTGAAGCATCAAAAGAACAGAGATCCAGAGAATGTATTTGTTTTGTGGTTTCTTCTGAGTCATCTGAAACGCCAATTCCTCCCTTCCTTCCATCATTAAACACTTCAAGGCAGCCGACAGACAGTGGGCCTCTCCACTTTAACTGAAGTTCTAAAACTTCACCCTGCGGGAAACCCTCGAGCAGCACCATTTTCATCAAAAATTAAAGTGCAAAAAATAAAAAATGTTCTACTAGTTTCCATCCATTCCAGGTTTTCATAAATAATTCATCACAATTTATTTAAGCTACATCTACCATAGTATAGGAGCCCATTACTGGGTAATCACGGTATCAGTCAGCAGCAGCTCGCACCTGCTGTGTTCTTGTTACATTATGTGAAGGCAGATTCCCACCCACCTCCCCAGATTTCCAGGGCACAGACAGTTTATCACGTGGCTGAAAGTCATGCTGGTAACATCTAGTCCACGGTAGGAAACATCTCCTGCCCTGGGATCCTTTTCCAATTGCAAGTTTTCCCTACCCCCTTCTTCCTGAGATTTGTTCACCTCTAACCTACCTGATGCCCCCTCCCCCTGCACACCTGTTGGACCCTGTCCATCCTCAAGTATAGCAGGCGTCTCTTCCCTGTGTCCTGTGAGCCTAACTCAGCTGGGCCCCTTAGCACAGGAGGTCTCTGAGGCCCCAGCGTGACTCCTGATGAAACAGGCACTCCATTCAATAGATGATTATCCTATGAATTTCCTCTTGCCACAAGTCACCTAGCTAATGAAGGACAATAATGTTATTCCAAGTCTCTACTATTTCCACTGAAATGCTGTCAAGACTATAAATGATGCTTTCAACAGCTGCAACACACCCACTCCCCAAAGGTACTTCACTGGAACTAAAAACCAAACAAAAACGAGGACTCACTCATGGAGTAGACACATGCTGCCTCCAGGTGAGGCTTCTGGCCATGAAACCACCGTCTACACCTGAGGTTGGTCAGGAGCACGACTCATGGAGGGAAGGATCCTTCTCCCTTCTGCTGTCTTCATCACCACTTCCACCCGCACACAGCATCAGGAAGAACACACCCCGAAACAGCAGTAACGGCAGCACCCCTGCGCTTGTGGGAAGCTCCGTTCCCGCTGTCGGCAGCAGCCCTGACTTGGGCACACGGTGTTCTGCTTATAGCACTGACAGCTCCCCTCACCTGTGTCTTTGCTCTGGACTAATCTGAACTTGGCTAATGGACAAGGATTTTTTTTTTTTTTTGGCCATTTAGCACAATGGTAGGGACATAGAAGATGAGCTCCTGAAAGAGTGGGAAAAAAATATATGAACTTCTGCCTGGGCAAAAAGGTTCAGTTCAGGAAAGAGGAACAAGGTCAGTATTAGGCTTGTCATTTTATGGATACGCTTTTATTTAAAGGCAATATGGCTAAGGAGTTACAAAAAAATCTTGATTTCTCCATCTATTCATTTGCTTTAAAGCTCATACAACTTTTTTTTTTTTTAATTATGGCTTTTTAAAATTATGGTCTGGGTGACCATCTTCAAAATGCTATGAAAAATACCAAAACCTTGGGCAAAATTGACAAAGTAATTTCTAAAAAGTCTCTTAATTAAATGAGTTCATATTAGTTATGCAGAATAGTGATTGGGTCATGTGAGGTAAGCTTTAAAGCCTAGATTATTTTCCTCCAGAATATCTCTTCTACTTGTCCAGGTGGGCATTATGTGAATTCACCCAATCATCAGATGCATAATATTTGGGTAAAATTACATGAATTTTTCTTTGCTTGCTTAAAGATATTCATGATGTAGTTAACTTGGTTGTGAGTAAATCAAATTGTGTCAAAAAGAAAGGGAAAACCCAGGGTGAAATGTTTTGAAGTCACAGACTTTATTTACTCAAAGTGTTCTAATGTATTTATGATCACTAAATTTAGGTTGCTATGCAACTAATTGTTTAAAATGATGGCAGACACAGATACACACAGAGTGCTTGTAAAGAACCACTTCTGAGGATATATTTCTGCCCAATTGAACACTCTTGCTACACACACAGTTTCAGGCCACCACGCCTGATGGGGATGAGAAAGCATAAAGGAGTTGAAACAACATACTAATTCCCATGGGGCAACTGAATTTCCACAACTACCTTTTGGCTTTCACCAATCTCCAAAGCTGAAAAATACACCATTCTCTTTAACCAGATCTTGTTTTTGAAATAACACATTTATTAGGACAGATTGCAGTATGACAAAAATTACTAACAATTCTTGCTACCCTAAAGTTCAGAAGTAGTTAAGCAGGCAAAAGGAGGCCACTACGGGCCAGGCATGGTGGCTCACGCCTGTAAGCCCAGCACTTGGGAGGCTGAGGCAGGAGGACTGTTGTGAGTTTGAGACCAATCTGGGCTACAAAGTGAGCTCATGGCCATCCTGAGCTGCACAGTGAGACCCTGTCTCAAAAAGACCAAAAATAAATTTTTAAAAAAAGATGAAGCCATTACAGTAATGAAATGACTTCTGTTTGTTACCAAAAAAACCTGTACAACATGAGACAGACATAAGATTTCATTCAGAAAACTTCATGTGTTATGAGCTTTATAGCATTAACTCAAGAGTTTAATTCGACTTGATCCGTTCGTTCTAAGTCTTCTCTGAGCTCCATATACAGTGCAGGTATAGCCATAAAGGTCCTAAGGCAACCTTACCTGTGGAAGTCCATTGTCCAGCTAAAGTGGAAAACAACCAGCCAAACACCAATACGACACAAGAAGTATACACAGAATGATGTGGAAAGCAAGCATTGAAGCGATTCATTCTGTCTTGATTTGGGGGCATTTGAGTTTGATCTTAAGTAAACCCCCGATTAAGAGCAAGAAGGGCATCCCGGAACTGAGGAGGCCGGCATAGCAGCAGGTGAAGATGGAGGAGAACGAGACTGGAATACAGAACAAAGGGGAGAGGGTACCCCAAAGGTTGCTGGAAGCCAGTTTTGTTTACAAGACCCTTGAAGGTGAAGCTGAAGGATGGCTGGAGTTGGTCGCATTCAGCCTAGGTCTCCACGTTTAGCAACCAAGTCTGAACTCAGACCAAGTCTCCTGACTCAGGGATTTAGAACACTTATCATCTATGCTATCTCGCCAGTTACCAACCAACCAAGCAGGGCTACTGCAGGAAAAGGTCTTCCTGCATTCTACTATTCCAATTGTGAACCCAGAGCCCAAGGATGCTACTCAAAAGCACCCAAATCCCACTCTTTTGTTTGTGCTCCAGAACGTGGCAGCACAAGAGAATTACCTCAGCGAAGGAAAAAAAGTTGGTCACCCACTCAGAACTTGACTAGCCAGAGGACCAAAGCTGCATGCAGGAGGCTGGGGAAGAGCTGCTCAGAGGCAAAGGGTTGGGTCTTGAGGACATATAACAATCACGCTTTCCTTTCAATGCCCTGGCACCTCCCATAAATATACAGCTGTCACCATCTTTCAAGGCCATAACACTTCCCTGACTGTCCACACACTATTAGCACTCTCCAGAAGCTCTCCCTCCAAAAGGAGGACTTACACTCCAAGTGGCTTATTAGCTGTCTTAGGGTGGTTTGATATTGGAGCATTTCTGGGACATAAGACTATGTTGAACTATTTCTTCAATCAAAAGGAGGTCAAGAGCAAATTTCTCTAACTGTTCAACAAGATCTAAATCAGTTATGGACTGTCTTTACAAACAGGATGGCAATCAAAAGCAAAACAGAATCCAGTGTGGGAAAACACACACACACACACCTTGACCAAATCTCCTACGTCTAGGTTGTCTCTTTGTTCTGCAGATTTGGGGGATTATTGGGATGCGGAGACACTCCTCCATGTAAGCCCCAGGAGCATACTTTAGCTCTGAAGGCCACCTGGGTTTTTGGCTTCCTAGAGACGAATCCTGGGAGAGATGGAAAAGACGCTGCTGCCTCTGAGGATTTGCGCGTGGGTCCTCACACCACTGGGCCATGGACCACCACCAACAGAAACAGCAGTGCGTCACTGAAACGCACAGACCCATAGTGGGTGCATGAGAAGCAGTCTTCTGGTCCTTGACCAGAACTCAGATGAGGATCTGTCTGAACTTAGCCATATCCAAGCCATAGTTACTCATGAAAAATGAGATTCAATATATTTTTAAAATTAGATTATGTATCAGTCAAGATTCAGGCAGGAGACATTGAAAATGTCCAGGATCCTTCTTGAGTGAGGCTGTCTGGGAAAGAGGGAAATTACATCTGGAGGGGTAGATAGGGATGCTATGCTACAGCGTCACATTCTGACAACCAGACTGGTCCCACTACATCACAGCTCCCACAGATGTCAGGAAGTATGGGGTGTGTATGTATGCGTGCATGTGAGTCTG
This sequence comes from Dinomys branickii, assembly GCA_004027595.1. Lineage (NCBI taxonomy): Eukaryota > Metazoa > Chordata > Mammalia > Rodentia > Dinomyidae > Dinomys > Dinomys branickii. The sequence continues at coordinate 129,737 of PVLD010001513.1, forward strand.
TGTTAGCTCCTAAAATCCGCAAGTGGCTCCTTCCCCAAAGCCAATGTTGGGATCAAAGAAAATACCAGGGCTCAAAGGGTCTACTTTAACTCTTAACTCCTAAATCAGAAGTCAAACCCAGCCCTTAATTGAGATAATAAAGGAATACCCATCAAAAGCCCAACACGTCCGCTGTCTCTACCACAGGAACACGGCAGAAGTGAAGCATGTTTGCTCTGCTTGTGCCCACCACGGTGGTGAGGGGCTGGTGGAGCATGCCTGCCGGGCATGGTCTCTGGCCCCCACCATGTGAAAGGCCACAGAATTAGCACTTCTTCGCATGTAACTGTTCCAGTCCTCTGAGGAGTCAGACTTAATTAGATCTCCTCCTCCCAAGATGGTTTCAATTAGGCCTGGGCCCAAATAATCTAAGAGTTGGGGATTTCTCCTTACCACTATACCAGGAAGCCTTCCACCCAACGCAATTGTTCTGAATGGCCTCCAGCCTCAAATACTTTGCTTCCCTGTCATCAAGAACAGTGCAGATCCATGGCACCCAGCTGGCCTTGCAATGCAAGGTGAGGTACTCCTTTACCTGGAACAGAGCTTAGTTTTTCATCTGGTTTTCTGCTGAGGCCCCACCTGGGTTTGGGCCCGGCAGTATTCCTAAGCACCCATAAGAGTAGGGACTCAAACCACCAGGAGGTTCTCTGGAAGAGAATCAGGGGCAGGCACATGGACTTTATTTAGGCCAATGTCCCAGACAAGACATTAAGAAGCAACATCCAGGTGGCCAGCTCAGGAGCAGGCACAGACTGCCATGAACTCCAGTGCCTGCCTGCACCAAAAACAAACGTCCCATGAGGCCAGCCGGGGAGGGTGAGAGTGGAAGGAGGGGAGGCAGGAGGAAGGAAAAAAGAGGGTGGGAGAGAGGAAAGGGAGAGAGGTGTGTTCTGAGAAGCCGAGAGAGGTGTTCAAGGACTCTAGAAACTGAGTGGGATTTTCTAAAAGGCTAATAAAAGGAACAAGCAGGGAAGGGAGTTATATTTTGCTCTTAAAAGCTTTATTGTCTCTAAGAGGTGCAAACAAGGGCTGCAGAGGTAGGAGTACCTCTCCCTCTACCAATCACAACTCCAGCTGCTAAAATTAAGTTCCCACATGGATAACAAGGAAGACTGCCAACACATCCGTCCAGACAAAGCAAGGGGGTGCAGCCGGACAGTCCAGGAAAGGCCCTAAGGAGGCCTTCAGCCCTATGGACTCACCCCAGGGTAGCCAAGCTCTAACAATTCCCCCACGGAGTCAGATAATTGAGCCTTGGGGAACCTACAACACCATCCGCTGTGAAATGCACCTCTAAGAAGTGAGACTGCTGCCCAGTGAACTGTGACACACCTCCACGCAAGACGCCTCTGGGGGCCAAAATGCCAAAGTGAAAGCACACGGGTCTGGGCTTGATGACGGCGGCTGGCCAGCCAGCTTCTCCCTATTACAAGTCCACTGACTCCAGGACCAGCTCCCCTTCAACTTTTCATTCAGAACTCTCACAGCAGCATGGGCACCCAGAAAGCCCTTGGCCTTGAGTTTTATGATCCGTACCCCCTCGCCCCACCACATCCATGATCACTCAAACTTTGTGTGGCACCAGTACTAGGAACTTCATATACATACGGCCCTTGAGTCTTTCGCTTACCCTGGCAAGGTTTAGCATTCTTATGCCCTTTTGCATACACTGGGAGACGGGTGCTCAGGAAGGCTAAGTAGCTTGCTGAGGCCAGTGAAACCAGGGATCGAGTCCGGCCCCACTCTGTCTTGGTCAAACCTTCCTGTCTGAGCCTGCATTTTGGGGTAAGTCTGTCTTTGGGTGAAGCAGCTCTCTCTCCACCCTTCCTCTGATAATTCACCAGCCTCGTTCAGCACTCTGGCAACACAAGGGCATTCTTTCTCATTAGGCTGTGGGTGGTCAGGAATTTAATATTAGCTGAACCGCCCCCTACGCTGCCCATCCACCACCCACCATATTCGTTACATCCCTTGTTAAATGGTTCACACATGTCACATCACCAGCCATCACTTAGCAGCGAGGACCCAGGCCTCAGCACAGAGAGAAGGGGTCGCACAGCAGACTCTGTTGTCTGTTTCACGTGTCCCAACATCCTGCAATGTGTCATTGATCATAACTGAGACATTTACTTGCAGGTGAAGAAAAGTGTACATAACCCGTTTAGTGAGTTATGTATTGAGTCAAGTTCCTCCTTCTACAAACTCTTATGAGAATTCTCTATAGCCAAAGCAAACAAGTTCTCTGTTTAATACACAGTGACATCTAAGAAGTCTAACTTTATTTTTTAGCCTCCTATTCCAAGGCTAGATTTCTTTGTAGAGGAAGAAATGCCAGCAACTTCACCACAGTTTTCCCCGAAGGTACTTCTCATTCATTATTTTCTAGGCTCAAGTCAGATTGCAGTTGGTGAGGGACTGGACTATTCATCATTGTAAGCTCTCACAGACCAGCACAGAAACAATTCAAAAAGGACAGCCCAGCAGAAAACCAGAATCAGGCAACCTGGATTCTAGACCCTAGCCTTCCACTTCCAACAACACAGCAATTACTAAGCTTTTCCCAGCTTCAGTGCTTTGTCTATGAGATAAAGTTGCTAATAACCAGTGGGAATCCTATGAGCTCTAACAAGATACTCTGTGCACAGCTGTCTGGTGATAGAACACACATGAACCGATCACCAGAGAGACAGCGGGTGGTGCGAGCTCAGCTGCTCTATGTTCGTGTCAACAATGGTGATGCTTGTATTTCCCAAACTGAACATTTTTATGGATCTTAGGGCTATATAGGGCACATAGTGGGTTCAAGGCCAGCCTAAACTGTATGGCAAGACTCTGCCTCAAAAAAACACACAAACCCAAAACAACAACAAAACCAAACAAATAAACAAACAAAAAATACACAAGAGGATGTCACAGGTTGGAAAGACAGGAAAGAGGGAGCAAGCAACATTTATGGTACCTGAGCAATACGGAGAGGAGGTGGACAGGAGCAGCTGGAGATGTAGGGACAAGGGTTGACCTGAAGGCAGTTATAAGGACCCTGTATTTCATCCTAACAACAGGCCTCCACAAGCGAATACAAAGGAAGCACAGGGTGGGGGTGGGAATGTGTGAGATCCCTCTGTGGAGCAGGAAAGATTAGCATTTCAGCCTGCAAGTAAAAGAGACTGACATCACGATGACATGCTTGTCATCACACACACACACACACACACACACACACACACACACAGACATATAAACTCCTATGTAAAATGAAGCCATGAAACCAAACTGACTGATAACTGGGGATAGTCCTGCCTCACTTTCTGCCCTACCCTTCTGCCCTCTTCCCATCCATCCAGCATCTGCAACAAGGGTAGCGTAGAGTGCTACAAATAGGACCACAACAAGCCTACAGTCCTGTGTGGATCCACTCCAGAAGGCTGCCACCTGGTGATGAGTGTGTCTCTGGCATCTGGGAAGGCACACGGGCACACCTGCCTTACCGGTAGGACTAAGGGACAGGAGAACGATTGTTTCAGTACGAATTCAATGTTGTCTGTCTTTACCTGGGGAAGAGTCATTATACTGAGGACAGATGATGTGAGAACTGGCTCCATGGTGAAAACACAGCTCAGACTTATTACTCCGGAAGGTAGCTGAGGGACCCGACTCCCACTTTCCTACTTCTGAAAGTAACGCATGTGGATCTCAGTGTGATGGTGAAACCACCCAAACAAGAGAAGCATCTGTTCTGGGGGGAGTCCCAGGTGACCTCTGGAAAATAACAAACATTTTCAAGTGCATCAATAAGTGACAGGACTGCAGTTCATAAGTGAAAGGGGAAGTGCCCACTTGACCAGGGACCTGTGTCCCCACCACCAGGAAAAGACAAGCCCGCTATGATTATGACCAGAGAAACCCACAGGCTTCTAGTTGCTGGGACTTTAGGCTCTATGAGACCATGCCATAGCACCACCTCATCCTCCAGTGTCTCTTGCCAGCTCTCCATGACCCACCCTCAGCCTTGAACATCCTAGCTTCAATGTCCAGGCCTTGAACAAAGGCCCTGGGCCATCAGCCCCAGCCAGACAACAACTCCCATTACAGGCACCTCAGTGCTTTGGGCTTCCTCACATCACTTGTTACCATCAGGACTCTGTAAATATCAAAGTGTTTGCTGACATCCATCTCTGTAACAACCCCTAAGTTCTATGAAGGTAGAAGTCCCTTTCTTCTTATTGTCAGAGTATCCCACAGGACTTGAGAAGATAGGATAAATATTTGTTAGGTTCTTGAACAAATTAATGAAGTTGATAAAATACACAAAAGAGAAAAACTAAAACTAGTTATACAGTCACCAACCCTCTCAGTTACAGAGGGCCAGAAACCCTTCCTTGCTATAGACTGGGAAGGGGGTAACTTTGAAAAACAGGGAGCCTGAGCTATCTTTAGTCACCTTTTCAGTGACTTAAGCTTATCAATTCAATATCATCACAACCACTTGGAATCAATGACTTCTATCTAAAATTTTCAGGCTCGATATCTCTGGAATTTCATTGGGAAAAAAGAATATAAACTCACAGTAAGCGCTCGTCCTGATATGTCCTGGGAAGGGAAAATCCAGTACCTTTATTTAGGGTTAGGATTAGGTACACACTTAGTGTGGGATTTCTAGGGTATGCAGTAGGAGAACAAAAAATAAAAAAACACTCTTACTTTAGTTTTCAAAACATGGCAATGTTGATTTCCTTTTCCTGCTTCTGCTAGTCAAGACTGTCAGATCAAATACATGAGAGATTTTTTGGTCAAGTGTTTAAAAATGCTGCCTCCTGCCAAAAAACAAACAAACGAAAAATCAGCAAGAGGCTGTACACTCCATGGCCCGCCGCGCGCTTTGACAGAAAATAGGTAAGCGAAGACTCCGGGTCTTGTTTTCCAACTGTGGGTTTCTGCAAACCCCAAACATGAAGGTCCTCAAACCCTTAAGCATAAACACGAAAGGACAGCGAGCGGCCCTTGTAAGGGCTACTTCGCTGTTCAGAGAGCTGGAACTTGGCGCACACAGCACGGGGCTGACCCATGGCACGTGGTGACAGGACAGGACCCACACGATTGTGCCCCTATCAAAAGCAGGTCATTGTAGGAGCTAATGCATTATGGGTTGTTGGGAGAGATGAATAAAACCAAGTGAGACGCAGAGCACAAAACTCTGAGCACAGTGCCTCACGGACTGAGCGTCCTCAGACATGCAGCCGCTGTTGACAGAGTTCCGGACCCAAACAGCCTTACCATCGCAGAGAAAGCTATCTCGTTCTCCGGTTTTCCCTTAATCCACTCTCCATGGTCGGGTCTAAATGAAATAACCAGTTCTAAAAGAACAACTTCCAAAGTCAATGTGACGAAGTTCTGCAGACGACTTGTTTCCTCTCTCAAATGGTCCTTTTTTGAGCTTTTTATGGCTAAGAAAGAGCCCAACAACTGCAAAACCAGGGCCTCTGACCTCACCCCACTGGCTCCTTTCACAAGAATGTGCACTCAGGCATCATCTGCTGGAAGTGCTGGAGCCACCAGGGGTGGGAAACATTGAAATGCCTGAACTTCCCTTTAGCTACAGAGCCGCTTTGCTCATGAAGAAAACGAAGAAATGAAACGCCTTAGGATGGTTACTATCACCAAGCAGGAACGGGTCCCAAGGTCACCAGAGTCTCCTATCGCGTGTACCTGTCTCAACCTCCGTCATGTGAGAGACAGACAGATGACAGGCACCTCCCCGTTCTTCTGCAGCCTCAGCTTTGCTCAGGGTGATGTCCCCTCTCCTCCTGGAGGGTCTGGACTTTCCATGTGCCGTACTTCCCACCTCCCTCCCTGTGAAGGGCACTGCAGTGACTCATCAGTAATTGCAGTGTACAGCTGCAAAATCATGTATTAGTTGTGTCCAAATATGAA
>PVLD010001513.1:135809-198759 GCA_004027595.1 Dinomys branickii
AAACTAAGCAGAAACAGAGTAGGATGTGTTCACCTTAGTGGGCTGGATTTTTTTTTTTTTTTTTTGTATCTCCTACTTAAAGACAAAAAAAGAAAACTTAAAGACAATTTCCCGCTTTCTGTAGGATTCAAGGCATCTAGACTCCGGCTGCCTGGGGTTTCCTAGTCCTAAATTGAGTTTGCTCTTGGGGTTGGGGTCAGGGGTGCGAAATAAGCAGAGCCTCTGACCCTCGGCTCTGTTCCAGCCGACACGCCCTGTATCTACCAGGGTGGAAAAGCAAAGCCTTTGTGAACCGCTCACAATTTCATCTCCTAGAAGACATGCCCCCTTTACAATAAAAGGCTTTTCAAAACTCCCTAAGCTACTTCTTTCACAATGCTTAACAGCATTATGAATGGGAAACATATCATTTGAAAAAAAAAATGAAGCTTCTTGAGGTTCAAGAAACATTACACATTCATGGAAGTCAGGGCTTTTTTGTCATAGAGAACATCTGCTTCCTGGCCTACACCTTGCACCTGGATCTCTCCTTGACTGAATTTCATCCTCCCCCAACCCCTCCCTTCTTGGCCCAAACGGTCCTCTCATCTGCCCAGAAGGTGCTTCTTCCTCCTGTTCACTACGTTGCCAATTCCCTCCTTTATTCCATGTCAGTATTTCGAATTTCTTGTCCTCTGTTGGTTGCTTCTGACATATCTTTAGACTTCTGAGCTCTCTCATGGGAAAGTGGGTGGTTTCATTTGTTCTACTGCTTCTCCCAAGCATCACTTCTCTTTTTCCCTACCATCCCCCACGCCGGCATGGCTACCACAGCCCTTAAAACTCTGGCCTCCAAATCAAATCATCCTATCCCTGAATTGTTCTAGCATTTTAAATGATATTCCAGGCCTGACCAGCTTTACATTCTTCACTCGCCATTTTCACTCAACTCTCAGTGTATCTGACTTAGATGACATCTTTTTAAAAATTCTTCTTCCTTGGTTTCCATGACAACACCATCTCTTGATTTGCCTCCTAATTCTCCAGTTACTCACTGTCTGCATCTCCCTTGGGTTTCTCGTTATCTCCCTGTGATCCACAGAGGGAGGCATCCCCAATGGCCCCGTGCTGACACCCGCTTGTGCTGACCCTCCCCTTCATCAACCCGCGCGTTCACTCCACAGGGAAGACCCCCTATTCTCAGACTTTGGTCATGTGTGAATCTGTAACTGATTCCCAAACCCAGCCTTTTCCCCCTCAGCCCCGCATCTGATCCCCTTTCCCACCTGCCTGATCTCCAACGTGATACCAGCATGATAATAATAAGAAGAAGAAGAGTACAAGCATTTATTAAGCATTCACTACAGGTCAGGCCCTGCTCCTAGCTTTTACATGTGTTACCTTGGTTAACCCTTGTGACCGTCTCATGTGATAGGTGCTTTTATCATTCCCATGGCGCAAACAAGGAGCTAAGTGGTAGAAGTATAGCTTGAACTTGGGAGATTGAGTCCAGCGTCTGAGTTCCTAGCCAGGGAAATAAACATACCATCTCCCCTCCTTGAAAAGCTCTAGTAACTCACTCTGCTCAGTCATCTGTCCCCAGCTTTTAACTTCATTCAACGGCAGCGCCTTCGTCCTGCTGGCCTCCAAGCACCAGTGGCTTGCATTCTTCTTCTTCCCCTACCCGCTCTGTTTTCTTTACCGTTCAATTACTGAACAAGTCCTGCTGACTTTCCCCCACGATGTCCAATCATGAGACCTCCCTGTGCTTCCCACCACCAGCACTCCCGTCCAGCCGGCGTCAGACTTCGCCTACCCTCCTACTGTAGCTTCTTGTTTGTTCCCATTGGATGGAAAGTTCACAGGACACACCTTCCTTCCTATCATGGGTCTACAAAGCTGCAATGGTGTCCAGTGAACACGATGACACATCTGCAAGCCTCACCTCTTAACTCAGCCTGTCCTCTCCTAACCTCACTCACTACCAGGTCCCACAGGCACGGGTCCTTCATGGTGGTTACATCAAACAAGAAGCTTCTTCACTGTAGACGCTATCCCTGCACTCACACAGCTCAGGATATTCCATTTGAAAACTCTGCTCATTTCTTTCCACCTAAAAACCAGCTTAGAATCATCAACCCCTAAAAAGTCTCCTGCACTTGTTCATACGAACCACCCTTAGGTTTTACTGCTTAATCTAACTCATTTTAAATATGTCATTTCACATTTCTTTTTCAAGTCCATTATGATACGCCTTCAATATTAGAAGATTTCTCCCATACTGAGATTGTGGACACCTCCTCTTGAATTCCACCACCTCTCCCACCCGCCTCCCTCTCCTCGCACAGTCCAGCACTAGGTAAACAAGCTATCGCTAACTGGACAGAGCTGCTGCTCCTGAGTGGCCTCTGCGGTTCTCTGCCCGTAAGTGCCTCAAGAGTTTGTTAGGAGCACAGCACACGTGCACCGCCACACCAAGTGACAAGACACCAGTTGCAAGGAGGCTGACAGTCAATGGCACTTCAAAGGAATCCAGAGTAAGGAAACAGAAGTTTTAATCCGTGCTGGGAAGTCTGACTGCAACATCCAGTGTGAGGGCCCCAAAGAAAGGACAGGACTGGGGAAGTATGAACACTAAAGCAACTGTCCCTGGGCAGGAGGTCAGCACACGGACCCCAAACTGGGCAGCAGATGCAGCACTAGCCCCTCTTGGCCACTGACACATGAACGAAGTTTATCTACAAGATTCCAAACCCCAGAACTATAAATTTGAAAATCAGCATTTGGGAAAATATAGCTCAAACCATGAAGTCGAGTTTAGGAGACAAAAATAACCTGGGCGCTCATACTGGGCTTTCTTCGGTGATGTTAGTTTTGCTAACTCTAACTAAACAGTGTTTTATGAGGGCTCTAAGCACTTGTGTTAGTTTTATTATGTTAACCCTTCCAATAACCCCAGGAGGGGTTGTAGGACTGTAACTGAGGAATTGTTATTAGGTCTGTTGAGAGCTATCATTTTAACCAAGATGCACAGAAGTTATGCAACCCCCCAGGGCCACACACCTAGTGAGCCCCGGGGCTAAACTTGAACATGGGCATTCTGACTCCAGAGCCACATTCGAGAGTCCTCCCCAGGAACCCAGCGGCAGCTCTGAATTTGGCTCTCCACTTTCAGATCACCCAAGCAAAGGAAAAGACCGTAAACAGGCCAGCGCTGACTACAGAAATGGAGAGCTTTGCTGAAGTAACTCCAGCAGCAGCAGCCAGCATGAGTGGAGAGTCCTGCTTCTTCCTTTTTCTTATAAGGTCAGATCAGTGTATTATCTACCTCCAAAAAATCACCACTGGAAGCCACTGATTTTCCTTTATTCAGGTCCCTCTGAACACTGTAAGGCCCACATAAAGCGCATTTGATAAGCCACATTACACAGCTTGACAAGGATGGGCTGTACACCAGGTAAGGGGAGAAAATCCCATCATGGGACAGAAAATCAGGACAGCACAGCCACTGCTAAGTAGGGAAAGGAGCCATGGCACGGATAAAGGACAGCCTGCTATCTGCTCTCTCAGTCAAGCTGATCTTCACCTCACAGATCAAGCTATAAAGGTCCCAGAAGACTCTGGTAGGACAGAAGGAGCTCAGGCAGAGGGAGGCTAGAGATCAGGGTCTCTCCTGGCTCTGCTGCTTCCAGTCTGGACCAGAACAGAGCCTTTTAAAGAGGGGAACCAAAGTCTGCAGGGAGCCATTAGGAGAACCAGGTGACCAGACCTCACTTAGGAAGGTTTCAAGTCAGAAATGCTTTGCAAACATTCCCCAGGGGAGCCTCTGGGCTAGTTAGATCCATCCCTCTTCTTTCCAAAACAAGCCAACAAGCACTGTGCTTCTGGCATTGCAGAGAAAGGAGATGGCAGAGAGATGGGAGGCCCTAGTGCCACCATTTGGCAGGGAGGGAGGGACGAAGGCAGGCTGCTCCAACTCTGTTTGTAGGAAACTTCATGGGAGGTAATTTCATTACAAGGTGCCCCCAGGGCCTGGAAAGCTCCGGGGTTTTCTCCAGGGTGCATGCTACTGGGAATACTGCATGCTGATGCATAAATGGCTTGCCAAGAGCAGCCCAGTTCCTGGAATAATAATCTCCGGAGTTCTTGCTTTAAAAAAGAAGTAAGTTAGTGGTGATATATCCAAACCAGGAGGCAGTAATTCTTCATTCTGGCCTGCCAGCCCTGTGTTCTGGGACCCTTCCACCACCAGCTAATGGCATGCATGAGAGCCGTGCTTTGGACACTTGGCTTTTGGGATCTTCCATGTTCCCAACGGCCTAGCTGCCCTCTCACCTAAGGGAAGAGCCTGACCACAAAGGTGGGAACTTGCCACTTCTTCAAGATGAAAGGATCCCGTGCACTTCAAAAGAAACAAAGTCTGCCTCCTAAGCGCCACCAACAACCTGGCGTTATTCAACCACAAACGTCAGCTGGACACTTTCCATGTGGGAAGCACTGAAGAGATGCATTAAGTCAGGTCCAGTCTCCAGCACCATGATGCTTAAGATGCAGAGAAGTCACAAGGTCCTCAGGCTGACCAAATGCAGGAAGTGAAAAAAGCCGCATGATCTCCCTGAGCGTTTGTTCCCTCCAACCTTGAATGCAAAGAAAAATCAGACCCCTGCAAATGAAATATTGCCAAGAAGAATGAATACCTGCAGGGAAGACACTCTGAGAGTCTCTCTTGAAGCTCTGCCTGACAAAAAACCAAAATGAAGGGGGCATGATTGGCAGGAAAAAAAAAGCCAAAACTGATAGTAGTCATGGTAACAAGAAGCCACTAGTTCAGTCACTGACAACTCAGAACCAGGGTACGTCTTCTGTCAGCAGTCCAATTGCTAACACCGTTCCCTCTCACCTTTCCAAGCCAGTCCATCTCCGAACTCACACCTCCCCAAATTCTATACAGGGTCAATTCCCAACTTTGCTGACACGTCTACCGAGCTGAATTCTCCCTCCCTGATTGGGCAATAACCTCACCTCTGTTGTTTCAGAAGCTGAGCAATGGCCACTTTCTTGAACTTGAATCATGAAAGCCTTCTCACCTGTGTTCCAGGATACATTTGGGCCTAGAGACGCAAAGAGGGAATGGTCCTGAAAGTGCTTTGGAAATGCTGAGCCAGATGAAAAATGAATGAGAATAGAGCGGGAGGGGGTGATTACTGGTTTTTCACAGATAGGTCTTGGAGTTCACCCAGGGGCAATTTGGCCATGTTTGTGCTGTAACCCTAATACACTTAATTATTTGGCTTGCAACACTCACTAAAGATTAAAAGTTGCAATCAATATAAGGCAGAGAGATGAAGCTGGCAACCAGGAGAGACAGAAGAGGACTCTGAGCGCTGAGCCACGAACTTGTCCAGCTCAGAAATCAACTCTATTTAGTGCCGACTTCTCATTCCAGAAGGAATTGAAGTGTAACATGATAGCGCGGGAGAGGCAGGTGTGCTGTGGGTGAGGCCCTAACAGTGTCCGCGGGTAGAGACTTCAGGAAAGCCACAGCTGACCAGGGCAGAGCTTTCTCTGAAGGCTTCTGGAGAACTGAGATAAAATGTCTACAGTATTTCTCAGTTCTGTGATCAGTTCTATTCTGAACTGGGGGACCACGGAAGGCAGTAAAACGCACGCTTTCCCACAGGCAGATGGAACTATGAGGGTGCCCTTCTGGAAAAAAAAAACCTCTCTGTTCCATCGAGAAAAATAGGGAAAGATCTGAACTATCAAAGAATAGGGAAAAAGTATCAAAATTAATTCATTGCCATGACTATCTCCTGCACAGCTGCCCTGGACTCATTTACATTGCTATTAGAGGGTCCTAATAAATATGAATACTGCACCACATAAAGCAGACAAAAGGTCCACGTTTGAAACATCTAACAGTACTGAAAACAATAAAAGCAGTAGCCCAAGGAGCGTGGTGACTTCAAATACATTGTTATTTTTCCCTCCCATCAGAAGGACAGCAAATTAGTGGACAATTATGAGAAGAAATTAAGCATTCTGAAAGCCAGTCATTAGCACTACACAAACAGGAATAAATTTTCCACTGTGAACAAGAAGGGCTGGCTGTGATTTTATTACAAACCTGAGGTCCAAACCATGCCTCTGGAAAATAGTTTCTCCCCAAGAAGCAAATTAATGTTCCATTTCTCCTCGGGTCCTAGGATTTCCTTGGGAAGCCCTGTGCTGGGCCATAGGCAGGGCCATTCTTTTCTGCATGAAGGGTGAAGGATTAGCGAAAACAACTAGTCAAGAGCAGTCATCAAGCTGCAGAGCTCTGAGCCCTGAGCTGAAACAGCTACATGCAACCCCATGCTCCATCCTTCAGCCATTTCCTTGTGCCCCCAAAGTCTCTGGAACTCTCTATTTCTCACCTACATGGACAAAGGCCACAGCATAATGTCTGAGATGATTATCCAAGAAGGAACATCGCTGGCAACTGAGGACCAACCTGGAAGCCCTGATGAGGCTCAAAGTACAAGGCTGACCACACCCCCCCACCAGACTTGTAGGCCACCTTCTGCGCAAGACTCATGCCACCTCCTTCAGGAAGAACACACTGCTTGAAAAACAAGGTAACGATATGGCAGATGCTTCAGCCAGCTTACCTATGGGCCCGAGCAGAGCTTCTGACCACACAAGAGATGCCTTTTTTTCCCAAAGCCACAACTCTGGGACCTAAGGTCTCTCTGTAGTCAACTAAAGGGCTGAGCTGCAAACAGTCAATGGAACTAGACCAGCACTGTACAAGGCCCCTGGAGCTGGTGTCACTCTCAAGGCCCAGTGGCTCAAGGGACCTGGGTTAAGAGAAAGCAGCAGATTCTCTCCGTCTGGATCCTGAAATCGAACTTTGACAGCCAAAGGTGGATGAGGGATGGCCAGCTCCCAGCAGGGTAGGGAAGAACTGATTCCAGGGGTGTTCAGAGAAGAAAAGGGACTGTCTATCCAGAAACACCCAAAATATAGACGTGCATATGTGTGTTTTTACTTCTACAAAAGAGTATTGTTGGGGCTGGGGATATAGCTCAGTGGAATAAGCGCCTGCCTAGCAAGCGCAGGGTCCTGAGTTTGATCCCCAGTACCGCCAAAAACAAAAACAACAAAAAAAAAGAGTATTGTTATGGTTTGTGCCTGAATGTGTCCCCTTAAAGTCTTGAGTGGTCACAGGACTTTTTCAGAGGCTAAATCCAGAGTGTGTGATTGGTTCACCCTGCAATTCTGGGGTTAAGGGTGCTGGGATTAATGGTGGGTGTTTGCTAGATCAGTCCACTGACTGGATCAGTACCATCCTAACTCCGGTAGACTTGATACACTATAAGGCATAGAAAGAGGTTCATCTCCTCTCCCTTGTTGCTTTTGCTGTCTCTCACTGCTATGAACTGTTGCCCCTCTGCCAAGTGCCACTCTACCTTGAAGCCAGCTGATTATGGAAAGCTCTATAAACTGTGAAGCTAAGTAAGCCTTTTCCCCTTTAACTTTGAGTGTCGAGTGTTTTGTCTTAGCAATGAGAAAAGTAACCTAAGACAAGTGTGTAGCTCAGAGGTCCTTGAAGGATACAGAAAAAGGCAGCTTTCTGTCACAGAGACCAAAGAGATGCTAGCCACAAGCATAAGTATATAATCATATCCACAGACCTCAGGTCTGGTAAGAATAAAGGTTTCATTTTAGAAGAAAATTTTGGGCGTTTGTCTGTTGGCAGTTCTGGGGATTGAATTCAGGGCTTTGCACATGCTAAGTAAGCACTCTACCACTGAGCTATACCCCTAGTCCAAGAAAAACATCTTTCTATAATCAGAGGCACCCCCTTGACATACCTATAGTAGTGCTTTCCATGTACCCCCATACCATTTCTGCTATCCATTGTATAGTATTAGGAAGGTGGACTCTACTATACTCTTGCAAAAATTTTCCAGGGAGTTATAGGCAAGAGTGGAGAAAGGAAAAAAGGTGGTAATGTCTCTTCATAAAATTAGTCAACAGTTAGACATGGGGTAAGGAAGTTTAACCTGATTTTCTTCTTTCTAACCCTGCCTGACATTCTACACAACATGCAGGTAACTCCTCACTTACTACTAATTGGTTTTTAAGTGATGATCACAAATCAAAAAAAAGTAAAGCAGAAAATCCTTATTTTTTGGAGCTATCATACATTGGGGCTGCTTCTAGAAAGCTGTTTCACACATCCAATGCACTAAAGCTTCTTAGGAAAAGAAAGTGAAACTCTATATATGCATTCACATATATTTATAAAAGCTAAGTTGTTCACTTTGGAGGATGTTTCTACTGCATGGGGTTAGACAAGTTTAGATGTCTTAGAAACATGAGCTCTGTAAAATCTGGAGTAGAACACGTTTATGCAACATATATTTATGGAGCACCTACTATATACCAAAACCATGCCAGGTGTTAGGTGACCAAAATCAGACCCTGGCCCTACTTTTGAGGGGTTTGAAGATAGTACACGAGCCCCCCAAAAATGATCACAGAAAGAAATCTCCCAACAGTTTATCTCAAATTATGAGCTTCTAATTCCACAGGCATGAATGGCTCTCAAAGTCTTCACATGACCTTAAGTTTAAGCAAAAGTCTAAATTCACAAGGATTTCTTCAATGGCCCTTTACTCCCTATTTCACCAAAATTAGGCATCTGTGGCTAGTAGCAGTCTTTGAAATTTTCAGCCTAATGTTTCTGGAATTCCTTTCAACATTTTTGAGATGTCTTGTGTGGTTCCCCCTGAATTCTGATGTGATGCCAAGTATTTTTTTCCTCCACAAAGTGATCAAATAAATCATCCATGGATCAGGCCATCTTCCTCTGACATCTCACCTGACCTGTTCATTAGTGTGTTGAAGACAGCTCAACGCTTTTGCTAAAATTGCTCTGTGCAAAGGCCTACACATTCCTCTTTAATCCTACAGCCCTGCCATCAAGTCCATCTATGAGGTGTCTGTAGTCCTGTCAACACAGGGCAACAATGCCGATGGGCTCGGGGTAGCACCCAGGGCACAGCGGAATGTGATGAAGCCGAGAGCATGCAATGGCCATTCTTGTGGGAATGGTTACTTATAAAAAAAAGGTCCTGAAAGCAAGGAGTCACAAGTCACGTAGCCACACACTGAGGATTTCACGTCTACCTTAACTTTGCTCAGTACCATAGCATCAGGGATGACAAGGAGGACCCACAAGGGCCATTAAAAAATTATAGTGGCATGCAATTTACTTAACTTTGTCCTTGGATGGAGCAAGTCAGATTAAATATTAACTTTCCTATCTAAGGCCATCAAGATTCATCTTATATTTACAATGGAAATGCCTGGGTCTTTACTTAGAGTTTATAACTCTATATTGATCTACCCACTGGCGTTTTTTCCTATTCATTCCTTCTTGCTAAGCACCTGCCACTTGGTACCTGCTCTTCATTACCATCTGTGACACCGCCACCAATCTCTACTTGACATTCCTGCCTGTTCATAGAAACTCATTCTTACCTAGTTTTCTGAGCTATGGGGCAGAACTCCAATTAGATCTTCAGTCTTGACTGAACGTTTGACCTATTAAGCCCTTGCCTACAAACAATCTGTAGTTACCATGTAAAAAACAAGCCCAACATCTTTTCATAAGAAGCTTTGGCAGGAGATAAAGCTCAGGGGCACAAGTGCCTGCCTGGCAAGCACAAGGTCCTGAGTTCGATTCCCAGTACAAAAAAAAAAAAAGCTTTGGTTGAAAATAATAGAAAACCTAACAAAAAAGGGTTTAAACCACAGATCAGAAAACATCTCCTCTACAGGGCCAGATAGTAAATATGTTGGGTTTTATGAGCCAGTTGTCAAAATTACTACTGCAATGTGACAATAGCCACAGACAGTATGTAAACATATGAACACAGCTATGTTCCAATAAAACTTTATTTACAAAGAAATACGTCATAGATTGCTAATCCCTGACTTAATCAATAAAGAGCATTTTTTCTTATCCAACAAGGTTCTAACTAGGAAAGTCCTAGGTTGGTTAATGAAATCACTCAAACATGTACCAAGGCCTTGTTTTTCTCTGCCTTCTGCTTTTCTGTCCAAAAACTCTAAATTTCCTAGGGATGACAAGTTAGCTGCCACAATACTGAAAGATACACACACAAAAAGCAACAGCAGAAGTACACATTATTTCTAATTTGCATCTCTTTTTAGGGTAAAAAAAAATTTTTTTTACCAGAAGCTACCAGTTTCACTGGTAGGAATCACCTACCCTTCAACAGTGCTCTCAATGAGATGGGTAAGCATTGGACCCCTGAACAAAGCAGGACTTTGTCAGCAGAGAAGAAAAATCCTTTTTAGTGCACAGATACCACAGTAGTTTTCCTCCTCAAACTGAAACAGTTAACTCTGTATAAATGGTGTGAACCTGGGCTTGTTGTCTACCAAAGTCAAAGAATAAAATCGAGGACAAAAGGAGGAAATTAGGAGAGTATTTACTGAAAGTAAGAAAAAGAAAAAATAACACTTGAGGGGTAGCGCCTGGCAGGGGTCCAGTGTAGGGCTCTGGAATGACTTCCCCATGTTGGTCTTGCATGTTGGTCTTGCGCGGATAAGCAGAATGCAGGAGGCTTTGTAGTATAGTTTTTAAAAAGTCAGTTACTCAGCTGGCTGAGTTCAAAGGGAACCAATTACTGTGTATCTGCTAAAGTTCCTTGAAAACCAGCCAGGAGGTAAGGAGGGGTTTGTTAACTAACTTAACATCCTCCACCCAAATAGTTTCTTTTCTGGCAGGAAGGTTCTTGTCTGTCCATCCTTATTGCTAACTTTTTATCCTTCTTTCCGAGTTTGCTTTTACATTTCTAAGCTTAACTAGCTGCACAGCTTGAATGAGCTCTTAACTTGGTGTGTGTGTGTGCTATTTTCTCTGTATCCAGTTGATTCAATCTTAGGCCCATCCCTTACTAAGTTCCTGCTTATAAGCCAACTAACTAAAAAAACTGTCCATTGCAAAACTAGACAGCCTCTCCTTCCTACCAGTCTTTCACCTTTTCATCTACTCCTTCCTTTCATTCTGGATGCTCGCTACATACCTGTCCTGGTGAGGCCACCCCAAATTCTTGCTCCCATATCATCCACTTTGATCAACATACCCTGACTCACTTGATGGTGAAACACTGTCTGCAAGTTGTCACTCACTCATTTCTCTCCTCCCAAGGTCTACCAAGGTTCTCCTTGTCTGTGTTCACGGTGGCAGAAGGGCCTGACTTTCTGCCAACTTCTCCCTCCCGACTCACACCAACCCTCTCCTCCATCTCTTCACTGTCCCCGAACCTCTTTGTTCAGGCCTAGTCCCACTCCCTACTTCCATCTCCGCGGCCTTCCTACCCTGAAACGCCCTCCTACTTTTCCTCTACCTAACTACATCTTTCTCATTTTCTACTGCCGGTCAACACAGAACAAGCCATCACACACAGATCTCGGAGACCTGGATTTGGGCTCATCCATCTGCTGCTGCACAGTGACTTGGCCACACTGGGACTCACTGTCTTCGTTCACGAAGCCGCGGTCGTAATGATACTTCACCAGGAAGAAACACGTGCGATGAAACCACGGCGGGCATGCAACATTTTCCTTCCTCTTCCTAACTGCACTACTTCAAAGAACCCTTTGAAGACCATTCTTGTGACTAGGGAAGGAGCTCAGCATTACAGTGTTTCCCTACCCTGTGCAGGGCCCTGGATTTAATACCCAGAACGGCAAGGGATGAAAAATAAAACAAGAAACCATCCCTGTTCCCACACATGAAGGCTGTTTGCATTAGGATGATCTTATGAAGATACCTAAGAGTATTCAAAAAGATAAGCTCCTTGCAAACAAATAATATACTGATTTGAGTTACTAGGTTTAAAAAATGATACAAAACTTTCCATTCGAAGCTCCTGTTAATTGCTTCCTACACAATGCTGTTTCATTTCAAATCGGTAAACAGGCCACAGAAACACTACTAATCTTCTCGTCCTGGAGGGTATTACATAAGTACCTTCAGCAGTAATTGTTTCCACCGCACTGCCAGCTTACAGTCACTGAATGCTGACAACGAAAAGGCCTCCAGTTACAGGTTGAGAGGGAGGTGACAAGTTTTCTGTACACAACAAGAAGCATAAACAAACATTCCTATCGCTGCACCTTGGGAAGGTCTGGCCTGGCTGAGCAGTTTGGAGAAAACAAAAGGCTCACTCAGAAGAAAGTGAAGAAAATAATTCTGCATAAGACAAGCATCCAGAGCAAGGGCAGAGAAGGCCAAGCTCTGATGTGCCAAGTGCAGAGTATCCCCAGAGGTACTCCGTGAGAATAACCTCACACAGGTGTGACTTTACAGAAGACCCTAGCAGCGTACAGTGATTCAGACAGCTTTGGCCCTGTTAACTAAAAATTGCATTGGTTACGCTGCTTCCCTGGGCAATGCAACCAATACCCACTTCTTGAACATTCACATACTATGTTTTACCAGACTCTGTGATGCAGATGCAACACAAAAACATATCACTGTGTTCTGTAGGATGCTGTCTATGGGAACAATCAGATAAACCTGGATTACTTATGCATCTTTTAAAAATTGCTTTTCTAGATTTGGAAAACTTCTTTCCCCATTGCTAAGTTATTTTAAGTAATTTTTTAAAATATATTGAATTGCTAGAAGGATGGAGAAAAGTCATGCCTGGTGTCCAGAAGATTTGCTGTCCACACCGCCAGGAAGACATTTGGGTGTGTGGCCCACAGTGAGAAGCAGTCCTTGGCTGACAGAAGCTGAGAACAGCTTCAGAGCCAGGCAGGGTGACCCTCCTCCCACGTCTCCCTGGAGGAGTACTCAGTTCCTCTTCACTTTTGCTAAGGCAGCATTATCATAATGCTACAAAGTGCCAAAGAGAATTGTTTTAATAAACAGGGTTTTTATGCTCTTAGAAAACCTGAACACAAGCACTTGACTCTATTAGCTAAAGCACACTGCAGCTAGCGAAGGATTCGCAATGGAATGGAGCAGCATGGTGCTGTTTCAAACACTCACATCACCCGCACTTAAAAGATTGAATTCTTAAACACATTCAACTCCACAGGAGCATTCCCAGCGTAATGAGAGCTATCTGTGTAGGACTCTAGAACCGTAAGTGTGCTTTAAGTATTTTTTACTGCATAATAGGATTGTGTTTCTCAACTGGGGAAAGGCCACTCCATTAAACTGTAATTGTTTGTGCAGATTAGCTGGGAAGAAACCCAGTATGCATTAAAAGCCTCAATAACATCCATCCTACTTCAAGTACACACGGTGACCAGTACCAGCAGGTGACTTTCCAAGGAGACTTTCTTCTGAGTTAGGTTCATAATTATCATATGTAAATTGATGCTTCTGAAGATCTCTGGAAGTAATCTAAATTTTTCTTGGCCAGATAGGAAATCTCTGGTTTGTAAAGATTGAGAACAACCATTTTGAATTATAATAATTTTAAAGCTCAAAATTCCCAATAGTCAAAGATATTCAAATACAGGACCACATTAGATGTTAAGCACAGCTCTTTACTGTGGTACATAAAAGCTGCATCAGGTAGGAATCTGAGAAAAAAAAAAAAAAGCCCACTTGATTTTGCCCAGAGACAGCATCCTCCCTGCTCTCTGGTTGGATAACACTATCTCAGTATCATGAATAAAATGAAAGTCCATCATAAATCCCTAATGCTTGTGCTAACCGCAGTCCAGGGTGCTAACACCACCTCCCTTCTCTGCAGTGACACTTTGAAGGACATAGCACACTCTTTGTGTTAACTGAATAAATGAATTTAACGTTGCTCTAACGATCTGTTAGTCAGCCTCGGAAAACAAATTAAAGGAGTAAAGGTTTATTTAGGGTTACAGTTTCAGAGGTTTCCATTCCTGGTCAGCCAGCTCCATTTTTTAGCCTTAAGAGGTGGCAGAGCACCACGGTGGAGGAGCATGGCGGAGCAAAGCTAGTCACTTCATGGCGGTCAGGAAGCAGCGAACAGGGTGACTATCCTGAGAAGGGAAGGGCAGAGACAAGACCCAGACCCCGTGGTCACACGCCTGGTACCTGTTCCCTTCAGCGAGCCCCCAAGTTGCCGTCACTTCCCAATAATGCCACCCGACTATGATTTCATCACTTGGTTAACCCACTGAAGAAGGTGGAGCCTTCATGAGCCAATCACCTTCAGAGAGCTGATCCTCTGATCATGAGATCTCTGAAGACATTTTAGATCTAAGGCATAACATGATCCAACCACCACTTCAAAACATGGTGCTTCAGCCCACAAAGTATCAATGACTTGTCCTAGAATTTCCTCTGTTCCAAACTGTAATGATGTCTGGAAAGAGAGGGCTGGCTATGAGAAGTTTGTCTTACTGACTGCAGTGAGGGACTCTCTACTTGAGGTTTTTGCCCAGAGCCTAAAGCCAACTGAAAACATTTTTGGCCACTGAAAAATATTTCAAAACTCTTGATCCTTCATGGCGTTCCTCAACTTTAGGAGTGTCCATCCCTGTAATGCTGAACAATACTCAACTACCAAAAACAAAAACAACTGCTGTGGCTGAGTTTTAACAAATTTATACAAACTGACAATGGAGTAAGCGGAGGCTGGGAGCTGCTGTGATAAATTCCCCCGAACGCCAACAACCCTTTTTATTTTTTTTATTTACTCTAAATTACCCAACCAAAGCCTTTCAGTTTCACTTCACTGTCTCCTGAGCAATAGCACAAGGACACTCTTTGTAGGCGGACAAAGGCTGACGCAGGCAAATCAGCCCTTTAGAGTCCTGTCCCTAAAATTTGGAGTTGTGAACCAATTCAGAATCTAAGACTTCCATGTCCTGTGACGGCTGAAAAATAGAAAAATTTTGTGCAATCAAAAAGCCAGTAGAAATTCCAATCCTTTGTTTTTCAGGGTTAATTTCTGCCTGTGAAGGGTATTTTGGAACTGCAGAAAGAGGAAGGATGCAGGGCACAATGACAGCACTGAATTCCAGAACTTCAGGCCCAAAGAGATCACTTCAGTGTATTTTTGGTCCAAAATAGGTCTCATAATGATAAAGTCTTTATCAAAAGAGCCGAAGTCCTTTCCTGATACTAACTAGTTTTCACTTCATTCTACTCCAAAGCTTAGATAAAACCAATGCTTCTTGATCATTAGGAACATGTTCCCAGAGAAAACTGTCTGTTTTCTTCTTGAATAAGCATCTTTACCACACATTTCTGTAGCTCAGTAAGTTCTGTGCAGACAGTGTCAATCAATGAATGATAAAATGTAAAGAGTTATGCCTTGACTGTTCCATCATCAAGGAATTCCACTTCAGTCTCCAAGACTTTAAACTCATGTGCAAGTCGGCAGTTTTGCCTTAAAGCTTTTAGAACCTGACCCTCAGAAATCTGCAAGCCCTGGCCATCCTCTCCAACTGGTCATACCCTTGCGTCACGCTCACTCTTCCTTCCACATGGGTGGACAGAGCTTTGGAAGTAGACAGCGAAGCTCCAACTCACTGCAGGTCTCAGAGGCATGTGCTGAGCTCTCTGGACTGTCCACGAAGACCACCATGCTCCAAAGCATGCTACAAAAACAATGTATGTACCACATGTAAGGTGCTTATGCTCATTAAAATGTTTTGTGTTTCTACTCTGGGAGTTAAAGTGAAAATAAGAGTTAAGGAGTTGAAAAAAAAAAAAAAAAGAACAAATGGAAGGGCCCATGCATCCTAGGGACCAGGAGACATATAAAGAGGAGACTGAGCTCGGTCTGGTTTTTTTCCCCCCCAAAGACAGCTATATTTAAATTAAAATTCAACAGAGAAATACAAATTTCTAGCTGGACAAGTCATGTTTTTCCACCTCTACTCCCCGAGAGGCAGCCAAGCAATAAACCACAACTTGTGCCTGAGTAATGAATAATAGGTAGCGGTAGCTTCACCGTGACACTGGAGGCAGAGGCAGAGCGACCCTCCTTACCTCCGATGTGTGCAGTTAAGGAAAGAGAGAGCGGGAACTCCCTGCACGTGCATTTGATGAGCTCTTGCTTGATTTCAAACCTGAGCCCAGAGCAGTTACAGAAGGAGATGGCAAGTTCCCACAAATGGGAATGGCCCGAAGCAATCCTTGCAGCTGCAGAATGGATGAACCACAGATAGGAAGAGACAAAGATGATGACTTGGTCACATGTAAGTTCTTCTGTTGCACCTGGCTAGCAACATCATAGTTCCTTAGGGACCAAAGACTAGGTCTAGCCAAGCGATTTTTGGGTGTTGGAGCAGCTATATATCTGGAATAACACTTAAGTTTAATGATACAGTCAACTCCAGCAAACTACCTACAGAGACCATCTTCAAATATATTTTGTTTTTACAATGAAAAAGAAAAGGCCTGAGTTCCAGAACATCTTCTGACCCCGTGACATGTGGAAAGACAAACCACAGTGAAGTTTCTAGCACCCAGAAGGGGAAGGCCATACAAAGAGCAAGGGCCCTCCAGGAACTGAGCAAGCAAGGAGGAAGCCACACAAGCTTGACAGCTTGCCAGGGATCGGATCCCAGAACCTCCTTTTCCAGGAATGTGGCATGTTCAACTTTTTTGGCATCTGCTTCCTCATATATAAATTACAGAACAACAACAGTGCTTGCTCAGGACTCCTAGGCACACTGAGAAAATTAATCCATATAAAATGCCTGGCACACAATAAACATTCATCAGCTGTTGTTATGCTTTTGGTAGATCCTTGAAAGGCTCAAGAGAGACTGCACAGGCCACTTTGGCTGGTTGTGGAAGACCAGATGTCCCGGCCTGCATGCCAGTTTACAGCTGCTGGGTAAGCATCTCCCACAGCCAATGGGTGCCACAGTAGACTTCCAGCCACTTTTCCTGTCAGTCGTCGCCTTTTCCACCCCAGCCTCTCAGGAACATGAGTGCAACTGCTCTGAAGCAACTCTGTTCCAGCTTTCTGTACAGCCCATGCCCCCACTCTTTCCTGGGTGTCCTCTCTCCGCTGGTCAGGACTGTGGCTGCCCCTCCTGACATGCTCTAGGACCAGACTGTTAGTGTGGCGGTCACCTACAGCCTCCAGTCTGTTATCTACCTCAACAGGGGCAGCTAACAATGAGGTAGGACCTTTCCTCATGGGAGACTCTGGAGCCATTTCCAGATGATCAGGAAAAACCCACAGCTGCAAGCAAAGGTTTCATACATAGGGCATTTAGCCAACATTTACAGAATGACCATGATGTACCAGGTATGAATCCAATGAACCACCGAGGATATAAAAAATATATGCAATGCAGAGGCACAGCTGTTGGTGATTTACAACAGCCACACAAAGTGCCCTGTCACCCAATCTTCCCAGAAAACAGTTGGACCCAGGGCGTTTGAAGCCAGAGAGCTTACAACAATTTTTCTCTGAAGATAAACTTTCTCTGCCTCTCTGAGCCTCTCTGACATCAACTTAAGGAAATCTTTGATCTTTGCAGGCACCAAAAAAATGCTTAAAGAATGCTCATAGGAACACAGGCTCGTTTTAAAGCCTCTGGCCTCTTGTCTATCGTGTTTTGGAATGAAGAGCTCAGGACTTCCAGGGCCACCTCTGTGTTGAAAGTTAGTAATTTACAGCTGAGTAAAGGTAGGTAAACTGTGACTTTGCACCAAGCTTAATCTCTCCTGCATCGCTGTGAAAATTGTTGAGAGTATTCCTTCCAGGGGTGAGCAAGAGTGGACTGAACCCCACACTGGTCAGACGCAGGCTGCTCTTAAAGAAGACCATCCTTAGGAGGTTCTTTGCAGCCTTGTTATTTTCTAAACGAACACCACACCAAAATTTAAATTCAATGACAGCATTGCTTTAGCTCAGTCATTGCTAACTATATAATATTGGTGAGTTTGACGTCAGTGGAGATTATATACTTCCTAATGAGATAGTTATTCTTTTTTTTTTTTTATAAAAGTCGATTTAAATTACTAACTCTAAAAGTAACCCAAACCCATTTTAGAAAATTTGGAAAGTGCACAAAAACATAATAAAAAGCTTACCCATCATACCAGTACCAGGAGATACAGTACATGTTCTTCTGTGGGTGTCCTTCCTTCCAGGCTTTTCTGGGTATATTTAAATATGTTTCCATTGCAATCTATTTAAAGACATCTGCATCCTGCCATTTTTCTTAACAGTGCCTATGTTACTAACTAGTCCTTAAAAACATTATTTTCTGGTGGCTTCATGGCACTTCATGTCCCAGGAGACTATGATGCACTTTTTAAACCACCCTCTGCACTCTATCTAGTTCCTTTAGTACAGTGCCTGGTATATAATAGCTGCTTGAATATCGTTGCCATGCATAGACACAAACTATGTAGAGTTAGCAGCAAAAGTTCCAAAAGGCTAGTCCCATGCCAGGATGGTCATATTACTTAAGAACTCCAAAAACATCCCTAAATATGTACCTATGAAGCAGGTGGTGATAGTGCGATATGGTAAGATATAGTTATTATATCTGTTCCTGACATACAGTTCTTAAAATCCTCGCAAACAAGAATGTTATGAAAGTTTTTTTGTTGTAATATTTGGTGTCTGACCTTGGTGCCCTGACACAGAGCCTGGAATTTCCCAAGTGACCAGAGCGTCACCTGGTCTAATCAGAGGACTCTTGGTAGACTATGGAATAAATCTCAAGATGGGGCTCACTCCTGGGAACATATGATCAGAAAAGTGGAAGTTTCAACCCTGCTGTCTGACCTCCAAGGAACAGAGAGGGGCCAACAGCTAAGTTGATTATCAATAGCCAATGATGTAATCAATCATGTCTATATAATGAAGCCACCATAAAAGTCCGAAAGGACAAAGTTCAGTGAGCTTCCTGGGTATAGACATGCAGGGGTGCCAGGAGTGAGTGGGAGGCACCAGGAGATAGCATGGATGGTGATCATCTCTCACACTTTGCCCAGGACATCTCTTTCATCTGGATATTTGTCTGTATCCTCTACTGTGTCTTTTATAATAAGCCAGGAATCGTAATCTGTTCTACCAAATCAAACCCAAGAAAAGAATTGTAGGAACCCAATTTACAGCTAGTGGGCCAGAAACGCAGATCACAATCTGGTACATGAGACTGGCATCTGCAGTGGGGGGCAGTTTTGTGGGACTGAGCCTTTAACCCATGGGTTCTTATGTTGCCTTCTGGTCGCTAGCAGCGGAAATGAAATTAGAGAATGCCCAGTGGGTATCTGGTGGAGGCCTGCATGGTATGTGTAGGAAAACCCACACACACTTGATGTAAGAAATATCCCACTGACTAGGAAAAAACACTTTTGTTTTTTCTGCCTTTTCAGTATCTACTGAAGAATTGATTGGTTGTTGATGAAGAGAAATCCCCATATGTTTTGAATGAGAGGTGAAGCATTCTGCACAGAGAACAAGGGTAGGAAAATTACCTTGATTATGTTCCATTCCTCACAGAGGAAGGGTTACAGGTACCAAGTCCCCATGAGGATTGCAATAATTATGTACTGCAAACAAGCATGAACAGAAAAGATGATATATTTTTATGAAATTATTAACCCAAACATAAAGCATGTTCACCTTGTTAGTAAGACAGGGTGATATTCAGAAATTCACAAAGTAAAGGTGCCAGGTAGCAGACCTGGGTCGCTCCCACAGGAAGCCCTGCAGACACACACTGAACACATGCAGCTTCTTCTGCTTCCTTGGAAACAGCTCTCCATTTTTCCTAGAGTGGTGACTCCCAAAGACTTAAGCCAAATCAGTTACTTTTCTTGAAGTGACAAGCTGATTTCATTTTAAAGAAAATATCAGCCATATGCCCAAGTCTGAATAACCACAATTTGTCTATCTGTCACCGTATGTGAAAGAAACACTCCTTGACACTGCTGCAGGGCACGTCATACAAATCTCCTGTTTCACTAAATACACAATCAAAGAACGTGAACTCAAGGATCAAGGCATAGCAAAATATTTTCTAATGCTTCCTCGGGTCCATCCTCAAGTGAAACTGACATGCCTTTATCAATGTGGGGAGTGGAGACCACGACACTACTGCCCAGGTTCGCAGGAGGCAGCAGTGTTGCCACCGACGCTCTTGCACCATCAGGAAAATACACGAGAGTAAAAATGATTATCACAAATCTTGTATTATTGTGCAAGTTAGTTTGATCTTAAAGACCTTTAAAAAGGGTCCTATCCCAAGGAATTAAAAGTTAAGAATTGGGACCTTCAGTCTTTTCGTTCATTTGTTTTATCTACCCAGCCACCCATTATTCATTTAGACCTAAACCTACATCAGGAATTGTGCTATACTCAGAATACAGTTTTCCCGTTCACACCTGAAGATTATTTAATTCTGCTACTCTGGAGGATGCTGTGTGTTTCTTAGAGGGAAAAGTTTTCTTCTTCCTTATAGTTACATTTGCGTGTCAGTTTAAAAAACATTTCATTTTATGATATATTAACAGAATTTATAGTTTTTTTGGTACTAGGAATCGAACTCAGGACCTTGTGCTTGCCAGGCAGGTACCTGTGCCACTTAGCTATATCCCTAGCCCAACAGAATGTATTTCTTTGTTTGTTTGTTCATTTATTCATTCATTCATTCATTTGTTTATTTTGCAGTACTGGAGATCAAACTCAGGACCTTGCACTTGCCAGGCAGGCACTTATGCCACTGCGCTAAATCCCCAGCCCTCCAACAGAATTGTGTAATTTCTTAACTTGGCAAGAATTGTGGTGTTCATTCTATAACACTGTTCGCATGAAATCTCAGACAGCAGGAAACTACAGTTACTCCAGGGAGAGTCTTCACCATTTTCCAATAGAGTAAGCACACAGATAATCTTCAAACATTTATCTAAAAAAATTATAGACCAAAATAAAGAATTAAGATGTGCTATGTGCATGTACCGACTCCCTGCAAGGAATATAATCATTATGTACTGTAAACATGTACCAATAAAAATAAAACTAAATTTTAAAACAGTTCTCAAATAATAAACACAGCAATACAGAATTAGTGCAAACATCAACTCACTTTGGCTCAGAGACAAAGGGAAGCATATTTCAGAAACAAGTACAAAGCCCCAGTCCAGAGGATCCATGTGAGGAAGCACGGTGAAGTTCAAGAGTTTAGCTACTTAACTATGTCAATGGACTGGAACAAAATTTATACAACTGCTCTCAGAAACCAGGAATAATAAGGTACCATTTTTAAAGGATCAGAAAGCATTTTCTTAAATTTTGATGCTCATGGAACTATAAACCATACCCCCAAACCAGGAAAACTAATAATTTAGTAGTTTTTAGGGACAAGTAACATAGATTAGCCATGTTTGGGTTCCCATTTGTGAATTCTCTCACAAATTATTTAATTATCCTGGGAAACCCCAAATAAAGACAGACATTGTTTTGTTTCAGGTAATGAAAAATGCCTCTTCATGTTCTCTATAAAATTAAAGATAAGGGCTAGGAGTACAGTTCAGTGGTAGAGTCCTTGGGTACCATGCACAAGACCTGAGTTCCATCCCCTAGAATGAAAGAAAAGGAAAAGAAAAGAAAAGAAAAAAGAAAGACAGACCGACAGACTGGCTTATAAGGTAGAAATCCATGATTTTTGTTTTATTTGCTCTAAACTTTTATGAAAGGTACCAGAGTGATGTTGAGCAGTCCTCACATTCACTCCAGCCTGTCCTCACTTCCGGTACATTGCAAGGCATGACCTGGCATTCCTTGGTTGAATGAATGAATGAATGAATGAATGGAGGGAAAGAGGGAGGGGGGACAGAGGAGGGAGGGAGGGAGGGAGGGAGCGAAGGAAGGAAGGAAGGAAGGAGAGAGGAAAAGAGAAAGAAAGAAAGAAAGAAAGAAAGAAAGAAAGAAAGAAAGAAAGAAAGAAAGAAAGGAAGGAAGGAAGGAAGGAAGGAAGGAAGGAAGGAAGGAAGGAAGGAAGGAAGAAAGAAAGAAAGAAAGAAAGAAAGAAAGAAAGAAAGAAAGAAAGAAAAAGAAAGAAAGGAAAGGAAAGGAAAAAAAGAAAAGAAAGAAAGAAAAGGAAAAACATAGACGACAGTGGACAGACGTGTAGGATCTGTCAGTGGAGTCTGACTTCTCAAAGACTCCTGGTTTTATTTATTTGAAAGGGAGTAGAGGTCACACATCTATCTAAACAAAAGCCTGTTGTCAAACACTTAATTTCTTAAAATGCCAACCATACCTAATATTCACAATACCTATGGAAAAAGTGAGAGGATGCCCTGTACAAAGCTACTGGATGTAGTAACGCAGGCAAGGGGCATTCACTTTCCTAAGTGCTTTCTTCCCTGAAAAATGAGTAGTCTTTACTGTTGAGCTTAATGCACCAAGGAAACAGACACAGGACACAGGGTTCCAAGACAGAGGGGGCTACTTGCTTGGCATACAATGGAGATGGCACAAGGTTCACAGAGTATGCTCTAAGGCTGAGTGGGAGCAACCATGATTTTCAACAAACTTGAGCAGGAAGGGATGATGGACTCCTAAGGCTTTAACCCTATCTTAGCCCCGCCCCTTTAGCATGTTCCATTTTCCAGGTGTGGACCTCACAAGGCTTTTCAAACCCCCTCTAGCCATCACTTGCATGTGGTATGTCTAAAAGTTACCCCCAAAGTAAAATCTTTGGCTATCTGATAAACTCTATTTCAACCAAGAATGACATACTTCCAAGACATCAAACCAACTCACAAGGAGTAAAATTAGCCTTTTTGGATTTTGACCATCTCTTTCTCTGTCCTTCCTGATGGTGGAGATAAAATGAATATTTGCACTAATAATAGATAGGAGAAGACCACAGTGGAAAATGGAAAATCAGGTAACAGATGAAGGGGCTAGACATTCGCACTTGGATGAACATATGGACGCACACACACACACACACACACACACACACACAGCTGTAAAGCCCAAGGAGGAGTGTAAGTCATGGTGCAGGTGACACATATGACATGTATTTCCTCATTTCTACAAACTAGTTTTCAAAGCTCAAGTTACAATAGTATAATGTTTGACAACCTTCAGACTAAAACAATGCACTAAAATGCAGGGATTTGAATAAATTATACCATTACAAAGGGACTCATGAACTAACAATCAATGAGATACAGTCAACACAATCTCACCGCTAGAAGGCCTTTTTAAACACTGAATAATTAGAGTGAAATTCTTTCCCTTCCAAATATTTTTCTTTTTATGTAGTTTCAGTTCACCCATAAATAACACGAACACCAACATATAGTTGCCACTGGCAGTCTGTTTCCATTAGTCTATTTTCCAGTAAATCTTCCTTTGTGCTGTGTGTATCATCCATCTACTCAAAAGAGATATAGAAAGTGAATTAGGGTTTGAATTAGTGTCAGAGCCAATTTTTAAATATGTAATTGAGCATAACCTTCTTGGAGGCATAGGTAGTTCTACCAATAAATTACATAAATGTTCAACTCATCCAAATCATTTCAGAAAGATGTATTTCAGCTTTTAAAGTAAACTTGATTCTGCACAGTCTCCCTATTATCTATTTCTAAGAAATATATGTTAAAATATAGATTTATGTTAACGACAGACTTTAAATGGTGCTTGCTATGTTCAAGAATGAACACCGCAATCCTTGCCAAGTTAAAAAATTGTAAAATTCTGTTGATGCACCATAAAATGTAGCACATTTTTTTTTACTAATATGCTCATTTAAATATAAAAAGGAAGAAATCTATTTTTTCCAATAAATGCAAAACAGCCTTAGGAGTAGCAGAATCATGTGAACTTCAAATGTGAACATACAAACTTCATTAAGTCTCAGTCTAGCACAAACGAAAGAATGCAATTTTTTTGAGAGAATGCATTTTTAAGATTTGTATTCCCAACTGCCATTCAATTGTAGCTTAACAGATTCACATGCACCAACATCTTTTTCTATGACCATGAAAAACCCAGGTAAGTTCTCCAGTGCTTCATGAAGCTGCCTGGGCATCACTCTTTGCCCTGCCATAGGCTCCTGTTAAGAGAAGCTGCATATTTTCCAGGCACGATAGAGAAAATGATCCTTAGTCACCTGGGAAGGATTTTTATTTTGGTCTAAACATATCCTTTGGTGACCTGGACAAACCTTTGTGCTCGTGGGGGGTCATCAGCATCTGCACAATGGGAATACTTCTAACCAAACACACAACTTTCTTTTTAGAGCAACTCAGAGTAAATCCACAAAGAAATCACAGAAATTCAAAGCTGCCTTTTCTGTCCCTTTCTTAATGGGAAACCTGAAGTGGAAACGAGTGAGAGATCCATGTATTGAAACCCAAAGGCACATCTGTTATACTGTGTTTTGGTTACTTTTTTCACTGCTGAGACAAAATACTCAACCCCCAAAGTTAAATGAGGAGAGGTTTATTTCGGCTTACATTTCATACAGGTGTCGGTCCATGGCTGGCTCCCAGGCAGGGTGACACGGCAGAGGTGGGTTGCAGAGGAGAAACAGTTCATGGCAAAGTAAGGCAAGCAGAAGGCAGCAAAGCAGCAAAGCGGCAGCAAGCAGAAGCTGCATTATGCTGTCTCCCATCTCCGCTTTTATATTCCATCAAGGCTGTAAGCCTTTCGGGTGGTGCCATCCACCCCAGGGTAGGGCACCCTTAATTCCAGCATCACACAGTTAATCCCAGGATCACACTCTTGATCCACATTCACCCTAATCCAGCCACCTTTGGAACTCCCCAGCTATGGCCGCATGAGGCTTTGGGGGTAAATGTAGATACAAGCCATAACATCCGGTTTCCTTAGATATCTGTGACAAGAGTTGTAGGGTGTGTCTGGCAACTGGCAATCATGCTAGAGGGCTGGTGCCAGCTCCCATCACTCAGCCCACTAACACAACATATGACAGAGCAAACTAGGGCAGGCATTCAAATCTGACAGCTGGCTGGTGAGCAGGGAAGGAGGCCACATTCCTTTTTTTTTTTTTTATGAAAAGGTGAGGACAATATATTTCATTCTTCCCCCACATCAACCATAATTACTGTCCACAGGAAGCCCCTAAACTTACAAACTGGAACACAGCCAAAGGAAACCTGAGAGAGCCAGCAAAATACATTCTCCTACCAAAATGCTTGACTTATTCAAGTAAAAAAATAAATTACTAATGAACAACACGGATAGCCATCTGCCAATAACTCAACCTTCTCCAGTCGGACAATAGTACCTAGTGGGAAGGATTAACTTTATGTGTGAAAGAACGGGGGTTGAATTATTGGATCACAAATCCTTGAACAAACATGCTTCACACCCACCAAGAACTTCTAAATTTAGATTTTAAGTAAAGTCAACTAAATCTTTCAATGTCTACTCTAACTGTGAGAGTCAATAGCAATTACTTGGAGGGCTGGATTATTAATGAATACGCAGTAATAGAAAAACTCATGCTGGAAGATCTCGATGTGATACTAAATAAAGGCGATGTCTTCCATCAGCAAGACCTGATCCAGAACGCATCAGAGGAGAGCAGTGGGTGGTCCTTGAGGTAACACACAGACTTCCTGTCCTCGCTTAATGTAGCCGTGTCTGCATGCCATTTCAGGCAGATCAGAAGTGAGCAGCTATGGAGTTAAGGAATGACTCCCTAAGGGACGGGGCACTTGCAGCTGTGCAGTCTGCCAGGACCCCACACAGCTTTGCACACCCATAGTTGCTTCATCTGCAGTCTGTGGGGAGTATGGGTGTTGTGCTACCTCGGGGAGCAAACGTCGGGACCATCACATTGGACAATGACTCTTCTCTGTGTGGATCATCAAAGACAACCTTTTCCCCTGCTTGAGTTAAGAACAGGAAACAGCTACCCTGCCAGGATTACTTGAAGGTTGCTGTTCAAAGAACCAGAGGAAGTTTCCTGCAGATGCTTTCCAGCCCAATAAAATGAAGATGAGTGTCAAATATTCCTTGAGTGTCTCTTAGCACAAGGCCCTGCCTAAGACACTGTCTTGTGAAAGTCATTCCCGTCCTTCCAGGTGTCCCATACATCCCTGGGACAGAGATAGGACCACGCGCTGAGGATCACAGTGAATAACAAGCTTGGTGCTTGCCCACCGCCTTGCTTAGGAAGACATACAATGATAGCCAGCTGACTTTTGAATTTCCTTGTTCCTCCAGCATTCTGAAACGTAGGCAGCTTGTGGAAAACTACAGCAGGTTTTAAACCACACAGCACCAGCAACAAACTCTTCCCTGGAATATGTCTCTTTCCCCGTTTCAGTGACTGAAAGGCAACATGAACCATGAGAAAAATAATGAGGGAATCTTCTGGGTCCACTGAAAAGTAATACTTATTCAGATTTATGATGTCTCACTGCTACACGCATTCCATTTAAACCTCTCATTTTTAAAAAAACCAACAACATTATTAAAAACTAACATTATCCTGCAAAGCTTTATGACTTGAATTTTTCATAAATGGATTTAAGGCCGCTGCTGCATCCTCTGAAGGACTGTACCATACTGCGTGCACTCTCCCTCAGTCTCACCAGCACATTCATAAAGGTATTCCCACCTCTACATTTACTCTCGTGCAGAAAGGTAGGTATTTATACCTGGAAAATTTGTCACTTATGTTACTTTAATGGGTTCTAAGTAAAACACTACTCCCAGTGATTTATTTTTCCATTTGATTGACCAAAGATTTGAACTATAGCTCCCAGGGTAAATTCATAAATAAATAGTGCTGGCACCTTCTATGGGAGTTCTGCTGCAACATGAGGTTTAGATTTCTATTTGAGCACTGCTGAAGCACTCCTATACATAGTAAATGATCAGGACACACATTGCCTTATCTCCTCCAGCAATCTAGGGTCAGGAATGACCTCTTCTTCACAGGCTTCCTTAAAATGAATGTTTCAGAGGTTCATTGAGTATCTTGGTTTTTAAGACATAATATTGTAAACAACAAAGTAAAAGACAGGTAATAGGGAGTAGAGAGATACATCTTTCTCAAATGGGAAGGGATTAAGAGATGGAAGAGGAGGAGGATGAAGAAAAATTAAGATGCATTACGTACACGCACTAACTCCACACAAAGAATGTAAACATTAGGTATTGCAAACATGTACTAATAAAAAACATGATATTAAACTATGTTGCAATTATTTCAGGACACCCCGGGTGAGATCTCTTAGCACAAGTCATCAAGAAAAATGCAATGCTTGCTATTATTTAAATCACTAGACTATTGATGTGTACATTGTCTAATCATCCTCCCTTCAAAATAGGACAGCAGAAAAAGTAGATAAATCTCAAAGCACAATCCTCTAATACCTGTCTATAACCAGAAGTCTGAGAAATAAGAAACTACATATTGATACAGTAGATATTAAACTCTGTAGATAAGAAACTATGGATTGTCTGCATACCCATCAGGATGGCTACTGTGAAAAACAAAACAAAACAAAACAAAAAAACAAAGAACAGAAAATAGTTAAGTGCTGGTGAGGTATAAAGAAGATCCCACCAGTATAGAGGCTCCTCAAAGGAAGCCAAAGAGACACTATACTATATGATTCCACGTTCATAAAGCATTTAAGTAGAACAACAGAAGCAGAAATTAGAATGGTTGCTGCCAAAGGCTGGAAAGAGGAGGAAACGGGTTGTTCCATGGGTATAAATTTTCAGTTTTGCAAAATGAAAAATTCTGGAAGTCTGCTTCATGAAACTGTGAATATATCTGATGCCATTGAAGTGTATGCTTAAAAATGGCTAAGATGGTAAAGTTTATGCTAGATATATCTTTCATTAAAATTAAAAGATCACAGCCTGAAAATCTGAGAAACGTCACTTGCTGCTTTAAATACATGCTTTTAGGGGGCTGCGATAAAACGCCTATAAAAATCCCGAGGCAGTTTCACATGAAAATGCTGTCCAAGAAGCACTTGCTCAGTACCCATACCTTCGTTCCTCTGTGCTTCTCACTGCCTAACTACCCATATATTCATCTCCAAATCGGATCTTAATCTACACAAGAGAAACACAGAACCAGTAAACACAAAAATTGAACATGAAATAAAATTAAGTCTCTAGAAAGAGAACAAGTTTGATTTTTAAAGTGAACATCATCATTCTGTATGCCCAGTGCACTAAACACTCTGGAAGCTTTTAACAGCAGCAGGACCCTAATTGCATAACCTTGTTTGTAATGAGTGGATGAAATTATGCTATAATTTCACTTATTAAAAGAATATACAAGTAGTGTGATGCCACCCACCTCCCTATCACCCATCTGCCTTTCCTGGTGGCTAATTACATATGCTTCTGACTCTCTTTCTGATTACCCTGAACACTACTACACACCCTGTAAATGGGGAGTGCTCGCTATGTGCCTTGCTTCAAAATTGCCTGATTAAACCTCGTGACTTCCAGGCGTGCAGTTCCTCAGGAAACTTTCCAGTCCTCCTGTTCTTCACACCCAAATGGGTATCCCATCAGCTCATATTTTATATGCATTTAGCCTTTTCAGTCATTCTCCTGAATAATTCCATTGCCAACTTTGATTTTTCTCCTAAAAGATCTCAAAGCCAGCCTGATCCACTTACTCAGTTGGAAAATGCAACTACAGTTCAAAACCGCAGTTCAAAACCACTATGTGATGACTACTTCACTTCTTCCGTTTCTTACTGCCATGTAAATTGTATCTGGATGCAGCAGTTTGAGTGAATATCTGGACTGGAATCCCAGCGCTTTATGGGATACTTCGGTTTAGGTCTGCTTCATTCCCCTCCAGTGCTTGAGAACCCTGGGCTTACACTTCAGAACGGGGCTCTGGAGTCAACCAGTGCTCAGCACTGCCCATTTCTAGCAGTGTGACTCCAAGAAAATTATTTAAACACACAAAGCTTTAATTGTACCATCAATAAAATGAATAAAATACTAGTACCCGCCATGCTTTCTGTTGACATAAGCATTAATCATGGAAAGAAAGGGCTAAGCTCCACATCTTGGTACAGAGTTAGAGTCAAACTGTCAGCGATGCTAAGCGCCAGCTCCCCTGGTCAAGGAAATACAAACGGCCCTAGCACTCCAGGTTCCCACCATGTCCCAGAACCTCCTTCTAAGGAGCCCTTACAATTGGTAGAAGCCACAGAAAGTGTCACAAATGCAGAAAGTCAAGCTGCAAGTGGTGTCTTCAGGATGCGGGCTTCAACTTCACATCACGCATAATCCCTGTTGAATGGGTCATACTCCTTCTGTGACATATTCTAGATTTCATGTCTTTAAGTTACCACAAATCACTGGAGTACATTGATCCATTCCTGTTTGTGGCATAAAGAGTTATCCAGGACAAACCGAGTGCTGGGCTGAACTCAACTTCAAAGAAGATAATGGATGACAATGATGATGATGGTGGTGAAGAAGAAACCCACCTGCGGCCCCTACGCCCAGCATCCCTCCGAAAAAACATTTGGTCCTTAACAGTCAAGCCCAGGGGGTCCAAAAGACAGACTAGGAAGAAAAATAGGAAGCTCTAATGTGTCACCTTGCCTTCCCTATTTCAAAAGTCTTGCACCAATACAATGTGGTTTTCACCGATTAAGTTAACAAACTCCCTTAAAATGACGAATCTCAGTACTGACTGGACTATACGGAGAAAGGAACTCACATACTGAGGGCAAGAATATAAACTTGTGCTATAGTTTTGAAGAGTCATTTGCCAGGCACATATGAAAAGCCCTAAATAATGCCTACATTGTTTGGCCTAATAATTTCTCTTCTAGCAATTCCTACTGCAATAATTACTCATATACATCCTTATGCAGAAGGATGTCCATCCCAGCACCACTTATAATAAAGACAAATGACAAACAAGGAGGGTGGACTGAAGTTTAAATAAATAACAAGCATGGTGGCACATGTCTGTAGTCGTGGCTGCTGGGAAGGCCAAGGTGGGAGGATCACTTGAGTCCACAAATTCAAGACCAGTATGGGCAACACAGGCAGCCCCATCTCAAAAATGAAAGGACAAGAGCATTCACTACCCAGAATATTAACGTTACAGTTTGGATCTAGATGCCCCCCAATCTAGATCGCTTGTTCAGAGATTGGGCTTTTAGGAGGTGGTTGTATCACTGGGGCACTGTACTCCTGAGTGAACCCACCCACAGAAGAGCTCAGTGCTGGTGGTGAGGGTGGGGCGGGGTGCAGGTGAAAGAGGCAGGTCACTAGGGGCATGAGCCAGGGACACATCTCCCTCCCAGCTCTAGCCTTTGCTCACGGTCTCAGGTGGTTGCTGTGACATTGTGATTCTATCGCAAATCCCTCCACAGGCCATTTCTGCACCAGAGCCAGCTGACCTGAGACTTCTGAGACTGGGAGCGAACGTAAACCCTTCCTCTTTTAAGCTGCAGGTGTCAGATAATTTGTCTCAGCGATGAGAAAGTGGCTAAGGCAATTAATTATATGGTCATTTTAAAATCATGTTCTTGAAGAAGATTTAAGGACATGAGGAACTGTAAGTGTAAAAGAGTAGTAAAACGGCATAAAAATTGCATCATGAAATAGAAGCCTGAGGTCCAGGGGAAAAAGTCTAAACAGAGATGAGATTCTGTATCATCTCTTTTCTTCTTTAAATTAGCTGGAAAGAATATACCCATGCAGTCAGCAAAAGGTGAATTAAAAAAAAAGTTGGCCTTGTATTTCCAAGCAGTTTTTACCACCCTGCTTCCCGGAAACCTAAATTTCTCCTCCCTCCCTCACACACCCTGCCTCACCAAACACTCTGGTATTTTCTGTGACTTCCTTTATAAATTGACTCTGAAGCAACCCCTGGGCTTACAACAGAACCCGTAAAGCTCAAATACGAATTATTTTCATCCCATTCAACAAGCAGCATTTCACTCAGCCAAAAGACTTCGTTGAAGTGGGTGGCTGGAGAACTACACTTAGTAACCATATCCTTATGTTTAAAATTAATAGCTATTATATTCAATAAAGTAACAGTTTAAACATGTATTCAAATGATGCTTAAAATAGCCATGCTGCCTGCGCCAATTATTTTTCTCAGGGGGAGACGTTTCAGGTTCAACATGAAGTTGGTGGGGTTCCTTCCTATCATTCACAAATGGGATTAGAAAGAAGGCATCTACAACGCCACCTTTTCTGTACAGGAAAATTAAGTTCCCTATGAAATGTGGCCCCTGGAAACTCTATAACATTCTCTCTAGTCTTACAGGGATCTGTCCACTGTTAACTTCTCTTATGAGAGGGTTTTTCTTTGAGGGGGCAATGAGGTGGACACTGGGGATCAACCCCAGGGACTAGTGCATGCTAGACAAGTGTTCTACCACTGAGCTGCATCTCCAGCCCCTAAAATGAGCTGTTTAATCAGCTGGAGCAGTAATTCTTCTTGATGTATGGGAAGACCAGTAGTCAATAAAAAACAAAACAAATTAGGAAAAGCACCGGCCCACTGCCATCATTGATGGAACTTTAAGAGATGGCTCCCCTGGCCAAACTGGTCATAACTCAGCAGCCAGTAGTCAAGTGTGCCTGCTGAAATGTGTCTAATCCAGACTGAGATTGCTTTGAACATAAGAGACACATCAGATTACAGGACTTGATGCCAAAAAATACAAACGCAAAGTCTTTCAATGTTTATATTGATTGTTTATTATGACATGATGATATGCTAGAATAAATTACAGCGTTATTTAAATTGGTTTCTCTTGCTTTACTTTTCACAATGAAATGGTAGCGTGTATCTGGCCTTGCATTGCATCTCCACAACAGCACTGCTCTAAACCAATACATTGTTTGTTTTCTTTATTACAGGTTTCACCGTCCGAAGTGGCCCGACCTCTGGAGTTTGCTAATTTAGCTCAACTCCCTCAATCCTCAGAACAGAGTCTCATTAGAACAAGGGCTGACCACCTGTCCACTAAATACTCAATACCCTGCACCCAGCGGTGTGACTGGTGACTGGCACCATATATATGTTACGAGTGATGAAAGACAAACCACGAATAAATGACCAGAACAACATCAGCCACTCTTTCCCACGCAGGGCAGCACCACTTCCTACCTGGCACTTTGGATGTGGATTTTCCACTGCAAGTTCATTCTTTCTTCCCACCTGCCCCCCGCTGCTCTGCCGGTCTCAGGATGAGATCACTCACGCCGGATGTGGAATGAGTACTGGGTTCTAATCCCACCCTGATTTTAAGAATCTGGCTCCTGGTAAAATGCTTACCTGAGCTTCCACCTGCATGAGCAGAGATCTCTTTTCTAGGTCTGTTTCCTGAAAACCTCCGGTTCCCATCTCAGCTAGGACTCTTGATCTGGCCCACTAATGCTCCCAAATGGCCTCTGTCTTCCATGGTGTCAAACACATGTGTTCTGGGACACATTCCATGAGAGGCCCACCTCTGCAGATGCCTGGCTAGCACTGGGGCATCTTCTGCTATTCCCTTGCCTTCCTACTATCCTTTGTTTGAAAAGCCAGCCCCCGCCATCCCAAGACCCCTCACTCAGGCTGGGCTGACCCAGGGCCTCCCAAGTGGCCTCCTCTATGGCCTCCCAGTCAACCCCACTCTGAAAATAGACCCAGACTCCAGGGCTCAAGCTTCAGGCAGCTCATGCCAGGAAATATGGACCACTTCCTGTCCACCACAACCACTTGCTAACGAGCAGGGGGTGTGCTTCTATTTTATTTTTGGGTGTGTTCTCTACTAAAGTGAGACAATTACAAATTTACATGTCTAAAAAAGCATGTCAGTGAGGTAGTGAAGGCCACTGCCTTACACAAAGACAGGGCCCACAACTCAGATGCAGAAACAATTTAGGAAGCGAGGTCTACGCTAAGTTGCAGTCTCTGCCATATCCTACGAGTTCCCACTCTCCAGAGCTGCCACATTAGCTTCCCCCAGGGAAAAACTACTTGTTAGACAAAACCAGAGTGGTTAATCTTCTTCGACTCACCTTTGCAAAGGGTAACTCCTGCCACTTCCCATGGTGCACCACGTTCCAAAAATTCACTGTTAAAGTTTGGAATCGCCTCCATTTTACACAAGCTGTTGTCATTTCCACCGCAAACCAATCTTTGTTTTACACAGCTTCCTCACTATTTAGCTAACAGAACACCTAAGGGGCCTGGAAATGCCTCACACACTGGTCCTCTAGATTTTGGAGCATGTATGCTGTCCCCAAAGTGCTTCAGAGCGGGCTTTCTAACCTTTTAAAATTTCACAAAACCCTCTATCATATAGTAGAAATAGCTCAAGTTCTGCTTACTTGGAAAAGCCTACATTTCCTTCTATTTATGGATGTACAGAATTCGTAAGCATAATTACAAAATTAAGCCACAGATATTATTAAGATGCAAAAGTTGGATTTGCTTTATAGTCTCAAGCCACTGAGTTTTCAAAAGCATTTCGCAGAGCAAGGAGACCCCACTGGCTGAGCACTTCCCTGTCTTGCTCAGCTACCCCACACATTCATAAACCTACTCATGAATGCAAGCAAAATCAAAGGCACTTTTTCAGTGACGGTCCCTGAGAGGCTAAGGAAATAATAAGTGTGGTTAGTACAAAACCACAGAAGAACCATAAAAGCAAAAGGTCCAAATATGGTAAAACTGAGTGGAGTTTCAGAAAGATAGGAAGCTCTTTATGAAAGACTACCTTTTCCCTGTTGTCAAAATTTTAAATGTGGATTCTGTAAAGGAGTGTCTACACACATGGCTCAGAGGTTACTTTTTTAAAGAATCCTAACTGTCCAGTCTTTTGCAAAGTAATTTCCCCCACTCTGTACTCCCATGCACTGTGTCTCTCCATGACAACACTTTCCAGTGGTGCATGTTATTCTATTCATAAGGCTGAAATATTTAGGGTCAAATGCCTACTTACTGATGATCTTGCCAAAGGGGAGGGTGCAGGAGGGCACGTGTGCATGGGCACAGGGGATGAGCAATACCTACTGCAGGTGTGCCAAGATCTTCACATTTGGTGGACCTCAACCAAGGAGTATAATTAGTCACTGCATTGTACTTTCACCTTTTCTGTCAGTTTTAAAGTTTTCAGAATAAGTTTTAAAGCAAAGTAACACAAAGTAGGTCTCAGTCATTAATTGCTCAATAAAGTAAAGAACTCAACAACTGACCGGCAATTGAGAAAAGGGGCAGTTTTTCACACAGTAAGTATTCAAATTCCACCACAGGCACTGTGGCAAGCACAACCAGTGGAACAATGAATCAGGCTCTGTCCTGCTGCAGGGACCTTTGGTTTATGGGAGAAGCAGATGACCACACTCTGCAGTGCCAGAGGTCTCTGGAGTGGGTGGCAATGCTTGTAAGGAGCGGGGAAGGGAGTGCCCGCCTCTCCTTGGCAGAGAATGAGCGAACCAGGGGGAACTCAAGAGACACGTCACAACCATCAAATATTTGTGGAATGATGGGGGTCTAGTGCCCAGCAAGACCCGTGCCTGTCTGGGGACTGGATGAGCACTCTCCCTTCCACTGTGAGACAGTGCCGGCCAAAACCTAAGGCCAAACATGCTGTCCTTAAACCCCCTGCGCTCAAAGCTCATTCCAGGACTTGTGCTGTGGGGTGACCGATGCAGGGCTATGAGCACCCAAAATTCAAGGCCCATGGGATGAGGCGTGGGAAACATCTGGCAGCCCTCGGAAGTGCTTTTAATTTCACGGTGAACATAAATCCATTTCATTTTTCATGTGGGAAATTCCTTTTACTCCAGCCTGAGACTCTACCAGAACTGGCCTCTGGGATATCAACTAATGCCGGGGCGGAGGTGAGATGAGCTTCCTCTGGTCTGCCCTGCCCAAGGGTGGATGGCGGAGCTGCCCGCTCTCTTTCTCCTGCATGGCGCTGCATCTCCAGAGAACAAGCTCCTGATGACTGTGCATATTTCACTTAAAGTTTCGAACGTGCCTGTGAAATTCCTTTTGGAGAGCCCCTACAGTGGTCCTCTGAGCCAGAAGTGGCTGAGGTCCTGCACAGGATTAAAGAATGTGAACCTGATAATCACAGGGGACCTCTGAAAAGAGAGTTCACAGCGTCTCCTCTCTTCCCTCCACAACATCGCCGCAGGCAGATGAAAAAACACATCTGAGGAAACTGACCTTTTCCTTTCCTTTTAGATAAAAAGCAGTGTTCCTTAAAAAAACAAAGAGCTGAGTGGGAGATGACTCTGTGTTCTTCCTTTCTCTCCTCTGCTTGGCTCTTGGTTGGCTCAGGGATCTATTTTTCTTTTCAAAATTATTTCTTACAACCTAGTTTTGGCTACTGTAGCTCAAGGAGACTAGGAATACAAAACTAACACGAGCATTTATATTATCATCCCAGCAAAGAAAAAAATACATAATCTTACAAACCTGCCCATCCTTCATAAATTGTTTAATATTGTTCCAAGCAACTTATTTCACTGGGAATATTTGCAAGCAGATAAGCTATTGTTTGTATGCATTTATTTCATAAGAGTATCGCTTCTCGGCCTTTTGGCTAAGATCAAGTGTATTTCTTTCTACATTTGGGCTATAAAAATAAAGCCTTAGGTTATTTTCTCAATCAGTGTCAAACAATAGACAACCATTTTTTAACTAATTGGACTGGTCTACAGAAGGTGAGGATGTCCGTGGGTCAGGGTATGCAAAGCAGCAGTCCTGTGTCTCCAGGAGCACCAGAGCACTGCAAGGCACTGTGGGTATTCCAGACCCACTCACAGTCAACCATCCTCACTCAGGGCAATGACATCCACAGCGATGACAAGAGGATGCAGTTGAAAATGAGGCTGGCCACCAAATACTACCTGGCTTTTTAAATATATACACAACAGTTCCACTCTATCTAAGGGTGATACATCCCCAAGACTCCCAGTAGATGCCCTAGACCACAGGTAGTACCAAGCCATATATATACTATGATTTTTTTCCTCTACATACACATCAACAACAAAGTTTACCACAAATTAGGGACAGCAAGAGATCAACAACACCTATCACAGGCCTGAGCAAACAGCATATGATTTCTCCCCCTTCCTTATTAAGTTGAGAACTTTCATCCTCACAGTTTATCCTTGGCATAGCCACAACATCAACATCACTACTCTTGCACTTTGGGGTCACTATTCAGTAAAATGAGGGTCCTTCAACACAAGTACTGGGAGGATAACCCCGACTTCACCACAGGGAGCATGTTCAGAAAGGACATGTTGGGCAAAGGCATGATTTATATCCAGGTAGGACGACGTGAGATTTCATCATGCTACCCAGAACAGTGTACAATTTAAAGGTCATTACATGTTTATTTCTGAAATTTTCCATTTGACAGTTTCAAACCACAGTTGACTGTGGGTCTCGAAACTGCAGTCAGTTAAATCTTAAGACGAGACCACCGTGCACCCTCTCAGTACCTTATCACACCTGTAACCCTACAAAGGTGTCCTTTGCAGGAGGACACTGAGACAAAGCCCACTTGGGCCCCATCCATTGGATGGCATTACAGATGAACTAGGCTTTGGTGATCAGTCCCCAGGTCTTCAAATCCAACCCAAAGTACATCACTCTCCCAACTGAAGAAACACAACAAAGTAAGCAAGGTGGAAGTCTGCAGACCAGTCACTTCTTATGCACTGGTTCCAACCTCGAGGCCCTGGACAAGTCCCCTGCACCAGTGACTTCAGGTCTCTATGCCCTAGAGCAAAGACCTACAGAAAAACCTCAGCACTGTGAACCCCTTGATTTGCATGTACTTTTTTTCTAGGGAAAGAGCTATTATTTTCTCCAAATTCTCCAAGGCAACTATGGATCAATAAGAGGTAAACACTGACTGACTCAGGTAGTCAGGACTAAGGTCCACTCTGACTCTAAAATTCTTTGTATCTGCAAACCAATACAAGCATGTCTATGACTTTATGGAAAACTAAAACTTTACCTCTTCCCTCTCACAGCCCACCCCACTTCTGTGTTATGTCACAGCATCATCAGGGAAATTATGAGTGAGGGACTTCAGCCAGGTTCTAGTCAGGGGTCCTGAGTACATTTGTGCCCTTTCTCACTCCATGGTCTCCTTCCCACTGTAAGACCTGACAAGTTCTCTGTTCTATTCTACTCACTGAGATACATGTTTCAAAAAGCGACAATCACTCCATGCCAAGAAAGGAGGCTGCCAAACATGAGGCGAAGATCTACAAATCTTAAAGTAGGAAGTTACGAAAGGACCTAGGTCAGCACAACTAAGACTGAGCAATGAGCAGAAACACTCCTGTCCAAGGAGAAGGGGCAGCGATCTGAAGTCTCCGGTGCAGGCGGGCCAGGCTCTAATTGCTACATAGTCCCTTTCTCCAGCTTCCTATCTACCTCTGCCCCACTCTAAGCACCCTTCATACCAGCTGCCGTGATGGCTGTGGGCCTCCCATAGGAAACAGACAGGAATTCAGCTGGGAGCAGCGGAGTTTACAGCAAATGTGGGGTCTTTAGAGAGATGCTGAGGATGGTTATAAACTAAGAGGCTCCAAAGCAAGCCAAGCAGCAGCTCTGTTGTCCTTTATGAGAAAACACTTTCCCAGTGACCCTTACCTGTGTAGGAAGGTCCAAATGAAAGACCCCTTTTCCTAAGACGTCAAGAGTCTACAAAAAGGAGAGAAGTTATCACCGACTCCAGGAGCCAGAAGCCCTCCCAGGAAGCTGTGTCGTGCTCAGGCTTTGACAAGGGCCCTCTCAGGC
The DNA here is from genome assembly GCA_004027595.1 of Dinomys branickii. Classification (NCBI taxonomy): domain Eukaryota; kingdom Metazoa; phylum Chordata; class Mammalia; order Rodentia; family Dinomyidae; genus Dinomys; species Dinomys branickii. Next base: position 173,574 of record PVLD010001513.1, read on the forward strand.
TACTTCCCATGCACATCTCTACAACTGTCCTTTGCAATGGGGACAATCAGTGATTAGACATGGCCCTAATCCCATGGCAGATCCTGCCTCATGAGGTATCGCATGCAGAAACCTCAACTTTTCTGCCCGCACAGCAGCAAAGGCATTACGCATCAGCTTGGGACACCCATCTAACTGCAGCCTAGCATTTCACTTGCAGCTGCCCTCTAGCCCTACTCAATGAAAAGGAAAATTCATCTAGGGATGCTTTCCTGTTTGACTATAGGTTGATGCCAGCCATCTAGATGGGTTTCAGGGTTATTCATCAGCAGGATATACCTGCCCACGTGCAATGAAGCAGCATGAAGCACACAGGAAGTAACCTTCACTCTCAGGCACACCGGATGGAAATAAGGGAAATTTCAAGCAGTGTGCAGGCCACTGAAAATCTGCCCATTTTCACCAGTGCTTCCCTGGGGGAGCTGCAGGGGGCACTTATGTTCACACCAGCATTTCACAACGTGTGCCATTATGTACTAAGGTCAAAAGTAGAGATAAGGAGAAGGAAGTAATGAAGAAATATAATTGCTTTCAAGCCTTTAAGAAAACTATTTTATAGAGATCAAAAGTTTAATTACTAGTGGAAGAATAACCTGGTACAAATTTTGTGCAGGGCACCTGGGAGCATCCGTCAAAATTTAAATCACATATTTTTTGAGCTGGCAATCCATCACTTCTGTGTTTAGGAGGGTGTTTCTGTTGTTGTTTTGTTTTGTTTTGACTGACATACTCCAAAAGACTGACAAAGCAGCCGGAGCGAGAGCTAAAGACTGCCGAGCGCTCACTACATCCCAGGTACTTCCGGTGCAGCACGTGCGCGTTAGCTACTTTATTCCACATGCCCGTCCTATGAAGGAGCCATTACTATTATCATGCCCAACCCACAGAGGGGAAAGCTGTGGGTGAGAGAGGTAAGGCAACAGAATCAAAGAACTGGCAACTGGCAGAGCCAGAATTCAAACCCAGGTGGGCTGAAAATGTTTCCTACAGCTTTGTTTAAAGTGGCAAAACTTGGTACATAATTTCAAGGTCCATCCAGAGGGAAATAGCTAAATAAATTATGGTATCTCTCCACCCAAGGACACATTACAAAATGATTGCAAAATGAACTGTATCTCTAGGAGGTCTAAGATCAGTATTATTGGCAAAACAATGTAAGTTTCAGCACTGTAATATGGTATAGCAGATGTGTTAAAAAAGACTGAAGAGATCAGTCGAAAGCAAAGTTTAGAAAGACATACATAAGAGACCTCCAGAGTTGTTACATCTGTAAAATGGGCCTATAGCATGGAAAAGGGAACTTTAAAAAATTATCTTATGCCCTTCCATCTGTTTGAATTTTCTATCAAGAATATACATTATTTTTAATTTTTAAAAGTATTTTTACAAAAGAGATTAAAAGTTTATCAGTCACACCAGAGGGGGAAGAATTGAACTCTGGTCTTCCTACTACCAATGTTTTGACTGGAGAAGAAAGGCAAACAGTTTACTGACATAACCAAAGTCAGTCCCCACGTCCCTAGGGTTGACTCTGAGCCAACTAATTCCAGGTCAAAGATTAAGACAGGTACCTGATTACTATGAAGATGACCAGGAAGTGCTACCTTTAAATTATCTTCTGACAAATATAAAATCCTAAGAGCAATTTAAATACTTGATTCCTGTCTTTTCTCTCTTAAACTCTAGGTTGTTGGGCTGAGACAGAAAGTAGTAAAACCTCCAGTGAATACCACAAAGCAGGAACGGCAAAGCAGTGGCCCACATTTTGTGTTCTCCAGGGACAGTGTTCTCGCTGGACAATGCATTACACTGCCAGCAATCTAGGTGTGCAAAGCTAGTCTCAGAGGCAGCAAAACAGTCCGTAATTCAGGAGGATGCTATTATACAAGAAATAAGTTCTAAAAAGCAAAGGAGAACACAGAAGATTCACCAGAATCCCAGTTGAGGCACACACTTATACATAGTAGAACTAAGACAAAGTAAGTTAAGATGCTGGGAGAATTGGGGAAGTAACACACACACACACACACACACACACACACACACACACACACACACACAAATGTGGAAGGGTTCTCCCAAGGAAGAACAAAAATTTAGAAAACATGATATGAAACTATGATCATGTTCTACTGCAAAAAGGACTAAATCTTCAAAAATTATACTGATAATTTTATCTAAGCCCATTAATATTTGTAATTCTATTAGCAAATATATGAGAAAATCCTTGTCTTAAACTATAATGAGCTTCCAAATCCCTGTTCTCAGACAAATCACTATTCATAACACAGGCTTAACATTAAAAAAGTAATGAAATGGAGAATTTATTCCTGATCAAGGCTTTGAGGTCAAATAAATTGTAACCAAGACCAACAATATATGAAGAAATAAAACTCATTTGTAAACCTCTGACATTGCTGTAGTAAAAAATGATACTCTGTATCCTATAGTGTGGGCACAAATTTATTCATCCATATTTAGTATATGTTTATTGACCATTCTACATGCCAAACAAATACACACTATGCATATGAAATGATAAAGAGTGCTAAGAGTCAAAAAAATACATAACCTACTCCAAATAGGAAAATGCAATTGAATCCTAATTTATACGTAAGTATATTTTAATTGCAACTTGAATGTTCTCATCAAAAACAATTTTACTTTCATTCTTACAATTTGACAGGTCTTCCTGTACTGCTTTGAATAAGTCTGGTTCTTTTAAACGTTCTCCAAGAAAGTTGGAACTGCAATATATTTTCTTATATTTCTTTGTAAGAAACATAGGTATTATTAGTCTAATCTAGAATTATGTATTGTCATAATAATGCTTGTTGAATAAAGGTATGGTTGATAATGGCTTCTGATGATTCTGATGATTATAAAGACAATGTTTCTCCCACCAAAAAGCATTACTAATCAAAGACACACCACGTTTTGCCTATGGAATTATCAATCAATTGATCAATCAGTAAGATCCCCATAACATTAGTACCTTATGTTAGCAAGAGCATAGGCAAATAAAGTTTATGTTTTGCTGTTGCTGACATGAAATTAGTGTTATGAAAGGCTTCCCATATTTTTAGGAAGCAACTTGGAAATATTTGCCAAGAACCGTAAAAAATTCACCCCTTTCTCACCAAAAATATTATGAACAATTGTAAACCCTACTCTTAAAGAAATACCTGGAAATTCAGAAAAGATCAAATACACAGAGTTGTTGGTTCGAGATTAATTCATTACAGCAGTATGATAAAATGTCTACAGTACAGGAAGAAAAAGCATGGGTTACAATGACCCTTTTAATTAGGGTATAATGTTACTGAAGGGATGCAGATAAAAACACTATGCACACAATTATACACAACACACACATTTAAAATAATGAAATACAGTAACATGGTAATATAGTTAGAGGCAGGATGGTAGTGCTAGGGATGGGGTTATGGCTGTTACTGTGGGATTACCGCAGGTGGCCTTTGGGGCTGGACCACTCTTTGCCATGAGGGTCTCCCCTGTGCATACAGGATGCTGAGCAGCATCCCTAACTTCCACCAAGGAGATGCTAGTCCTACTCCCAGCAATCAGGAGCACAATCAGAAACATTTGTAGACATCGGCAAATGTCCCCCAGGGATCCAAATCACCCCAGTTGAGAACCAGTAGGTATAAATTACCTGCTTTCTCTATTTTATAGTTTTTCTGTTGCATTACAAAATGATTTTTAAAATTAAAAAATGCTAATCAAAGATGCCAACATTTGATGCCTGACTCTACCCAACATGGGAACCCCTTCTCTTCAGTGTGTAGCCCCTTCATTAAGAGCACCAGAGCTGGCTGTGGGAGCGCACGCCTTATAACCCCAGCACTCCGTGATAGTGAGGCAAGAGAATTGTAAATTCAAGCATAGCATGGGCAACTTAGTGAGACCCACACTCAAAAAAATGTTTTCCATAATGAACAACTTTGTGCATGTGGCCTTTTGTTAATTTCCAGGTGTTTCTTAAGGATAAGATTTATAAGTGTTTATACAATAATTAAAAATTAAGCATTGTTTAATGTCAAATGGGAGTATGGATTATGCTGGTGGCTGGACTGTATACCAAAAATATTAAGGTAAATAAATGGAATAGTTAATGAGCATTTACTAAGTGCCAAGCTCTAGCCCACCGGTGGTGAACCTGTGGTACATGCGCTGCAGTGGGCTGTTTGTATCACTGAATGCTCTAAAAGGTTCGCCATCACTGCTCTAATTTAAGATTTCAGTCTATCTGTCAAATCATCTAATCCTCACACGAATTCTATGTACTATTTTTTCCTCATTTAAAAAAAGAAAGTTAGGAAGAAGCAGAGAAGTTCTATCACTGTCAGTCTGACTAAAACCACATAAATTCAATTATATCTGAATCCATATAAGTACAGGCAGACACCCAAGTCATACTTTTGAGTGTTTCCTGAAACAAAATTCCCAGGAAATTCCCAAAGCAGCCCTTGAATACTTACATTTTTATTTTTGTTACATGTTCTTCTTCAACTTCTCACTGGGGACAATGTCGAAACACACTTCCTAAACTGGATCTCATCTAAGTGGTCAGCTCAACTTCAAAAAGAAATTAATCTGAGGTTGAAGCATTATTTCCCCTCAAAAATCTAAACCTATAATCTTGGTATTCTGTGATTAGTAATTTCAACAACAGAACAGAGCTGAGCATAATAATGCTTTTCAAAAATCTCAAAGCTACATTTTATCTGCTTTTATACTTTACTAACCCTGACCAAAGATTACTTTTAATAATAAAAATTAGAAAAAACTCAAAAGTTAATTCAAAAAAGATCATAGGCCTCAGTATAATTGCTAGCACTATAAAATTCTTCCAAGAAAATATTGAAATAAATGTTCATGACCTCATCTTTGGCAGCAGTTGCTTAGATGTGAAACCAGAAGTGTAAGTGACATAGAAATAAAATAAATTTCCTTTCATCAAACTTAGAATTTTTCATGCTTCAAAGAGCATCACTAAAGTGGACATGATGAAACTCACCTGTAATCCCAGATACTGGGAAGGCTGAGGCCAAAGGATTGACATTTGAGGCCAGCTGGAACAACTTAGTGAGACCCTGTCCCAATAAATGAAAAGGGCTGGCTATGTAACTCAGTGGTTGGTAAATGCCTCCTTAGCATGCAAAGCCAGAGGTGGAGGGGACCATTAAGAAAGTGAGAAGACACCCTGCCAAATGGAAGAAAATGCTAGGAAATCCTATACACAAGAAAGGGGTTCTTACAAATCAATAATAAAAAGACAACCTATTTAAAAACAGGCCAATAATTTGCAGAGGTATTTGTTAAAAAGATATGGCTAATACACACGTGAAAAGCTGTTCAACATCATTGTCAGTGGGAAAATGTAAACTGAAGCCATAATGGAATGTCATCTCATACCCATCAGAATGACTGAATTAAAAAGACAAACAATTATAAGTGTTGGTGAGGAGGTGTGAAAATAATTAGAACTCTTCTTCTACATTTTTAGTAGGATTGGAAAATGGGGCAGCTTCTTTTAAAAACAGCTTGAAAATTCCTCGAAATGTTAAACATGGAATTAACATATGACCCAGTGACTTCAGACCCAGGCATGTACCCAAGGGGCATGAAAACATACACCCACACAAAACATTGTACGTGAATGCCTCACAGCAACACTACTCCCAACAGTCAAAAAACCAGAAACTCAAAGCTCTACCAGCTGATGGACAGATAAACGCAGTACAGTGTGTTAATACAATGGAATATTGCTGAGCCACAAAATTAAATAACAATTCATAGCACCATATGGATGAACCTTGAAATCATTATGCTAAGTAAAAGAACCCAGATACAAAGACTCACATACCGTATAATTATATTTAAATAGAATTTCCAAAACAAGCAAATTCAGAGAAACAGAAAGTAGACTCATGGTTGCTGAAGGTCGAAGGAGGGGAGAACGAGAAGTTGCTGCCAGTGGGTGCAAGGTTTCTTTCTCGAGCAATGGAAAAACGTTCTAAATTAGATTGTATCGACAGATGTACACTTCTGTGAATATACCAACAACCACTAGTCTTCAAAATGGTAAATGTGATGGTACATGAAGTATCTCTCAAATCTTTTATAGAGGCTTTTATAGGTAAATGGATGCAACTAGTGACTGTACTCATAAGTGACATAAATCAGCCCCACACGCTGTCTCCCTAGAAAATCCGAAAGGTACGATAGATATTATGAAAGGGAAATAAACTGGTCAAAAGGAAAGAGCAACTGGGATGAGGGACAGGAGAAAAGAAAGAAGGAAAGGAGAAAAATAATATATATATACACACACACACACGATAGCTAAGATAATTGTACTACTAATTTCTATTGGTTTATTGAAAGGAACAGTTAATATTTAATATTTTGATCAATTTAGCACACCTGTATCTTTTAATCTGAACCACTACTTTGAAGATAACAATATGCAATATAACAACCATTGTTGATGTCCTATCATCTTGTTTTGAAATCTGGTGTTGCTTTTAATGTTTTTTAAATTTTTTCCCCTTTAAAGTAAAAAAAAAATTAAAATGTCTATGTGACAGAGCAAAAAGAAAATCTGAAAAATGTTCATATTGGTCTAGTCCCATTTAGCGTGTGCATCAGTGACATTTAGCTCTCCGACCACACTGAACCACAGTAGCAACTAATAACAGAAATAAGACACTATGGACCCGAATTCTATGTCAGCTCAGCCCCGCTGGCCTGGGACAAGTGAATTCCTATTTCTTGGTCTCCTTTCTGGGCAGTCAAGGGGGCAGGAGGATGGAAATGCTGTTAAAGGCTGGGAGACTGCAGGGCGTTAAGCTCAAGCCTGCAGCTCATTTGGAGCTGGAGTTCCAGCACCTTCTTCTCTGGCTCAGGCACACAGGGCTTCTTCCCCTATAGGGGCTACTTGAAACCAGCAAGGTGAAGGCCTGTCCTTCCCTTTCCAGGTCTGGACAGGGGCTAGGTAAGCATTGGAACCTGGAATAAAGCTTGTAAGCAGACCCTCTAGCCACTGTCTCCCAGATGCCCAGGACAGGCCTGTGTAAGATGCACTGGAACCTGAAATACAGGGCTCTGGGTTTAGGCAAGGGAGGGGGCTCCTCACCCAGCAGAGCACCCGCTCCTCATCTTCCGTGGTCTTCTCTTGCCTGCAGCACACCTCACCCAGCACACTCAGCTGCTTTGCCTCTGTAACCCTCCTGCACCGGGCTCCTTCTTAAACCTAAGCAGAATCCCAGGCAGGGCTTTTTAGCACTGATTCCTGGGCCCCGGCCCCAGAGACTGATTCAGCAGGTTCCTGTGAGAACCAGGAAACTGTATTTCCATCAGGCTGGGGCCATTCATCTGGGGACTTTGCCCTGAGGACAGCTGGTGAATAACGCTATACCCAGTATACCGAAGGAAGTCAATAAATATATATCAAATAGACCGTGGAATCTTCGCAGAGATTGTAAATCATGTTTTAAAAGGTCCAGCACTTCATTATCAGTGACCTGGGCTGGTCCTCACTGCTCAGCACATTAGCAAGGCAGTGGTGGCACCCACTCCTACGCTGCTTGAGCAACTCTGGCTTACCAGGATTAAACAATGTGCCAGGTCCACATGGCTCCGATGGGCAGAGCGGACCTGAGACACAACAAGCTTTATGTATTTCCTTGTTGCCTGCTTTCTCCGTTTACCATTTCCCTTAGTAGATGACCTGAAGGGCAAAACAAGCCCAAAGGAAACACAACTATTTTAAATATGGCAGAACAAACACGCATGCCCCTGCCCTGCCTGGGAACTGCCCCCAAAGCTTTAAGGGCACATGACCTGGTAAAGCAACGCGTGGCTTTCCCACCATATTTGGAATCCAGTACACTGTACATGGGATGCTTTTTCTGAAGGCTTCACCAAGGAATCACCAGCTCACAGGACAAGCAGAGGTTAGAAAACCAGCCAGAGGTGTCACTGGTTCCATGTCTGAAAAATGGACCTAGGCCGGATAAAGCATCCGTCACTGATTTCTGAATCCTTCCCTGGCTTCAGAAAGCAAGGCTAATGCAGAAGCAGCCTGTTGGACGAAGCTGGTGCCCTCAAGTCTTGGGGACTTGGGGATTTCCAAGTAGCAGGCAATAAATATTCATCAACCATGCTGAGAAACTTCTTTCTTCTCAAATGCTTATTACTTACATCTGGCCTGTGCAGCGCTGCACATTCTCTCTGCCCCTACGCCTAACCCTCCCAGAACTCTGGCTGACCGGAAATCCTTTCCAGAACTTATAGGTAGGATTATAAATTCTCCCATTAGGTGAGAAGTGCCTCCATGAAACCATTACCCCTTTGAGGCTGCATACTATGAGGATGAAGACTCAACAGAATAAAAGACGCAAATCACAGGTGCCACACACTTAGCAGACACTCAAAAGAGTGACAGTTGTAATTTCGTCATTACATCCCTCCCTGTGGCTCCCCCCAAGGACCCCTTTGCTCTTTAACAAGGTCAATCAAAACTTGTTTGCCTAATTAATCTGGGGATGGGGTGGGGGGACAGAGATATAGAGGGGCCTGGGGGGCAGAGAAGGAGATTAGACAGTGGCGTCTCCTCCAGGCTGGACTGGTACCATAGTAACCAGTGAGCAAGAGGCCATGTGAACAGCAGAGACAAAGGCAACATCAAAATAACCCTGACAGCAACAAATCTGACAGCGGGTGCAGGTACTCAAGAGGGTAAACCCCAGTGCTTCTCCAAAGGAGAAGCCAGCACCGCACCCTGCACTCTGCACCACCATGCGCACAGAAGACCTGGTGAGGAGGGCGCATGCACAGTGAGGCAGGAGGTTAAGTGCAGAGCTGGAGGGGCTGGTGAGCCATGGTGCAAGGCTCAGGGGGAAAGGCCCCATGCAGTGGGAAAGCACTGAGGGGTGCAGGCCTGCACCAGCGCCATGCAGCACAGCTGTGGACAAAGCCCTGGCTTGCCCATGCCTGTCGCCAAAGACAGTCCAGGGGAACACTGCCCCTCCCCCCCAGGAGGACAGCTGTCTCTCATCACCCCCAACCCCACCCCTCCTCTGGAAACGAAGTAGCTAACCAGTGACAACCTGAACTCCTTGTTCATTCTAAGGGCTGTTTAGGGCCTGGTCTTAACTGATAGGATGCTAAAAAAAACTGAGAACTTTTAAGCTGAATTCTCTGCCCACATCCAAGCCTTGAGTTCTCCATGTGTTACAAACTCTAAGATCAACTGCCTTAACGCAGGATAGAAACATAATGAAAACACGAGGATTTTAATAGCACCTTTCCTACAACAGTTAAGTAGTTTAGCTTCTGTTTGTCCCCAGGTAAATCTCTAAGTGGCAAAAGCAATACTAATCTTCTACATTTAGAAAGCCATTAGGACTATTTTTTGGTTGACTTCATAACTGGTGGTTGGGAGAAAATTCAGAGAAGTAGAAAAGAAAAATAAATAAAATTACCAAACTTACTTGAACAAATATTGTGGACATTTTGGGGTATATTATTACAGGTTCTTGAAAAATAAAAATGTGTAGCTGTCAACGCAGGTGAGCACTGTGTTAAGGCTCTGGAGGACACATATGGGCTATGTGATCGCAGGTGCATCGCTTGCCCTCTCTGAACTATATGTTCCTCCTTAGAAAAGAGAGCCAGAAGTCCTTCAAACTCATAGGTCTAGCGCGAGGATTAAATGAGATAATGCACTCGAAGTGCCTGTCACATACTAAGTACTCAGCAAGCACAGCTTTGTTTTTATGTATTTGTAATGCTCTTTAACTTGCTTCATTTACCCATGTATTGAACACTTTTTCATGACAACAAATATACTTCTACATTTTCATGGTCAGTAGCGGCTTGTGTATTTGCGGTGCAGTGTAGGCCACCAGTAATCTCTGTGCCTCTGTTGCTCTTTCAGATCACTGCTGACTCCTCCTACGTAAATGACTGGGATGAGCACAGAGCCACCCATCCTGCCTCGTCCATTCAATTCATTTCCCAGGGAAGCCCCCACCCCACCCCCCGCAAAGCAAAATGAGAAGACGCGATGCTCACATAGCTATGCAGGGCTTAGATTTTTGTAAAAGTAAAATAAAAAGTAAAAATTCACGTTTTAGAAAAATGAATATATATATATATATATATATATATATATATATATACACATATATATCCAACCACAAAGTTTCTTAAATTTTGCATAACTGTGATTAGCTCCTCTCAGTAAGATATTTATAGATGTATCCCTCCCCTCTTAAAGAAAAAGTGATTCACCAATGTCTGTGAATTCAGCTCTGAGATAGTCTTTTAGTAAGCCAACTCAGAGTTGGTCTTTTCTGCTGCACATAATACATGCACATCTAACTTGTAAGTGGCTTCAATTAGAGAATTTTGCTATTCCCAAGGCACCGTATAAGTCTACCAGTACCTGACATACTGGACATAAAACAGTGCCTCTCAAGTCTCATCAATGGGCCATGAGTGTCAGTGTGGATTCCAGGGTCCCACCTAGACCTACCGAGTCACTGTCTCAGATGCTGAATCTCCTAGAATCTCCCCTGGAGATTATTATACACGGTGAAACACAGCAGGCACCATCTTCTTATGATATGTAAGGAATTACTGACACCTCTAAACCCCTGTAATCTCTACCCACAGTTCGAATCTTTCAGCTGCCACTGATAGCTCATTCTTTTACATCTGTTTACGTACTAAGTCTTTAAAGATTTTTAGCTCAATGGAATAACAACTATTAGATACCTAATATGTGCCAGGACTCAGGGAGGGACTCTTACCTGCTATATGCCCAAAGAATCACTTTGAAGGAGAAAATCTACCATCTCATTTTTTATGCACTACTGCCAAATGTCACAGAGTTGGGTCATTATATCGTATATATATATATATTTTTGTTCTAATGGATCACATACTCTGCTTTAAAAGGCACATATTTATATATTCAGAAGTTGCGGTGCTGCTTTTGAGAGGCCCTATTCTAGGAACTTTATATGCAGTCCTTGATTTTATTTTAAGGACGATCCCCACATGACTGGTACTTTTATCCATTTCTTACAGACAGAAGTGGGGTGGAAGGAGGGGACACAGTCTGGTCGAGGTCACAGAAAGTGCCAGAGCTGGGATTTGAACCTGTGACTGCATCCAGAGCAGTTCTCTCCACCAGCAGACTGGACTATTTCTGCAGAGTTCAAAGCTTATCCCTGGTTTCTGTTCAGGGAGGTCACTTTGAAAATGATCTCTATGACTATGAAACTTCAGGGAAATCAACAAGCAGCTCTCTCTTCTTTCTGAGCTCCTCTTGATCCCCTCAGTGACTGCACGGCGGGGTCAGCTAGTTTGGAATTAAGAGATGGGAATTATAGCTGTGGTGTTGATACTAATTAATCACTACATTGAACTGTTCATGGTTTTAACTCTTTTTAACTCTTCATGATATTTTTGCCAAAGATGAGGGGACTTGGAAAGAATAACTACAACAATAAATACACATGTATCTTTTATTTGCTATTTGCATTCTGTAAACATATATAATCATAAACTTGCTCTCCTTCATTGGAAATGAACAAGAAACAATTTCTGATATTCATGAGGGAGGAATTATTTAAGACAATGGATAAGTAGCACCCTCCTACGGACCATTAGTGCCCCTCCGTTTGTACTGTCTATAAGATGCAATGCTATCAATTTGAACCCTCAGCTCAGCTGCCTAATACTTTCCCTAGAAAAACAACTTGATTTTCTAGACATTGGTATCATCCTGAAAGAAATACAGACAATAGTAGCACCGAATCCATAGGGTTATTGTGAGGATTACACAATTGCATGATTACGTGACACCTAAGGGCTCAGTAACTGTTAACCACTCTGATTGTTTACCACCCGCTGTCCCTAGTCAAAGCTTATCAGAATAATCCCAGAATAATCCTGTTTTATTCATCACTTCCTTCAGTAAACTAATTACATCTCTGCCACTGTGGAGGCTGAGGAGACACACAAGGACTGTGCTTCACCATCCGGAAGTCTGTGATCAAGGACAGGTGAAAAGTAGGGCAATGACATGTCCAAGTTCGGCTGGTCAGTCCTGGTTTGTGCCTGTTGTCCCAGCTTAATTATTAATGGCTCTCTTGCCTTCCCTCTCAACAGTGTCCTGGTTGGGATGATAAATTACATGTCTCCCCTATTGATAAGACTCCTAGGGAAAAACACTGCAGCCCCTGGCAGGATTTAACTGGCTCCAGGGCAGTGATGGACACAGGCTGTGGGCTTTGTGGGGGTGATGGAGAGCTCTCTTCTGCATGTGGAGGGCAGACAGGGCATCTGGGGGAGGCAGCAGCTCAGCGAGGCCTCGAGAGCGAGATGGAGGGTGCTGGAGGGCGAAGCAGCAAAGTCAGAGGACGCAGAGGCCCAGCATTTGTGGGTTGTCACCCCACTCGTTCCCTCCGTGCTGCCACGAAAGACTGGACAGAGCCACAGCCAACAGTAAAGTTACATATATATATATATATTTTTTTAATTTCTAAAGGCAAGGGAGGGTATTCATGGCTAAATGATTCTATAAATGGTACTGGATTCTTTGGAGTAGAGATAAAAAATACTTGAAAGATAAAGTGAGTACCCCAAGGCCCCCAAATTAGAACTTTTCAAGCTTTTGAATCCTTCCTCTCAGATCCAATCTGCTTTAACCTGGCCAACATCCCGCTGAAGTTAGCCTTGGGGATTAAATCTTAGTAAGAGAATGAAAGAGAAAAGTTCCCCTGAAGAACTGTGGATTCCATGCTCACAGGTCTCTCCACCCCAGGGTACCCCATCCCTCAGAAACTTCTCTTGCTGTTTTATGAGATGATCTTGACGCTGACAGTAGCCTTCGTGTGATCCTCCTATGGCAATGCCTGGGACTCTTGGCCCTGCCAAAGTGGGTACAAGTCACTAACACTCAAGACAGACAGGCCAAAACCCGAGGCTCCGCACAAGTATCTGTGACCGATCCCAGCACATAACATGTTTTATCCTGGCCTTCCCTTGGGCAGAATGTCTGACCCACGAACACACGCTGAATGAAAGATAACACAGAACTGTGGCCTAATGGCTGTGACCCACCCTCCCACAACCACTTCAAGGCAAGGTGACAGTTGAGGACCAATGGAATAGACCAGAATGCAATACATAGGGCGAAGGGAATTGTGCTGTCAGGCCCTCTCAACTTACAGTTTGGAAACTAAAACCTAGCGATGTTGAGACTTTCCTTGGATCAAATGATTTGGGCCAGGCCAGGGGCAAGACTCAGACCTCCACCTGCCCTCTTTACTCTTAAATGGACTAAATCAAGGAGCACAAGAGGAACTGCAACACTGTGCATTTGTATGAAGCTTAATTTTAAAGTTATGTTCACATGCATCTTCCCATATCTGAAGAAACACCCTGTGGGTGAGAAACATGAAATATGTACAAATTCTAAGAGATCTGCTCTAGGGCAAAAGTCTCAGCAAGAGCCAACATTGAGCCTAGATTTTCAAAATGCCCAATCAGCTACAGTAATTTAAATCAAAATGTGCAGAATACAGTAGGGGGTAGGAATCACTGAAATGACATGGGTTTCAATATCTTAAACAGATGTTCTGGCAGAAAGGCCACCTATTTGAATGCCATGGTTGGACTTCTAAGTTCACAGTACCGACCAATCTGCAAGACTGGCCAAGTGCCTCCCAGTCATGTTTGATAAGCTCTAGGGCACTGTTAAAAACACAGGAAATTCACTGCAAATGATATCGCCTACTAAACACATGTTTAGGATTGGCATCCAGCAAAGTTTATCAAACACCTAGTGTTTTTTAAAAGCATATAATTTTACTTCACCAAGATTTTCTTCTTTCTAGTTTTAGGTTTTTTATTTTTATTGGCATACGTTTGTGTTTACATTATTTGGGGACTTGATATACATGTATCATCTTGATTATTTTCAATTCCTTTCACTTAACATTATAGTCTCAAAATCCATGCATTTTTCTATAAATGATTCAAATTCACCTTTCTTCATGGTTGTATAATATTCCATTATATCTAGGTTATATCCAAAGTTTAGCCACTGTTAATTGTGCTGCTATGGACACGGGTATGCATGTATCCTTAGAGTATGGTGTCTTTACCTCTTTCATGAAAATACCAATGAGAGGCATAGCTAGGTTTAAGGAAATGACTGTTCTTAGTTTTCTCAGCAATCTCCACATAGGTTTCTGTAGTGCTTGTACTAGTTTAGATTTTCACCAACAATACAGAAGGGCAGTTCCTTTTTCTCCACATCCTCACCAGCGTCTGTGGTTTCTTGCGTTCTTGAGGACAGCCATTCTTACTGGAACAAAACAGGATCTCAGAGTTGTTTTGATTTTCTTTTCTCTAATAGCTAGAGACACTGAACATTTTCTCATGTACTGATCAATTCCCTGCACTTCTTTTGAGAACTATCTATTCATTTCATTTGCCCAGATTTGATGGGGTCATTTGGCTTGGGGGTCTAATTTTTCTTAATATAGTCTAGATATGTGTCCTGTATCAGAAGAGTAGCTGACAAAAACAACTTTTCTCCTCTGTATGTTGTCCTCTCACTCTGTTGATTGTTTTCTTTTCAGTGCAGAAATTTCTTAACTTTATACAATCCCATCTGTTGATTCTTAATATTAGTTCTTACACTACTCAAAGTTTGTTCGAGAAGTCCTCGCCTATGCCTATGTTTTGAGGGTTTTCTCTATTTTATTTTCCAATAGTTTCACTGTTTCTGCCCTTATCTAGGTCTTTGATCCATTCTGATTTGATTTCAGTAGTGGGTGAGAGAAATGGACCTCATTTCATTCTTCTGCACATGAACAGTCAGGTGCCTCAGCACCATCTGTTAAAGAAGCTACATCTTCTCTAGCATACGCTGTTAGCTCCTTTGTCAGAGACCAGTAACGGAAGGTCTGTGAGACTGCGTCCATGCCTTCCACTCCGTTCCACTGGTCAGTGTGTCTGCTTTCATGCAGCACCATGCCGTTTGCACTAGTATATCCTCCAATCTGCTACCTGGGACTGTGATGCCTCCCACTTTGCTCCTTGTGTTCATGATTGTTGTGGCTATTTGGGACGTCTTCTGATTCCACACCAGTTTTAGGATTGCTTTCCTAATTCTGTTAAGAATGTGGTTGGTATTTTGAGAGGCACTGCCTTAAATGTATGTAAGATTGTTTTATAATATGGCCATTTACATTATGTTAATTCTGCTTGTCCAGGAACAAGAGATGTCTTCCTTTTAATGCCCTGTTTGATCTCTTCGGGACATGATAGTTTTGGTTTACAGACTTTTCACCTCCTTGGTTAGACTGATTCTCATGTATTTAAGAGTCTCATGCTCTACCGACTGAGCTAGCCGGGCGCTCCTTGATTCCCATGTATTTAATTTCATTTTGAAGCTACCCTGAGTGGGGTTGTTTTCTGATTTCTTTCTCGGTGTGTTTATTATTGGTGTACGGGAACACTTGATTGTGTGTGTGTGTTGATTTTGTATCCTGCCACTTTGCTGAATTTATTAACCCTAAGAGTCTTTTGGTTGAGTCTTTCAGGTCCTGTGTCAAGGATCTACCACTGTAAGTAAAACCAGTCTGATGTCTTCCTTTCCCATTTGTACCCCCTTTTTCTCTTTCTCTTGCCTGATTGTTGCTCACCTATATTGCTTGGCAGCCTTTCTGACATAAATCACTACGTACTTGTGAATACTGTATTATAAGTTAGTACTGTCCCTAGTTTTAGCACATAAGACATAAGGAAGAAACTGCGCCCAGTTTTGGAAGGCAAGCAAAGACCTAGCTCAGGTTCAAACCCAGTATTATGAGGTGAGGAACTACTTGTGTTGACCACAGTAGGACTGACTTTTTATATTCAACCTTAATCTTTTAACCACGAGAGAACCACCACCCCATGAGACCATTTTACCACATTTGCTACCGAGGCTGTCTTTTAGAATCTAACAGTAAATTCAGAGTAAAGTGTTTGGAAACAGCTTCACATTTCTAAAACTTCACATTTTACACTCATTTTTAGCTACTCTTATAGGTATAGCAATAGCTTCTGCTGGATACCTTTCTCATCCCTATGTTCCTATTTCATGGAGTCTGGCTTGCAGACCCTCATTTTTCACCTGTCCTCTGAGCTTTCACTAGGTCTTTTATCTGCCAGGGTGACTGGGGGCTTTTTCTTAGCTCAGGTTCCCAGCTAGGGATTTCTTTGCCAAGGGCCCAAGCACTTGTGCTGAGGGGCTGAGCTGCAGGCTTTTTTCTTCTATTGTCTAATGTTGGATCCACAAAGAACACTTGGTGCCCTTTTTGTTTCCTTCAAAGAAATCAGATTCTGTGAACTCTGCATGGTCCTCTTAAAAACTTATCAAACTCGCAGACTATTTGCAAATTGAGGCCAGTTCTGAGCACTTTGCTTCGAGCACCTTGAAAGCAATGTTTTCAAAAGATTTTACTTTTACCTTGACAATATAATTATCTGAAAACAGGGAGGGGAGCAGAGGGGAGGGGACAATCTGAAAAGACAACTTTGACAAGAAAATTATTCTTGCACGGAGGCCAACTTGGAATAAAAGCCCAAAATGTGTCCCTCAAATTATTCAATATTTTACACATTAATTTATTTAAAATTTCATCTGCTATGAAGTCCTTCCTAAGATTGATTTTGGTAATTTGCTTTGTCTTGATCTTAAGTCACATTAAGTCAGCACCAATTTCTACAACCCAGAAGAGATACACATGAGATCTGCTGGAATAAGAGCCTCTCCATTCAAGGAAATCGGCCAGCAGAGAAAGCCACGTCCTGACGGTTTTTTCCTACCCAAAGCACAGCTTGCCTGTAGCAATTTGCCATTCTTCTCTTTCTCTTCTCACACTATTTTACCCCCTTTAAACTCATGGCATTCGCTCATTCATTCACTCATTCATTCATTGTGCTAGTGGGTACTGAACCCAGGACCTTTACACTGAGGTACATTCCTTCAGTGTTTTGTTGTGTTTTGTTTTGGTTTTGGACAGGATCTCCCTAAATTGCCCAGGCTGAACTCAAAACTTGTAATCATCCTGCCTCCGCCTCTCAAAGTGCTGGGATCACAGGTGTGCACTTCCACATACAAGCGTTTTGGTTCTTTGGGAGACTGAACCCAGTGTCTTTGTACTGAAGTGCACCTTCAGTTTCTTACTTGCTTGTTTGTCTCTTTGTGACAAGGTCTCACTAAATTGCCTAGATAATCACTGAGCTACACTCCCAAGGCATCTTTCTTTTTCATAAGCTAGTTAGGCACCCACCTCTATGAAAAGCCTCAGAAAAAGTTACTCAGAAATCTGAGAGGTTACAGCTAGGAGTATAGCTCAGTGGTGGAACACTTTCCCAGCATATAGGGAGGTCCTGAGTTCAATACCCACAAAAGAAGGAGGAACAAGGGAGGGAGGGAGGGAAGATTAAGTTTTGCTTTGCAGTAAATTTCCACTAGTTGCGATCTATGTTTGTATCTACTAAAGACCTTATAAAATTTTAGGCTTCAGAAATACTTTTTCCCTTAAAGTACTATAAATTACATCATGAGTAAAGGTCATCTATGTGATAATTATCTTAACTGCTACAAATAAAAAAGTTTGAAGTAGAGCTTTTTATACTGGGAAGATCATGACAGTCTGTGGGGATAACTTCAGTGGCAGAAATAGTTACCACAATCTTCAGGATAAAGTAAACTTCAATACAGAGCATATCCCAGACATGGTGTGGACGAAACCAGTAACACAAATATTCTCTCTCGTGTTTCTCTGTCTACTCAGGCAAGACAATACTTACCTGTTCCAAATGCTTTCTGCATACAAATGCAAAGCAAATCAACACTGTATTGCTGTCAACACCCAATTCTTAGCAACAGAGAAAAACCACGGCTTGGATAACATTAAACGGTACATGGTAAATCATTTACGGTGGGCTCTGGCGTGCGTTTTAAACTTCTCCTTAAATAAGGGAATATATGATAATCAGAGGATTAACATTCAGAAGTCTGTTTTGCCAGTGGATATACACTGGATAATAAGTTATCAAAAAGAACCATCTTCCTTTGAAGAAATATTTGCTGAGCATTTGAGGCGGCATGGTGTTTATTCTGGCAACGGCACAGTATACAAAAAAGAAACAGAACAGCTCACAAGTAACTAGAAGGGCACAGTAAAATCATCCGTAAAGAGGAACAGTTTAGTGGTTAACAGCACCAATCTTGAATCAAAGGTATCTAAGATGTAGTTTCTCCTGCTGAAACAGGATTAAATGAGCTCATGCAAGTAAAGCTCTTAGTGCAGGGCTCAGGTCACCTACACACACCTCCTCCTTTTTCTCCTCCGGAATTAGACTTTAGGGAGCCAGAAAGGCTGGTAAACCTTTCTCTGCCTTCTTCTTCCTCTCCCCCATAGGACATATTTAATGGCAAAACTTATTATCCCAACCACCTTGCTCAATAGATACAAGAAATTCAATTTAACATTGAATTTGGGGACTTTACAGAGACTCCATCCTTCTAAGTTTAGTTGATTCTGCTCCCAAAATCCTCAAGAAAACTACAGGGATAAAGGCACGAATCTATTCTGGAACATCAAGATGCAAAGATAGATACTACTTTTAAGATGTTAAATCCCCTCTTTTCCTTTCTCTTTTCTTCTAACATTTAACACATACTTGGTTTTTGTTGGGTTTGGTTTTTGTTTTAAAACACACTCTCACCAGACCTTGTGTTGTTTATAGCTAGAGCTCTGGGGAAACATTAACACGTATTACTGAAAGCCACTACTTTTCTTTCTTTTTGGCTTGGAGACAGGGTTTCACTATGCAGTTCAGGCTGGCCTTGAACTCACTTTGCAGCCCAGGCTGGCCTTGAACTCACTTTGCAGCCCAGGCTGGCCTTGAACTCACTGCAATCCTCCTGCCTCAGCCTCCTGAGCGCTGGGATGATAGTCATGTGCCACCACACTACACCCGGTCTGTTACTTTTCAAAAGCCTGGAGCAGTTAGAATTTTTGTTCCTCAGTTCTGAAACAGTCCACAAGCATGCAAGTATCATTCAAAAGTGCTTGCTGCATCACTTTGAACGGAAGAGAAATCACATCCATTGCCCTAAAATGAGGAGTTTGCAGAAGACAGTGATTAAATGAAAGTGTAGAGCTGAGAAAGAAAACAAAAACCCCTGGCTAGGCGCCTGAGGAGGTGTGATGGGCAGCCATGGTACACTGGAAACCCCCAGATCAGGAAAAGTAAATCGCCCCTCTTGCCAGAGCCGGCGGGCTGTCATCACGGCCTCCCTGTTCCCACAACCCCGTCCTTCAACTTTACTGACTTCCTGCTATTCTGCTAGAGGATTGAGCATCTTCCAACCTGAATGCCTTTGCCCTTTGTTCTCCTCTTTCTTTCCTCTCCCTGAAGACTTCTTTGCTCTGTAGAAACACTTGCTAAAACTCATCTTTTCTTTACAACCCAGTTCAAACCTTACTTCTTGATTCCTAGTCTTTGGCTCAAAAGTACATCGGTTTTCCATCTCAGGGGGCATTTATCCTAATGTCCCCTTTGATTTCAGGCTGTTTCCTTGTCTCTCATGCCCATAGAATTACAACCTTCTTCTAAAAAGCTCATCCCCAGCTTGTCACTTCTGCACCCACCCCTGGGGCCAGCACCGTGCAGAGCCCTGGAGGACGCTCCTTAACTGTCCGCAATGCTGAAGTGGTTTTGTTGGAACGCTGCTCCCTCTTAACGAATTCACTTGTAACAACTACTAGGAATTCAATGAACACTAGAAAATTTACCTCTTTAAAAAAATAATGTCTTATGACCGACGGAAAGTAACCGGCTACTTTCACGTTCAGATGGCTTGTTTGTTTCACCAAGTATGAAGTGCAGCAGTTTCAAAGGGGACATGCGTGCTGCTGCTTTATTCCTCTGGTCTCGTGTTATTTTTACTCAATTATTACAGTTATACAGTTATTCCCTCCAAGATTCCCTCCGTGTAATGAGAAAGGGCTACCACACGTGCAGAAACGTTAGAGTTAGCTGACCAAACAGAACACAAGACGGAGTCGTGTAACATTTACCGCACACGGTGGGTTGGCGTTTATTATAAATGTACATATCCACAAGGCAAGGTAGACTGCAGTGAGAGTGGGCACAGCACCAGCATGACAGGGCTGTTTCCTTCTTGCAGTGGTGCTGAGGATTGAATGCTAGTAAATTTTGCTAAGAAATATGTGCTGCACCACTAAGTTAGATCCTCAGCCAAGGCTTGCACACTTGAAGACATTCCTCAACATAGAAGATTTCTAGTATTTCTAAAATCTTTAGGATGTTATCATGGTGAAACAGACAAGACATTCTGAGGCACCTAAAAACTTGCAAGGTACGAAGCTAGTTAATGCAGAGAAAAGAATGATTTCCCCATGAAGTCAGAGTCACAAGACATTGCTGAGTGCCTCCTTTCCCTTTTTTTTTTTTTTTTTTCTTTTCCGGGACCGGGGATCGAACTCAGGGCCTTAGTGCTTAGCGGCAAGCACTTACCCCACTGAGCTGTACCTCCAGCCCTGAGTGCCTCCTATGAGTCTGCTCACGAGATGACTCGATCGCCACCTTAACAGAGCTCAGGAGCCAAAGCAGACATAACACAAACATGAAGCCATCATACCATAGATGCGAAACAGAAATACTGGGGGAACAACTGGGCAGGAGACGGAAGAAAGCACCAACCTGAAAAGCCCTGTTAGCATAGGGCCTCGCACTCAGGGGAAGCAGCAGAGAGGCAAGAGGCCAGCACACCCAGTTCGTCTGGGAGAATGCAGGTGGCCGAACAGAGTCCCAGGAGAGCCACAGCCATGGCCTCATAGCAAAGCCAATGGGAAGCACACCCTCCCGCGTGCTTCTCCTCAGAGCGACCTCACAGGGCTGTGGCAGGGACTGAGCCACAGTATGCTCAGAGAAGTGCCTGTCACGGAGACCGTGCTCGGAAAGTATTCGCTGCTGTCACTGTGTTCTCTTTATCACTCCATTAAGACAGGTACATCTGACTTCTCTGATTTCTTAATGGCGAGTTCATGGAAATCGTGAACAGTAAAGAAGTAGTGACCACCTTCAGTGAACTATAACTAGTTGCAAAGCAAAACAAAGAAGACTGCATAGAGTCCTAGCTGTTGGGAAAACAAAAACAATTCCCATGTACATACCTTTGTACATACCTACGAAAGGACAGTGAGGATATTTGGTTTTGTTAATACTGTATTTGTTACCAATGTACACAAGGACAAGTGTACTTGGACTCAAAAGACATTACTTGGAACATTCTTCCCATCTACTGCCCTGAACCAAGTCATCGGCATTCAAGGCCTCATAGCCTTGTAAATAATCTTCAGTGAAAACTATACCACAGACTACTGAGAATTTGAATTTGTCTCCTGAGTCACCTATTTTTAATCACCTACCCATAATAAAACAGAAAGCAAAGGAACAGACAAAGATTACACCCTAAATTCCTTCAACCAAAAGGGAAAAACAACCAAACAGGGAAGAATGAAACCACTCCCCCAAACCCTTTCTTTGACTCTTCACTTCACCAAGACTCCCTTGTAAGCACTACTTTGGAACTGGTCATCCACCAACCAGCTCAACGGCCTGAGACCTGGATGCGACCTGGCACTGGAGGAACCAGGAAACTACAGTCCAGCAGACAAGCATGGGCTCTGGGACTCCCCATAAATTCACTTGCTAGAACGAGCGCTGGAGACATTCACTCTTTACCCCTTCAATCCGACCACTGTGTGTGACTCAGGGTAAGTCACAGAGCTTATCCTTCCTCCTCGTTCCCCATTCCCAGCTGTCACATGAAAGTAGGAGCTCCTCAACCACTTTTAGGGCTTCTTTCAATCCTGGAACCCAATCACAGCCACCATACATCTCAGAGAACACCGTGCCAATGGCCATGTGAAAACAGGGAAACATGTTTTTGTGTGTAGCAGCTGAGACCAACAGAGAGAAATGATGTTCCCTGGCCCTTCCCAAGTACCTACTGAAGAGGACAACCAATCAGCTAGCACGGCCTTGCTGGGACCAAAACCACTCCTAATACCGACTCTCATGGCTCAGCCAGTGTGAAAAGCTCTCACAATGAGCCAAACTTTTCAAGTGTGTTGGTTTGTTCCTCCGAATTCAAATACTGTAATGGAGCAAAATGTAATTAGGGCCTTATAGTCAAGTCCAACACTGTTTGGGCAGTGCCAGGGTGTAGATCTAAAATGTCCCCTCAAAAGTCTCCCGGACTCAGAGCTGGGGCCGTGGGAAGGTGATTGGCTCGGGACTGCTGTCCTCATCAGCAGATCAGTATTGGTGAATTCATACCTGAATGTGCCATTGATGTAGGGCCTGACAGACGATGGGTCGGTGAGGGCGCACTCTGGAAAGGTGTCCTGTGCTCTGGTCCCGGCTTCTCCCTTCTCTCTGCCTCCTTGCTGCCATGGGTGGGACAGTTTTCCACGGCCATGCCCTTCCACGGTTCTGTCTCTGCCTGGGTTCCAGCCAGCCATGAATCGAACTCTCTGAAACTGTAAGCCACAAGAAAACTCTCCATCCTTGCAGATGAGGGGTAGTTTGTCCCAGCAACAGGCAAGCAAGGAGTGCGAGTGGGAAAGTTATTTTGGAAGACCAGTTTTTTATCCTACTGCAGAGTAATACGCCATGTCCCCCACCTCTGTAGCAATGCCACATCTCCCCTCACACTCTGTCTCCAAAGACACTGTGACGTCACTGCTCTTATTTTGGTCTGAGAATATTAAATGTAAGGGGTGAAAAGAGCAAAGCTAAGTAAGAGACTTAAAGCAATGGGCGTGGTTTAGTAGGAGCTAACAGCTGCCTATAAGAAATAATTACTTACGCCAGTTTCCTCAAAGAATGATTGCAACAGCCTTCTTAAAGAACTTTGAGTTTATGTGCAAGTTTATGCCTCAATAAATATTTCCATAATCTTTGTTTGTTTGTTTGTTTCCAACTACCTGAGAGGAGCCAAACAAAAATAATCTCTGAAATGTCTTTGGTGCTGGCCTAGAATGAATTGTTATTAGCATTTGGGACACAACTGGTTGTGGTGTCTGTCAACATTCTTCAGTTTACTTCCTGAATAATCTGCACATGCCATAGGTGCTCTGCTAAATAAAACCACCAAGCTTTTTCCCTCTGGATGACAGTGAGCTCAAGGAGTTATTAAAGCCCTCTAGAGGTTCAGACCCACATGGCTGGTACAGAATTCTTCTATAAATGACATGACGCCTTAAACCAGCCCGTTTCTCCTCCCTGAGAGGCTTATCTCATTATGTGATGTACCGTATTCCTAAAGAAGTAGAAAAAATCATTTTCTAGGTATCAGGATCAGGCATGAATATACTAAGACAATGTAATAACGTTTTTAAAAGAAACTTGCAGCAGATTCTGAGATTGTCTCCAAATGTATCATTTCTGATGAGTTTAGGTTTGCAAAGTGAGGCATGTCATGGGCTGTTAGTAATAAAAGTTGTTGCCCCTCAAGAACTTTCTGAGATGGTCGCTGTTGAAAGCTAACTTAGATTTCACTACATCTAAAGTCACATTTTCTAGTTCACTTGGCTCTTTTCAGATTTGTTCTGGATGAGACAATGCTTCAAAAAAGTCAAATTCAAGAGCAAAATTGCAAACAAATTTATTGCAGTTTTAAAATGAGCTAAGATAAAAAAGCAATCAATCAGTGCAATGTGAAGACATCAAGGACATTAACAGACATTATTAACTTACAGCAGATCTTAGGCTTATTTCTTTATTCACCAAGGCAAAACACTTCCTTAAGAGAACTTTTTCAAAGGTATTCTCATCCTAACAGCCTTTTAAATTTCTTTCCACCTCCTCAGATTGACACAAAGTACGTAACCACAGAAATCAACCAGGACATGCTTGCGAGTGTGAAAATATGAGACATTTTTCTTTGTGGGAGTGGGGCAACTGCAAACTATAATCATTAAATGAATCAGCCAAGAAGAGATCCTGAATTTATTTAAAGGTGCAAGTATGCCAACATCCCTCTTGGGTACAAAAAAGTTTAAAAGAACAAGTGAAGAGACACCAGTATATGCTTTGTACGCTGACCGCTGAATGAATAAGTAAGTGAATGAATGAAGGCAGCAAGGAATAAATGAAGAACAACACTTTAGTGCCTTGAATTATTAAAGTTACTCTGGTATTACAGAGAGCAAGATATTTTGTGTGTGTGTGTCTTCTTTTCAATATTATGTTACCTTTAGTGTTCAATCTTTAACAAAGAAACTGACTACACTGTAATAGTCTACCATGCATTCTTTACTACACACAAGGAAAATTCTAGAAACTAGAAGGGACAAAATGTGAGTGAATCTGCACTCTGATGGCAAAGAATTTACATATTTTGCAGCTATTAACACACATCAGCTAAGTGATTAGTTAAATCCAGCTACTACTCAAAGATGGCATGCATCATTCAACTACAGTGAAGAACTTTTTTGCTTTGCCTCCCTTGGAAGAACCATTTAAATTTATTCTCAAAACATATATACATAACATACATTCCACACAGACAAGAAAAAACGTCAATGAAACCAATCCCAACCCAGCACCGATAAACCTGTTGACCTTAAAGTGCATGTGTGTACATGTGCAAGCATACTTGGGTACACATACATACTCAGAGATTAACACTTGACATCAACAAGTACAAATTTCCTGAATTTCTTCTTTGCAAAATGCCCAAGAAATCTGATGCCAAATTGTAAAGTATTAAAACATGGGTAAAACAAAAGATAATTAGGTAATAATTTTCATATAATTCTTTTTTATTTTTTTATTTTAGAAACATAAAAGTACAAAAACATATTGACAAACAGACACCCATTATCATAGAAAATAGTACAATCACAACTAATCTATAGACAAGGTGATATGGTCTCAACAGTAGTTGTTGCTTTATCCATTGATATCTTCGAATTGTAGATGTATGGACCCATATACA
>PVLD010001514.1:0-131769 GCA_004027595.1 Dinomys branickii
TGTTGCTGAGAGGATAAACTGTCTGACTAAATTTGCATGTCTGTATATGTGTCCATACATCTACAATTCGAAGATATCAATGGATAAAGCAACAACTACTGTTGAGACCATATCACCTTGTCTATAGATTAGTTGTGATTGTACTATTTTCTATGATAATTGGTGTCTGTCAATGTTTTTGTACTTTTATGTTTCTAAAATTAAAAAAAAAAAAACAATTTAAGCATTAACTGTTCCTTTCAAGAAGCCAATAGACATCAGCAATACAATTATCCTAGCTATCCTTCTATATATATATAGTTTTTTTTCCCCTTCCTTCTTTGTTTTTTTCCCTTTCCTGCATCCCAGTTGTCCCTTTGAGCAATTTCACAATATCAATTGTACCTTTTGGGTTTTGTTTATTCTTTCAAGTTCTTACACTAGGGAGACAATATAATATTTACACACGTGGATCTGATTTATTTCACTTATGAGTGTGGTCTCTACGTTCATCCATTACTTGTAAAAGCTTCAAGTTTATCTTTTTTATAGCTGAATAATACTCCATTGTATAAAAACACCTCATTTTTTATCCATCCCTCAAGTTGGGCATTTAGGTGTTTTTCTAGATTTAGCTACGAGAGAGTGTTCTGCTATAAATATGGATGCACATCTACATAGCTGTGGCATGATGTTTTCAATGCACCCAGAAGGGGAACAGCTGGGTTGAATGGGACCACTAACCCTAGTTTTGTGAGGAATCTCCACACCGATTTCCACAGTGCTTTCACCAGTCTGCACTTGCACCAACAGAGGAGAAGGGTGATAGCTCCCTTTCTCGAGTGATGAGATCTGAATTGGCATTTTGGAGTGTCATAGGCTGAATTTGAGACAGCATTTTGAGGTGACTGAAACACATTGGCATTGTTAGGCAGTTTATCACTTTGGTCTTTCCCTGTGTCCAGTATCACAAATCAACCAAATGACCCAAATGATTCTGAAATCGCATCTATTAACCCTGGAAAAGAGGAGTCATTTTAAAATAGTGTGTATTTATTTAATTGAGAAGACATGATGACACAGGTTACACAGTATGCCATTGCTTAATGGAGCCTGTTCTGTTATGATATTAGATGTCATAATAGTAAAATACTTTTTATAATAGGGCAAAATGAGGATGATGGTGCGACAGACCTGGAATATAATAAATCATTAAAAACAATAAGTATTTTCTGCAAAAGTTTTAATATGTCCCTTTTCTTCAAATAGCTTATGTATAAAACTTTATAAGTCTTAAATATGTCTGAGCAGACATTATATGGCATTATATATAGTCTTTACTCAAGAGGAACAACCGTTCCCTGTATCAACCAGCAGTATTATAGCTGTGCTTGTTATATATCTAATCTTTATTATCCATTTTATTGATTTAATAAAAAACCATAATAAATTTAAACAACAGCATGGAACAGTCTCACTGCTCTGTTCAAGCCTAAGCTACACAGATGTGTTTAATAGTGTTTCAAATTTCCTAAATGAGTCTACTCTGCTGCAGGAGAAATGGCAGATATTTGCTGTGACAGAGAAAAGCTCAACTCATACAGGTCCTTTGAAATTCACCCTAATTCTTTGGAAGTTGGTTGTGGAAACAGAGATCGAGGTACCTAGATTGGCAGTGGCGCCTTTGGGACCTTCAGTGTTAGCTGTCCAGCACTGTAACAAAGCCTGAGATAATAAACTTAAATGGAGAAAAGAGTTTTTTCTGGCTCAAGGTTTAGGAAGGATCAGTCTGTGGTTGGTAGGCCCCACTGCATTTTAGCCTGGGGAAGAGCAATTTATCATAGAAGGAGTGGGTGGCAGATGATTTGCTTACCTCCTGGCACCCAGGAACAAAAATAGTGGAAAGTACTGAGGTTCTAATATTCTTTTCTAGGGCATGCCTTCACTGATCTAAGTTCCTCCCACTAGGCTTCAGCTGCCACAGGTTTCAACACTTCCTGGTAGCACAGCTAGATGGTGAGCAAACCTTTAACATTTGGGAGTACAGGGAACATTCAAGTGTCTAAACTGTACCACCTTGAAGTGTGAGCTTTCTGAACTGAACAGACCTCCCAGCTCTCAATTCTGTCCCAGAATGAGGTTACAGTAATGACAAGACATGGCTTAAAGGGTAAAATGAACTAGCTGTTGAGGATTACTCAGCATAGCTGAGGTAGCAAACTACAAAATTTATGATCTTATACTTAAGAAGAATTTAATTTATGGAGCATAGATAAACCCAATTTTAATTAACTGAATTTAGAAAGACACTTAATAATATTTACCTTGATATATCCAGCGCCAAAACTGTCATGCTATTCACCAAATTTAATGAGGATTTCACAGGGCACTTGAGAGTTTTGGTTGGATCTCTTTTTATTCCCAAAAGAGCTATACTTCAACATGTAAGCATAGATTTTAAAACTGTTTGGATAAAGGAGGCTCCTAAACTCCATTAATAACCTATTTTGAAATAGCTACCACTTATTTAACAGCTACAGTGCCCCAGGAATTATATATATAAATTCTCCATATAATTGAACAAAGTAAATATTATCACTCCTATTTCATAAACGATAGGCCAGAAACCTGAACTAATTTGCCTGTAATCATACAACAAAGTAGCAATGCTGTGCTTAAAATATGAACTAACATATAAGCAAGTTGTAATGTATTCATTCAACAGAGTAATATGGGACGACAAAAATAAACAGCAATCTCAAAACATCATGTTGAACAAAATGTTAAGAAGAGGGTACATACTATACTGTATAATCTCATGTAGATTAAATTAATAAACAAACTAAATGAATTTGTGAAGACAAAATAGTGGCTTTGGAAAATATTGATTAGAAAGACACCGGTACATTTTCTAAAATAGAATTTTTGTGTATCCTTATGGAGTAGCGGCTACAGGATTCAGATAAATGAAGACAATGTACATGTGCATGTCAAAGACGTGGAACTCAGAATCTGTCCATCCTACTGTATATATGACTAAGTTTAAGCTCTATTCAACCCAAGAATAGAGCCATTATTCACTCTATTTCAGTGTGGGCCTTGACATTTCATATCTTGATAGCCACTACTTTATAAAATGATGGCTACTTATATTCCACCACTCATTACTTCTTGACTTTCTCTATTAATATTTTATTTTGAAAGAAATACGTAATCTGGACTTGCTTTCTATGGGTTTTTAAACTGTTATGGTCTTAGTCTGCATTCTTCTTTTCTGACATTTTATTTTCTTATTTTATGAAATGTTTTCTTCATTTTGAACACTAGTATTACAGGCATTCCAGATGAGCCATTCAGGCCAACAATTCACATATTCATATTTTTAATATAATCATATATAATGTGTTTAAAATCTTAATGCATTTGAAAATCATGTTATCATTTTATAGGTTAAGTCAATCTTTGTATTTTATTTGCAAGTTTTAACTTGCCAACAATAAAACTGCCTAGCAATCTTATTTATTATTACTTTCATCAGGGAAAAGTCATTCTTTTCAGAAATACTCTGAAGTAGGAGTGAGGAATCACAGAGTGTGAGGAGAGTTATTAAAACTATACAAACTAATATAGTAGGTGAGATATTTGCAAGTGACCTTGCAGCGTACCCCAGGCTTACTGTATTAAAGCTTGTAAATAAAAGAGACAAATCATTTCTGTCTACTAATATAACTTCCCCCGTTATTGGTAATGAGAACATTGAACTCTAATGATTTGTTCAACTGAAGCAATTACTTTTTCTGGAAACTTAGAGCAGTTATTTAAGAGGATTGTTGTCTGTAATGAAAGCTTTCTGCTGGATGGGAAAGTAAAAGTATTTGAGCTTCATGTAAAGGAGTATTTTAATAGTAAGGCATCAGACTTTTCATTTTTTTATCTTCATATAACTTTGGTTGCTTTCATCTCTATTATCAGAGAAATATTTACCTACTCTAAATTTGATCTATTTGCCACCATTCTTATTTAATCTTTGTTTTATAATTAATAGTTTCAATATATTTTCAAAGATTTTTTTTTTTTTTTTTTGAGACAGAGTCTCACTCTCTAGTCCTGGCTGACTTGAACTCACTATGTAGCCCAAACTGGCCTGGAACTTGTAGAGATCCCCCTGCCTCAGCCTCTCAATTGCTGGTATTACAGGTGTGTACCACCGTACCTGGCTTGCTAAGATATTTTAAAGTGTCATATTCAAAATATTTAGCTAGATTCCTTTACCAAAAACTTTTAAGTTGTCAGAGTTATATTTAATACATTAATTTATTCAGTTATTTACTAATAATTTCCAATACATATGGTTATTATTTGTGTCTGGAAGGCCCCCTAAAGCCTCATGCAGTCATGGGGGACTGGCTTTTCAGAGCTGGCTGAATCTAGAGTTTATGATTGATTCACAGTTCAAAGCCGAGATTAAGGGTATAAGTGCTACACCCACCCTAGGGCAGGTAGCCTGCGTACAATGTAAGGGACAGTAAAACGCTCATCTCTCCTTCCTTCCTTCTGCTTATTGCTTTTGCTGTCTTTCACTGCTATAAACTGTTGCCCCTGTGCTGTGAGCCACCATGCTTTGGACCCAGCTGATTATGAACTAAAGCCTCTGTAAACTGTGACTGAATAAACCTTTTCCCCTTTACCTTTGGGTGCTGGCTATTTTGTCCCAGCAAGGGGAGAAAAGTAACAGACACATAGAAAGATTGAAACAGTGTGCTAGGTTTCTGCATTTAACACTTTTTCCCCCAAGAAAACAAAAGTAAACCTCTGCCATTTAAGAATTACATTTTAAAGATGGTGTTTATAGAGTTCAACTTCATCCAGCATAGCATAAGAGCAAATTAAAATCATTTCGCTGCCTACCAACCAGAATGGCCACCATGAAATAGAAAATAAAACAAAAAGAAGTCAGAGCTGACAATAAAATGACTAAATACCTCACAGACTAATGGTGGGAATGTAAAGTAGAGTTACTTTCAAAAACTGATTGTTGCCAGAGCCCCAGAATTCCACTTTTAAGTATGAACGTAGCATAGATACGTAGATAAAGTTACCAAGTTAATACTGTAGGACATCTAACCTCTACTGTTTACAATGACCCAAGTGGGCAAAATGTTCAAATGCCATTAGGTGGAAAACTGACAAATAAAGCCTATGACACTATCCGGCAATGAAAATGCACAATGTAGATGAATTTCACAAATACAGTGTTAAGCACCAGGAGTTAAATACAAAAGTATATATACCACATGATTCTAAATATGTAAAACAAAAAATAGGCATAATCATCTTGTTTAATACCAGAATGAGGAGGCTTCTGTGACAGGGGTCTGTTGTCTTTCTTAATTTTTTTTTTTTCCAGTACCAGGGATCGAACTCAGGACCTTGCACTTGCCAGGCAAGCGCTTATGCCACTGAGCTATACCCCCAGCCGCAGTTGTCTTTCTTGATCTAAGGGTTAGTGATGAGTGTTCAGTTTGTAAAATTTAATTGTTTATTATATATTCAGATTTATGTGAATACATTATACTTCAGTGACAATGTTTTAAAAATATTTAAATTACAGATGTTCTATGGTTATCCAGAAAATATAAAATGTTTTGCTGTCAGTGTAATGAAGACAACTAGTTGTCAGTAGACCTTACCACTCTGTGACTTTCAGGTTCTAGAAAATGTTTAGTTGGTCGTGTGAGCGGCCAGAGAAAGGACTGTGATTACCTCTCCAGTACTTGGCTGTTAGGCTGAATTCTGACAAATGGTATATAAATTTAATAGCCTTGTTAAAGTTCATAGGCCCCTTCATTAAGAGAAAAAAGCATGAGTTCATTCTCTGTTTTTTACTTTTTCATGATTTCCTCCATCATTCTCATCATGGGTGCCCAGTGGTTATGGATTTTCCATGATAGCCTTAAAACACCTACCAGGAATTTTGTATGAAAGAAATACAGATCTCTGCTTTGTTCAAACTACAATCTAAACTAATCTTAAGAAAAGGAACATTAACATGACTACATAAAGGAAATAAAAGCCTGTTAATAAGTCAACAACTCTTTAAATAAATATGAAGTACAAATTATTATAAAATCAACAACTGCATGAGCGATACCAGGAGTACAAATCTCATCACCGAGTTGGGCAAGACGAGCTTCCCAGTGGTGGATGTGGTCACACATCTACAGAGTCAAAAATTGGATCTGGAACATAATGTTATCTATTTAACCAGATTCGGTGCTATTGCTTTTGTACTTCAAAATCCTCACAGTGGAGATTTGCCTGCCTCCCTGTTTGTCTATTGGGATCTAATTATGGTATAGGGTACATTATGACAAATACGGAAGATTAATTTTTTGTGGCGGGCAGATTTGAGTTAAAAAGTTAAATGTGTCATCAGGTGGTAGAATCTGTATTAAGGATTGGGTATAAAGAGAGACACTTTAAGGAATTTTCTGCAGGGAACCATGACAGTTTAAATGTAGAAATCATGGAATTAATGATACATCTCAAATTTTGAGTATCAGTGACCTTTATAGCATGTTGTTCTGATTTTTGAGAGAAATAAGGACTTTCTGGAATAAAACACATTCAGTCAATATTTTAAAATGAGAAATATTATTCATGTAGTTAGACTATTTTTCTTTAATGGATAATGAGAGTTAAGATTGTGATAGGTTTACTTAATGTTTTATCTGATTTAAAATGCAAATAGCAGTGTCATTCAGAAACATTAAGTTATGACCAGGTTGTAAAAATGTTAGTCACCTGAAAATGTTAACATTGTAATTAATCACAGCCATCACAAGCACTTACAATTATATTATGTAGCTGATATTGTGGCACTAGGGACACAGAGGATGTACATCATGGTTATTAATCTTGAAAGACCTACAGTAAGATAGGCGAAATAATCCAAGTACACAAAATGATAAAAAACAAGGTAATATTTTTTCTGTGAATAGCAGTCCAGATCAGCACTGTAACAGGGGTTATCATGGATTTCTCAGAAGACCTGAGGCTCAAGCTGAAATAATGAGAGCTAGGAATTGCAGAGGACCCTGAAATGTATATTACCACATTGGACCATTGTGGCAAGCATTACTGAGCACCAACCAGTTGAAATCAAGATATGTATTTGCTGAGGTTTTTCATGTTAAACTGATCTTCAGTCAGTAGGTGTAGGAATTTCTCCTATATGTTGCCTGGCTCTGATTGAAAAACGTACCAGTGTTACCTCCTAACATTCATTATTCGCCTCCATGAGCTTTTGACTCTGATCAGCGAGCTGAGATGCAGAGGGTTACATCACTCATTTACATTATCACCCTCTCTGCCCTCCCAGTACAAATGTGACATTTCAATTTTGCACACTTCAACTCTCCTTAAATCATCTGTATAAAAACTTCAAAGCTTGATTGATGATGAATGAGCCATTGTCTCCTCAAGCACCCAGTTCTC
The DNA here is from genome assembly GCA_004027595.1 of Dinomys branickii. Taxonomy (NCBI): domain Eukaryota; kingdom Metazoa; phylum Chordata; class Mammalia; order Rodentia; family Dinomyidae; genus Dinomys; species Dinomys branickii. The sequence goes on from PVLD010001514.1 coordinate 7,477, forward strand.
ATTAGCCTTTAGAGTCTCAGCTTATTAATAATGAACCCTGAGGGCTGACCCAGGGGGGCTGCAGCAATTCATTGCACTCCCAGCTGAAAGCGCTGGGTTTGGGAACTACACCGGATGCTCTGGAGCAAGTCCATTCCGGAGAGGACGGTGTGTTAAGTATCACAGGTGGATGATGTGATCTGTGTTACTTTTGTATCATTATCTCCCAACCGACTGGTGTGGCTTAAGGTGATGACAGCGAGAAAGATAGATTGCTTTGTGTCTGAGAAAGTCCTGCAACTGCTCCCTACCTGTGCCTTGAAAATGAGCTTTTCCCATTTTGAATTTTGGCATCGTGTCTGTACCTTTTGCGCACTGTTCTGTCCACTATTATTAAATAAATGTGGCACTCCTATTCTTTATTCCCATTTTATTACCAACTGCATTCTGTGGTTTACTTGGAGATGCAACCCTGCAAAGAAGATATTGAGATATGTAGTTAAGGACTGGCATGAGGTTTTCATTCCTACCTTTACATATATCTTGTATCACTAGGGCTGGTAGTTTTGTGACGAGTGTTTCTTCAGTGCCAATCACACAAATCGTCACATGTCGAACTGTGTATGTAATCACAATCTCTATTTTAGGAGACAGTCGTATTTATGAGATGGTTATAGATTGTTCATGGGGTAAATGCAGTTCTATAAACTTCATAACCCTAATAATGTGGTCACATTAATCTGATTTTCAGCAAGATGTTGCCTCACAGCTGGGCTATTTCATTTAGAAAACAGGAAAAAAATATTCATCATTTTAGCAAATTTACTTCTGAAAGAATGGGCTCATGACATGTCAATAATTCTGTTAATGGATACACATCCCTAAATTCAATACATTAGCTAGTATTTGAAAAAAAAGAAGGGTACAAAAGTGTTATTTGAATAACAAACATTTTCTTCTTCATTAGATGCATGCAAATGAGAATCAATGGGAAAAAAAATTGTCAAATGACCAATATTTGAGAACTGGAAGCCTAAGACACAAGTACTTCACATTCTCTTTCATGCTGAAATTTTGTATCTTTCTAACTAAAAATTGAACTAAGGAATACTGTGTGTTGAACTTGCAATCCAATAGTAAAACATGCCATTGATCATCTTGCATCATATGTTAGGCAATTAGTAAGGTTTGGAAAAATTTGTTCTGACTGGAATAGTTCACAATTATAATTATTTGCCTGGTAATTAATGATTAAATTTGATTCATAAAATATGTTAGGAGATAACAATGAAAATGTCTAAATGTGATTAATGGGTATCAAACACACTGTCTCCACTAATTTTATTAGATGTAAGTCATAACTACCTAATGTAATAAAATCTACTTCTCTTATAACTTATAAGAACTCTAACCATAAATTTTATATATAAGTGTATATATTTATGTTACTGTTTCATATATATGATGTTATATATAGAATTTTTCAGAAAAAATTTTACTGTATATTTCTTTGTGCCTGTCATACAGCAGTACTGGAAAATCTATCTGGCTTTGAAGAAAGCAGAAGTAGCCTCTAACAAGGAAACAGAATGAGTTGAGATGACCTTAGAAAGTGTTAATGGGACAAGATAACTTTAATTGTTTTTCTGATATAGGCAGAACATAATTAAAATTTAGGAATTACAACAGAATTTAACTTATTCCTTTGACAGCAAATTCCACAGTACCTTTTTCCAGGTAAATCTAACAAGTATTCACTGAATAACTAATATTCACCAATGTTTAATCCTGTAAAGCACTAAAACTATGTTTTGCCTTCATAAAACTTAGTTTTATTGTATCTCAGTTATAAATAGTGTGCTATGTATAAGATAAATGCAATATAGTGCAATATGTTGGAGAGTAATGTGAATTACAGTTTAAATACAAAAGATTCATGGCATATTTTATGTGATTTGCACTCATTTATCTATTAGGAAATGTTTGAGACACAAACACATTAAGTGTTTAATGGAATTTTCCAGTAATGAAATGATGCTCTTTTACCATGTCATGTCTAATATATTTCACTATATTTTATAACAGTTTTGTTTTTGGGACTTGCTGGAAATATATTTTCATCATATGATAAGAAATCTCATAACAACTTTTTCTACTGATTTATTACATGACCAAGACTCTATACGTGTCCCACTTAATTTACTCTGATGCATTCTCTACACTGAAACTAAAATACAATAGAATGTGTTTACATGGAGTTTATTCACTTATTCTGAATATCATTTAAATTTGTACCTCATTTGTTCTGTTTTCTTCAGGGTTAGGGACTGTCCATTTTTTACTGGTCTTAAAGTTCAATTATTAGTTGATTCATTTTATGTTAATGAAGAGAAACTGTGAGTGTAACACAGGTCATTCTTTTCAATAAATCATTAATTGGACATATGGAACATTTTGGTGGTGGAGGCTTACCACAGATTAAGCTAAATACAACCAGATATTTTACTAATATTTTATTAGATAAATATCTCACCAAACTTTTCCCTTCTGCTAATCCTTCCTCTTTAGATCTAAAAGTATGTCTCTGTAGCCAGTCATGGTTGAAAAATTAGGTATTTCTTCTTTTAAGTACAAACTTTGGATCTTTAAGAATTTTATTACTGATTAGACCACCTTATTGAGAATATTTTAGTCCAGAAGTAAATTTAGCCAAATATGTCATTACAAGATATACATTAAATTAAATGAAATTATATAGTCAAAGAAAACTTTAAAATCTATAAATCCAATAACATTTTTGGACAGTTTTTAAGCAATCTATTCATTCAAAAATGTAAGTTAAAGTGCACATTAAAACTTTCCTGTGAATGTCAGTGAAAGTATACACTTTCTGATTATGGAATTTTAACTTTCAACAGAAGGATAAGATGTATATGAAAAGAAACAAAAATTCAGAGAAAATACACATAAACCATCTAACATTAAATGTTAAAAATTTATAAATGCTTCTCACCAGAACTGCTAGCAGATGCTAGGTTTTAAATTTGTGATGCTAAAAGTATCATCTAGATTGATCATGATTATGTCTTAGTTTGAAATTTTAACATGTAAGATTATACTTAAATTATTATTGTCTCTTTTTTAAATCCCCTTTTCCAAGTAATACCCAAGCTCTTCAACAGAATATTTCAAAGGAACAAATGCCAACCATGGTAGCAGATTAATATTGTTGATGAAAAGGATTTGATGAGATTATTATTCAGTATAACCTGATTCTATTTGAAAATTTTTAGATAGGAAGTTGGAGATAGATACTGTTTCTTCACTATGATCAGATTGAATTAAAGCATGACTCCTGAAAAAATACAGACATTTTTCATTATGTTTGAGCTATTACCTTTCTCTTTGCTTTTTTTAAAGTAAAACTTTTCCAAATGTAGACTGCAAAATAACCTTGGTTTCCTGGAAAGCAGTCAGACTCTCCTTTCTTTGTCGCCTAAAGAAGAATTATTCCTAAAACAGAAGAGCATCACCGAATGTTTCATGAGAAAGCTGTTAGTATGAGATCGTCACACTTCTTAGATAAAAATTTAATGCTGAACATTAATGTAGAAATTCATTTTCAAAATATGTCTGACGTCTTACATCTCCCTTCTGGTTTGATGAAGGTTGTACGATTAGGTCAGAAAAAATAATGAACTGGATTTTAAAGGTGGAAAGATGATCTAATTTGTTTTGTTTTTTTTCCTCCAGTCCTGAGAAAACAGAACTACTATTCAGTGAAAGGATTGGTGGTGAGAGTAGACTGATTTTACATCTGGAAAGTTCAAACATCAAAATGAATCTGACTGATTTCGTACATGCAAAGCAATAAAATGATCTGGATGTCCCCACCAATCTCGCTTCCACAATACTCTTCTGTGGTGTCACATATTCCTTTCACGTTTTAAAAAATCTCCTTCTTTAAATTGATTCCTTTAATATTTAATTTAGTGTACTATACAGGAGAGATGACATTGTTAAGATTACCATGAAAGTCTGTTTTCTTCTCAAAACTGTGTCCATCTGCATGCTCAGTGACATCTCTTCCTGCAATATGTTCCTCACAAGATGTTTCCTCAGCCTTTCCTGCAGTGGCATTAGGTTATTGGTCTGGCCAATAAAATGCAGAAAAATCCTTGAAGAAAGTGTCTCTTCTCGCATAGAGAGTCAAAACTCCATTCAGAGAGCCAGGCATAGTAACTCACACTTGTAATCCAGCATTTAGGAGGCAGCAGGAGGAGCCCCAGGAGTTCGATGTCACCATGTAGTGAGTGCAGGGGGATCCTCCCTGTCTCAGAAAATGAACAAACAAACTTCACTTGGTAAAGAAGTCTTTTCCTTCCTCTTCTATCTTTTCTTCCCTTCAATTCAGAACAGATGTTTTTGACGCAACAGTCATTGTGAACTGGAAGGAGTAAAGCCAGCACACAGGAGAGCTTAGAGGCAGAAGGGCCCTGTGGGGCAGCTAGACTGCCTCTGTACCTGCCTCAGTAGGTGCTCATCTCGTGAGAAGAAATGAGCCCCTGTCCACACAAATGACCAGGATCTAGTTTTTTGTTATGTTTTGTTTCTTACTCACAGTGGAATCCTTTGTGGACTGCTGTATGGTTATTTTAAAATTGTATTTGTACTGGATATGAGGGGAAACATGCAGTAGAGATTAGACAGGAAGGTACTATTTGTATTTCTAGCAAATTTCTTTAAAAATAATAATATTTGTAGAGGGAATATCTTTTTCTGGATAACCTAACAACTGTCAGAAGAAAAGTCCATTGAGAGGTCAGGCATTGATTACTGGGGACAAGTTAACTAACCAAGGGCAGTTTTGAAATAGGAGTCAAGTAGAAGTTGGTATTATTCTATTTCATCCCATGGGCATTACCTTTTCCCAAGGAAACATAATTTTTATTATATAAGGGGTTATCAAAACATAAAGTGAATGTTTAAAGAGCTGTATTATAATGAATGGTATTTTGCTGTTGATCCCCTATTTCTCTGCTTACTCCAAACACATCTATCCTATCATGATTAAAACTTGTGGAATCAGCTCTGGAAGTCCTCTTTCATATATTTGCAGGGTAAGATTTCAAAAACAAGCAACAACAGTGAATGCTACTGCTGAGCGCCATCCAATGGAAAGGCAAATTTGTCAAACATTGCAGTGCATCCTCCTGCACTTTATTCTTTGAATCTGGCATCATGCAACTTCTATCTCTGCCCCAAAGTTAAAATGACCATGAAGTGTAAATGTTTTGAATGGACTCAGGACACAGAAACAGCTAGGATGACACAAATAAAGACCCCTAAGAGAGAGATTTTTGGAACTGTTTCAGAAAATGCAAGAAAGTTGGGATACTTTTCGGGTGGATTCCCCCATCTTCCAGTAATTTGCAGAAGTGACGAACATGAAGAAAAGGGGAGGGGAACCTGGTATATGTTCTCTAGGCCTTTTAGAAAACATGGGGTTGTTCCTTTGGCCACACACATGTGAATCAACAAAAAGGATGATATTGTAGACATCAAGGGAATGAGTGCTGTGCAAAAAGGAATGTCACACAAATGTTGCCGTGGCAAAACTCAAAGAGTCTACAGTGTTACCCATCATACTCCTTGGAATTGTCTTGAAAAGCAAGTCAAGGGCAAGATACTTACCAAGAGGACTGATGTGTGTATTGAGCATATTGAACACTCAAAGAGCTGAGAGAGCATTCTGAAATGTGTCAAAGAAAATGGTCAGAGAAAGAGGAAGGCAAAGAGGAAGGTACCTGGGTTCAACTGAAGCACAAGCCTGCCCAGCCCAGAGAAGACCAATGGGAAGGAGCCTGAACTGCTGGAACCTGTTCTCTATGAATTCATTGGATAAGCTGGGATGTAGCTTGGCCTTTCAGCACCTAATTGGCAGCTAAGTGCTCTAGGTCTTACTTACAAAGAAAAAATCATCCTGTGCTGTAAGAATGTTGTTCTTAACTGAACAAGTATGTGGCATGTGTACCTCAGAAACAAGTATTTGGAGCAGATTGCATTCTACCTAGTTAACTGCATCTGGTCTTTACTCTTCAGTATTTTTCTTGCTGAAAGATATTGCTGAAGTATTGTGTACGTGTATCCTTAAATGGCCAAATGCGTATGAAGTATTTATATTGGCTTGAAGATCTTGTAAATCACCATAGAGAAAAGATGTATCAAAATAAATGGAAGTTACCTCAGCTAAATAAATGGGAGTCCATTTCATTAAGGAAATTGTTAAAAGCAAAAAAAAGACAAAAGAAGGATGGGATATGTGTGTTCAGTGGGAGAGGAAGTTGTCTGAGTAGAACTAATGGCAGTGAGTGCTTTACTATAATAAATGTTTTGAAATTTAAACATTTACTGCAGGTTTAGATCACACTTCTTACCTTGCTTTGTGTATAATTGGGAATTCTGCTCATTCTCTCTGAGATGAGAATGAACACATTTGTGGGGAAAAAAACACTTTTATGATAGAAGCATGAGTTTCAGCTTCAACTCTGGTCCCATCCAGCCAATGTCCTGTGGATTGAAACAATCTTTCTGAAAGGACATTTGAAACCTTTTCTCAAAAGCCTTGAGACCATTCACATTCTCTGGCTTTGGAATGGCCCTTGTGAGATTTATTTCAAAGGTTAACCAGAGACAAACAATTTAAGTGAAAAGGAAAATTAATCAAATCATTATTATTTAATTTGCATACTGGCATATTGTATTTTCATTAAAATAATAAATGTCGCTAAAGGTTTACTATAGAGGAGTAAAACAAATTAGCAAGTTATGAAATATATAATATCAGTCCAATTTCAGTAAGATGGAGGGAAATAAGCTGCTAGCACATGTACTAAACTGTTGAGTCTCTCTCTGAATGTACGAATTGGGTGGTTGTTTGTTTTCTACTGTAAGTTTTAATCTTTTAAAAATTTCTGCAGTCAGGCTGGGCATAAAGCTCAGCAGCATAAGCGCCTGCCTGGCAAGCTCAAGGTCCTGAGTTTGATTCTCAGTACCAAAAAACTAAAATAAAATAAAATAAAAATTTCTGCAATCAATATATATGACTCAGTGGAAGATATTTTTAAAAGATATTTTGCTTATTAATAGTCTTCTAATTTAATATTGAAGAAACTAACAATAATCATTTTTATTGACTGCTTTTTTTTTCCCTCAACAAGCAATTTTACAACAAATATATTTGTTTTCTCTATAGAAATTCTAAACGGTGGCGTCTACGTAGACCAGAACAAGTTCCTTTGCTATGCAGACACTATTCACTGGCAAGATATTGTTCGGAATCCATGGCCTTCCAACTTGACTCTGGTGTCAACAAATGGGAGCTCTGGATGTGAGTGACATTAGCCTTTGCAGTATCTTAAAATGTTCCAGCTCAGGTGAAAATGAACAACTTATGTCCATCATGTTGTTAATAATAGTTTGAAATTTGACTGTATCCACTGACTACTCAGCAATTTGTGGAATGATATTTCTCCTTCACAAATTCTCATTTTTTAACATGGTTCCTGTTGGCTCAGTGAAAATTATTCTTTTATTTCTAATGTTCAAACAGGGGTGCCATTGACCATGAACTGAAGGTTAATGTCTTCCTGGTTCAATTTTCATGATGTTTACCACTGAGGCAAAGATAATCAAAGTGTTCTTTTCAATTAATTTAATTTTTAAAGTAAAACAAGTGAAATAAATAATAATGAACATTTAGATTCCTAAGGACTTGTACTTCCCTAAATCTTTGCAATAATATGTTATGATAATTTTAAACTATATGGAATATAGGAATATAGATTTCATATAAAAAGCAGTATATTTACCTTCTGATTTTTGTCATTAGTCTAATAAGCTACTGAATTTTCTAATTTTAAAATGTATATTATTTCTACGAGAGGATTTATCAGATTCAAAGTGTTTAATGTGATTAAATGATAAATAATACTTGAACTATCATTGAAACCTTTGAAAATTACTCTATCTGAAATCTATTTCACTTTTATAGGACAAGCTATGGTGGCTTCACATTTATTATTAATGACATTTGTGTGAGAACAGAACCTTTATCAAGTATTAACCTGGGTTTTAAATTTCTCATCTATTATTATATATTTCCTACTTGAAATAATAACTGTCTCCACATAGTTCAATAATTACTTGCTACAGTCCTGATTGTATTATGATTCTTTTGTAGGAAATCAAACTCCAAGAGACAATTATTAAATTTCATGATAGTCCTACTATTATAATGGGAAAATATAAACACATTTGATGAAAACTGACAGCTGTGATTTTAATAAATGACTAAAGTATTCTTTTCAAAAAATAGAGTAACATAATTTTCTTGTTATTTTTAAGCAGAAATTTACATGCAACTCTGTCTTTATAGTATACAGCTGGCCTGCTATGTAATATCACATGTGAATAAAAGTCGAATCTTCTAATGCTAGCAATGCAAATGATGTACTTCAGAGATGGCTTCTGTTTTTAGTCTTCCCAAACTATGGTACAGATTAGTTGGAGGAGGAGGAAGTATTTTGGCTGTGCAAGAGGAAAGGCCTCTCTGACTCTGCTAGTATGAACGATGAGCCTGTGAGGCATGAATGAGATGGGGCAAAAAGAAAGCCTTAGACAAAAGCCAAGAGGAGAATGTGCCCACCAGCCTCACAGGGTTGGGGCAGGCAAGGTCGGAGGGGTTCGCCGCACTTTCACAGATGGTATCTCTTTGTGCCGTTCTTTCTGAGGGCTAATTTGGATGGTTGTGCCTATAATTAGGCAACTGTGGCTGCATGTTTTTTGCATGCAAATAATTGCAGGTGCAAAACTTATAAATGCAGAATTAGTTGATAACCAGTGGTCCTTTGCAAATTAACCACCAATTGTTGTCAAAGTTTTAACGCTTATGCAGCATTTCTATTTGCTGACACATTGTAAGTACTCTATGAGGCCGTGTCTGATAGTAATGCATTAGCTATTTGTTCAGTATTGGTAACCTATGGCTGCTAAAGAACGTAAGGCAGTCACAAAATGACAAATGCTGTATGATGCCATTTATGTGAGGTATTTATAGTAGTAATGCTTAAAGAAATATAATACACATATAGTGCGGATTCCTGAGATGAGGGGGAAATAGAAAGTGGGTCTTTAGTGAGGATACAGTTTAAAATTTGCTACATAAAATAGTTCTAGAAATCCTTTTCCAAACATTCAAGTCCAAGGACTTGCAAACTTCTGTCCCGATACCTGTCGGGTGCCTGGGGCCTCCTTTTTATGATTTTGGCAGTGTAATGGCTCTTTTTAGTTTCCAGTTCTGAATCACTTACCTAAGGACATGCTGCATGAGCTCGGGTAAATGAAGTCTAACCGTGACCCTAACACCCTGCCATTGTTACTGACTAATGTAGGCTCGGATGTGTGCAAAACCAAATGGCTTGGCATTTTCCTCAGATTTTAGCCTCAATTTCAATTCTATAGGTTCAGATCTTAAAGTTCCTCTTTGTTTCACTTCTTCTGTTTCCCAGAATAAATTTTAATCATACATTAAGACTTTTATCAGTAATCATCTCTTCTAAGAAATGTTCATTTTTATTCATAAATAATAATCAAGTTGTATTTTCCAAAATATCCTAGAGATATCTGGAGCCAAGCCTCAGGGGGATGAGGAAAAAAATGTGTATTTTTACCTCATACATTCCCTGGAAAGATTTATGATGCAGCATTCTAACATTCTTAGGCACATCAACAGGGCTTATTTAATAAACTAACTCTTCCTATATATAATGCGAGGAGAGAGGTATGATGGCAGATTGGCAAATACTGTAGCACCATACTCACAAATCCACTTTGAAGCTAATGATTTGTTTCAGCTGAATGTTCTACTTATAAAACCACTACTTTTAAAAACCATGTTTTTTTCTTTTAATGAATTGTATATATTTTAAAATTGCTCACTTCTAATATTGTACAGTGTGAAAATAATGTACAATATTACATTACATTTTTATTCTCTTGAATTAGAGAAGAATTAAATCTCAAAATGGGGTAGCATTAAACCTAGTTTATTATGTGATCAGTATTTGTTTCTTTTTCTATATTACTTGAATGAATTAGATGTACTCTTGTATTTGAGCTTTTGTCAACTTTACAGAATAAAACAGCAAGAAAATTTACTCACGGGACATTTCAGTATAGCTTCAGTTTCTCTATTCTGGATATACATATATACAATGTGTTGTAAATTCACACATCAAGTCCCATTACACAGTGTTCTTAGGATACTTTTTTAAGTGAAAATTTAAATTAGGGAGACAAAAATGAGTACATTTGTGTAAATATAAAATACACTTGTAAAAGCTCTAAAGTACTTTTTTCATGAATTTAAAACAAAAGGAATAATGACTGCTTAATTATTCAGGCACAATTATTCTAAACAACACTTAGCAAGTAGATCAGAATCTAAGACTGTACATTTAAAAATGACAGAAACTCTAATATCTAGTGACAGCTCTGCTCTCTTTTTAATTCAGTTAATAAGAAAATGAAGACTTCCAGTGACCCACTTTGATGAAGGCCTTTATCACATTTGCAAGAAGAGAAACTCTGGACCAAACAAAATTCACTGTAGCAGTGACCTTTTGTTTAAGAACATTACAAGGAGTAAGCTCAGTATCCTTGCTAGCCTGATGTTCTTCTCCTGGAAATGGAATCAAATTTTTTCACTTTTTGAACAAACTTTTCAAGACAGATCTTTACTTTCCGCATATGTGACAGGTTCCTGTCAACCAGTATTTCATGAATTAGTATCTATAATTTACATGGTATATAGGTGTGTTTTAAAAGTTAACTACACCTAATCCCTGCTTTGCAGAAAGGCGCAGGACATGTTTTTTCTCCGCAGTTCTTAACTTCCCCTCTAGGGGGCAAAACAGAAGAACTTTCATGCTGTAGTAGACCTTTCTGAGTTCACCCTAGTGCTCATATTCATCACACAATGTATGTTGTATTATTGCAAGTTAAAGGCTCAACAGATCAAAATAAATATATTTGCATAAAATAAATACATAAAGAGTAAACATTAAATGTGCACACGTTAACACACTGCTCTCAATAGTTGGTGATTGGTTCCTACTTCCGTTTACATATAACTCACCTAACACCTGGAATAAATTCCATAATCACCCTTGGTGTTATCGCTTTGCTGTCAGCGCCCCCACCTTTGCCAGCAGCGACTCTGGGAAGCGCATCAGCTGTATGAGTTGCTCCCGCAACTTCTCTTAGACCTGGCACAACTGATTCCTCCAAAGCACAAATGAAACCCATTACGAACATGCTTTTGTTAGCACTAAGAATGGTTATTTTGGAGACAGAAGCTCAAATGTGGCTTCCATACTCCTGCTTGTATCATGCAGGTAAAGGTCTCCTTCACTACTGAGACCTTCTGACCATGCTGAGATCTCACGGATCAACGGCTGTATTTCCCCTAAGTCTTTTGCTTCTTCAGGCTGAGGTTTACTCTCTGCTCTGACTCTAAATTAGTGGAAACATCAATTTGTTATGTTAGGAATTGTTCCCCCAGGGCACAGATCATATCAGGGCTCCCTTAGACAGGTATCATTATTACATTTCCCTAAGCACAGTTTCTTCAGTCTTAAAGTATATCACAGGTCACTGTTGTGCTGGTAAACACTTAATAGATAATGTCTGAGGAATAAGAGGGGAGGACTCCAATTTTTACTTTACTGATTTCCCTGGTAAATATCTTAACATCATCACTTCCAAGAATTCAGAGTGGATTTTGAAAGAGATGGCCACAGAGCACACTATTATGTTGTGTTTCCACCACACGCATTTGAGAGACCTATATCAACCCAACGGCATACTAGTAGTAAAATCCAATAAAGTAGTCATTCATGACCTAATGAATGTTGATAATGTATTATCTTTTAATAAAATTTACTTGTGGGTTTATGTAACCTGATATTGAGTGATAGCTATATTTTAATAACCCCCTATCGAATATTCTAGAAACCTTAATAGTTAGCTTTGCATACTTTAGCTATATATGAATATCAATAGCATTATAGAATTAATGTTAGGCTAAACCTGGTTCAGATGCTTTTCATTTCTTTCTTTAGAATTAGGAGAAGGTTAGCCTGCATTTCTTAGTATGAACTGATCATGGCTCCTTGTCTCTTGTGAGCAAATGCTGAGTAGAATACACACATGCACATACACACAAACACACGATTTGAGAAAGAAAAAAAATTCTTAGGAACAGGGAATTTCAGCTCAAAATGTATAAAGCAAAAATATGACTCTTCAAGGTCATGTTCTGCTAACATTTTTCATTTAAATTATTAAATGGCACACTTAGCCTCTGCATGAACGTTAACTTTTGCATTTCAATTTTCCTTAAGCATAATGGATAGACTTTGCTTGGATTTCACAGGAAAAGGCTTATACCAATGATCCCTCTCTGAAAGAAGTTTCTGCCTTAAAGATGAACTCATCTGTATCCTACAAGCCTACTGCTCTAGCTCTGAAAATGGAAATTTTCTGCCTTTGAATAGTTGTAGGTTCCATTTCCATCCAATAAACACTAAAACTTCTTCATGACCATATCTTATTAGAAGAAAAATTATTTTTACATAAAGTGACCAGCAAAGATATTGCATAGCATAGTCTAACACCACCAAAGCACCATGGTCTTTACACAGGTAACTGCTAAAGACTAATGGTTTCTCAACTTAAACATGCATCAGAATCCACTCCTAGAAGTTCTGCCTGAGAAAATTTTCCTTAATGATGAAAATCTGACTGTCTTTAAAGACACCCCACCCTTGTAGATTCCAGGGACAGATGAAGTAGCACTGGCCAGGCATAGTATGTGGAAAACAGGTTGACAAAGTATCCCATGGCTGATTATTTAAAAAAAAAACATAAAATCCTCTTGTATATTTGGTGTCTAACACAGCTGTGTGAAAGTTAATAATATTCACTCTGACTGTATTCAGGGTCATCATGCTCTGCTTCTCTCTGGTGCACTGACTTTCATGGGAGATGGTGGTGACGGGAGTGCCTGGCCCTGCCACCACCATGCACACGTCTGCTTGCCAGGCACATGGTCCTCATTTTGATAACTGGTTAAAGTGCCTCCCCAAAACTCAGTTTCTCCATCAAGTCAAATATAAACTCCTGTTTTCTCTATTTTTCTCACTTGTCATCATTTAAAGTAAGTTAGGTGGTGAAAGGCAGATGTTTACAAATAACTGAAATGATGCAGACATTTACGATTCCTTCTCCATAGTGTTTATGAAGAAGTTTTCTGTGTGTCCGTCTGCCATTGTTGTTCTCTCACTGAGCCACGTTTATTTCAGTCTGGAGCAGAGGTTTCAGGAGGGTCACTGCCGATTGCAATGGAGTGTGTTGGGGGCAGAGTGCAGTTATCTCTCCTGGGAGCTGGGGGTACATGAATATGGAGAGCAAGCCGCCAGCCCACTTAGCAATCTTTTAAGCTGTGATTGTTGCAAGCAGCTGCACACAACTTTTATTTAATTCTCTGCTGCTTGGCAAGAACAAATTATGTTCTATTTAGACGTGATTCTTGTGCCAATTGTAGGTGCTCTTTTTAAGTAGGGAAGAAAAAAATGGAGAGGAAATTAGGCAGTGACATTTCCCTTAAAGTTCTGCTTAAAATACAAGGGAAAAACATAAAAGAAATTTAAAATGCTTGAGTAAAATAATGAACAAGGGAAAAGCTGTCTCAAAAGTCAGTCCTCTGATCAGCCCCTTTTATTCTGCTACCTCTTCTGCTTTATTAAACAAAGATTTTGATCTAGGTGTTTTTTAAAAAAAATGTTTTCTGTAGAATCAATTCACACTCTGTACTCAAGAAATAGAATACAGAATTAAACTAGTCATCTAAATCATATGCCAAAGTTTGTTTTTCAGAATAAAGAAACCGACTTTACAAAAAAACCCCAAAACTTGTAGTCTTGCAGATAAATCTGCAAGTTTTTAAAACAATGCAGGGTTGAATAAGTATCATTTCTACCCTTCTAAATTTCATTGTTACATAACTGTAAATAGTGCATGTTTTGCTGGAAGAACTTACCGTTTGTTATGTAGGGGAATAAACAAGTGTCTGAGAGCCGCTGTAGTTGTACAACTGACAGACATCTACTCTGCTGAGTTGAGCAGGGAAAAATAAACTAATATCGTGCAATTTTTAAACAATTTTTAACACTGAAACAGTAAATCACTTTATTTACAACATATAGTGGAACTGGACAGTTTTTTTTTAAGAGAATACCGATATTCATGGGTGTAGGAGTAGAAATATAATACTGTTGAATACATTTGAAATATCAAAATATGTTGTCATAGAGTGTGGGGAGCGGTTAAGCCTCAGCTGAGCCAGAGGTTGGCAAAGTCCTTGAGACTAGAGCAAAGCCGGTCCTAAGGACATGGAATGCCAGGGGCAGATCATGTAAATGTGCTGACCTCTAGCTCGGTTGCCTGTCAGCAGGTGTCTGACCTTGGTGTTGTTCTATAGCAGACAGCGCTGAGAATTGTTTTCACTTTCAACATTCTCAACAAGATACTGAGATCTCACTCTTTTGACTCTGTCGTGCGCTTCCTCCCTTCCTGCCGTGTATAAATAAAGACTCTGGGTTGAGATGTTGCTCCTTCTCCATCAGAGAAATCCTGTCTTCCCCAGTCCCAGCTTTTCATTATGTGCCTTGTTTCTTTTTCATCTCCTGTCGCCCCCTCTTGGCGCCACACTGGCAGCAAGAGTCGCGGCAAGAGAGGCAGAACAGTTTGACATCACTATCTCTCTCTCTCTCTTTTTGTCCCTTCTGCCAAAGCTTTTCACCTGAACTCATCCCACATCCTTACCTCTTCTGGGGCAAAGCCTCTGGAATTTTCGTCTGCTGAGTAAGTGTTCCTCCACTTTGTGGCTTTGAGGAGTAGCCTAGTGGCCAAACTCCAACTCTGGGATCTACATGAGTTTTAAGATTGACTCTGAGAATTTCTGAATGCAGTTCCTTATCTCTGCGATTCCTCATTTTTATCACATGAGGATGAACTGGGTTAATATATGAAAATATTTAAAGTTACGGTTGCCCTTTAGTGTGTCCTTGATAAATTTTAATTTTTAAATTATTGTTAGTGTTTATGGTTGAAATCATGTCCTCCAAAAAGATATCTCGGTCTCGTCTCCTACCCTAAATGTTATTCATAGCTCTCTTAGCTTCCCGTCATCATTTATGGCCAAGCATGATACAGTTGTGTGGCGAGGTTGGGTGGAGTGGGGAGGATCAGCTTTCCTAGCACTGTTGATGTCATTTATGGTGCTTTCCTCTCTGCCTGTTGTCATCTGCTAAGCCCTGCTCACTAACCACACGTTTACAGGTTCTGACCATGACCCCAGGAACTGCATGTAAGTCATTCCCTAAGTGACCTTAAATAAGCATCTTAGTTAATGATCTCATTCAATATCCTTACCGAGTATTTTCTAGACCTTTAAAAAATCCATTAAACTTCACTAAGTGCAATAATCCCACCGAACACCAGGGATTATTGTGATGTAAAGCTTGTCTTTCTTTCCATATTCTAATCTGTTTTGGGTGCTTCATCCTCCTTATCCAAATTTTCTGTTCCACTCTTGGATCTCCTGATATAAATTAGATACATGGTTTTATAGCCTAAGGGTGTGGACTCTGTGACCAACATTTCAAGACTCCAATTGGCGCTTATCACCTACTGTGTGATCTTAAGCAAGTTATTAGCCTTTTTGGCCTCAACTTCCCAATCTGTTGCAGGGTGCCCCTCTTAAATTTGCCAGTAAAAATCAATTGCTTATAACCATAAATGGCCCACAGTAAAATTTCAGTACCTCTAAACTATAACTACATTTTTTAAATGTTACCTACCAAGGGTTTTGATGCAGTCGAGGATATTAATTTCAGACAATTATAAAACCAAAAATACTTTTTTAGAAAAAAAGAAATGGAATAGAAATATAATACTGTTGAATACATTTGAAATATCAAATGTAATGAAATATGAAATATGAAATATGAAATACAAATGAAATATCAAATGATAGGAAGGCAGGCTGATTTAGGCATAAGTAATTTTCAATGGGATACAAACATTGTCTTGCAAAGCCTTGCAAATCATTTACCTCTCCTAAGAACATAACTCAGCTTCCAGATCTGCCTTACATGTCAAGGGGAAACTCTGATACAGTTCGTTAATGAAGGTGGATATATTATAAATCCATGTTCTTGAATTTTAGTTTTTATAAATGAACATCAGAGATGAATTAATAAAACTATTCTACACCATGACATTGTAGGCTTATTACTTATGGGGTCACTTTTGAGTCACTTTTTAAAAAACATCCATCATTATTTAAATTAATTAAATTAATTAGTACATTTTAGATATACATAATGATCACATTCATCATACGGAATTTGTGCCTGTACATGATATATCTTGATTCTTCTTCTCCCTTTCCCTTAGCTTCCTTTCAACCCCTCTTCCCTTCCTTATTTATAAAACTTTGCTTCCATTTTTTCCTTCTTTCCTCATTTTTTCCTTTTTTCTTATTTCCTTTCCCTACCCTCTTCCCACTTCCCCTACCTGTTTGAACAATTTCTACCTATTTCACAATATCTATCATATATTTTGTTCCTTATTTGAACTTTCAGTTTCTCACACCAGAGAAACTCTGCAATATTTATACATGTGTATTCAATTTATTTCACTTAAGAGCATGATCTCAAGGTGCATCCAGTTCCCCTAGAATGTCTCACATTTATTCTTCTTTACGGCTGAGTAGTATTCCATTGTATTTAAAAAAATCATCTTTATCCATTCATCAGCTGATGGGCATTTGGGTTGTTTCTAAGATTTTGCTGTTACAAACTGTGCTGCTGTAAACATAGGAGTGCATATGTCTCTGTGGTATGATGTTTTAATTCTTTCAGGAAGATACCAAGAAAGGAAATAAATGAGTCAAATGGAATCTCTCATTTTAGTTTTTCTGAGTAATCTCCACCCTAAGTTCCACAGTGGTTGTACCAGTCTACACTCCCACCAATAGTGAAGAAGTGTTCAGTTTCTCCCCACAGCCCCTAAAGCATTTGTTGTAGGTTAATTTCTTGATAATTAGCCATTCTCTCTGGAGTGAGATGGAATCCCAGCATTATTTTAATTTGCATCTCTTGAATGACCAGTGATGTTGCACATTTTTTTCGTACATTTACTTTCCATTGTTATTTCTTCATCTGAGAAGTGATTGCTCATTTCGGGCATCAATTTTTGGATTGGGTCTTTACATTTGTGGGTCTGATTTTTTTTTCAGTCCTTTATATATTCTAGGTATTAGTACCTTCTCTGAGGAACAGCTGACGAAACCTTTTTTCCCATACTGTGGGTTGTCTTCTTTCTCTTTTAATGTTTTCTTTTGCTGTGTGGAAGCTTTTTAATAAGGTCAGATCCCACTAAAACAGAAGTACTAAATCTGCTAGAAGAGGGAATAGGTAGAACTCTTGAAGACATAGGTGTGGGCAAAGACTTTATGAGCAAATCTCTGATCATACAGGAACTATTACAAACATCCATCAATTTCAAAATAGCTTTTCATTCAGTTTCTGTTTGTCAAGGTAGGTTTTTTAAAGTGTGAAGACTTGAAGATATACACTCACACATACCCAACACATATATTAGTGCATACATACATACACCCATATGTATTTACAGTCACACAATACTAAGTCCCTTTGGCAGATGAGAAAACAGAAGTAATGTAAGATGAGCCTTCTGGCTGCAACACCCAGAAGAGTTTGTTTAATACAGTGTCATGGCGTTGCCTAATCTTCTCCAATTTGTAGCCCATTTTTCTTTGTTATCTGTCTCAGTGATGTCTCATCTCCCCAACTGAGTGCTACAGGGTTGCAATCTGTAGCAAAAACTCAGTCTCCATCTCAGATATAATAAAAAATGGAGGCTACAAGATTAATGGCCTCTGTCACAATTATAAAATCCCAGACCACAGGCGTGATAAGACCTTTCAGAATTTACTCACGGTTGGAGAAGCTGTGTTAACACTATGGTGTGAAAATATTGCCTTCTTTGTAGAGAAGTGTTGATTTATTCAATCTGAGAAATCTCCTGTGTTCTGAGCAATGTGAGCAATTGCAGAGAAGAAATGGTTCCTTCCTGTATGGAACTTGTAATAATTTCACCCAACTCAGTTTCCCCACGATAATACCCATTTCTTATTAATTCACGGAGGAGATGGGTCTATTCTTGGAGCCATCCACTGAAACTCAGAAGAAAGCAGACTCTGCCAGGATCCTATCCTACACATAGATTACAGGAACTTCTTCATGCTCCTACCGAAATGGAGAATCAACACGTTGCTTCTCAAGTGCTGTCTACTCGGATGGATAAAAATTACAACTGTAAGAATATTCACAATTTCCTTTCACTATCTGCACAAAAACATTCTGTGTCTGTCTGATCTTTTCAATTTTTTTTTTTCCGGTAATGGGGAATCGAACTCAGGACCTTGCGCTTGCTAGGCAAGCGCTTATGCCACTGAGCTATACCCCCAGCCCCCTGTCTGATCTTTTCAGCCAACCAAATCAAACAGATCTAACTGTCCTTCCACCTACACATACCCACACAGTCTCTCTCTCTCTCTCTCTCTCTCTCTCTCTCTCTCTGTCTCTCTCTCTCTGTCTCTGTCACACTCACACACACACTCACACACACACACACACACACACACACACACACACACACACACGCATTTTCTTAGGATGTTGCAATACACATTGACGATGCATAATAAAAGAGGGTAGAGAATGATTGGAACTGAGAGCCAAATGGAATAAAACAACATGTAGAGAGAGTGGCTGAGTCCATCCATCACATAATAATGATACAAGAGCTAAGAGTTAGTTGGTCATTGGCCATAGGGGAAAACAGGAAGGGAGCAACTTGGGGACAGAGCGTGGTGAGTGAGGGACTTCAGGGACTAAACTCGTAGCTCTCATTAGTAAGAGCTTGAGTACTACCCTTAGTACTACCATTAGTACTAAAGCTTTAGATCCCATCTAATGAGCCTGGAGAGGAGTACATTTCTTTTGTTTGGGTTTTAGCATGCAGAAATCCACATTTTGTCAGCCTCCCAGAGTTCCTGAATCTCACATCTCCCCTGCCTCTTCCTATTGCTTGACCTGTGGCACCTTACTGATCATTGTAACTCGGTCCTAAAGATTTCCGTCCCTTTATCACTAGATTTATATACGTCCTTTGCTCTAATTTTACTGCAGTGCTGAGGCCAGACCCCAGTGTCTTCTCAGTGAACTACCTCCCCAGCAATTTTATTTTCATTTTTACTTTTTAAATTTTGAGACAGTGTCACACTAAGTCATGAAGTTTCCCGGGCTGGGCTTGGGTTTACACATAGTGTCATGAGAGATGGAGGAGGGAATCAATATGGGTTGATGCTTATTCGATACCATTTCAATGTGCTATTCCAGTCAGCACAGTGCGAGCACATGTGCAAAGTAGGTATCATCATCTGCACTTTGTATTTTAGTAATGAGTTCGGTAAGTCCTTCCTCAGGAGGCCAACAGCTGTAAATACTGGAGCCAAAAGGCAGAGAAAAGCTGTATTTTCTGCCTTTTATCAGCTCTTTTCCAAGTGTTTCACTTATATGAATACCTAAGGGTATATTCGGCAATACTCTAAGTTGTTTGTGTATTCAATAGTATTTGCACTCTCTTTGCTTCTGTAAATGGTAAACTCTAACTTCCTATCACATTCTCCTTTAGAAATAACTGTCAAATACTAAAATGTGCTTATATTTATTAGAATTATTGTAAACCCATTTACCACTACATTTTAATGAACAAATAGTAGAGTCAAAGTAATTGTGAATTAGATGAAAAACTGGGAAGGAACAAAGTGATTTGAGGAGTCAACATGTTGTTGGTAAAAGGGCTGATGAAGCAAAAGAGAAATGTATGGTAACATCACTGTGCAAATCCAATGCAATATGTGTAAAATGTTCAGTCCACTCTGTAGGCAGCAGAACGAGTTCAATGAATACGTTAGATGATGCGGTGAGGTTGGTAGTGTCGATGATGTTGTTGACACTGGGTTATGAAACATCATGTGAACCTCCAGGTCCAAAATAAACACCTAAATACAAAGCACAAAAGCAAAAACAGAGAGAAGTTAATTAACCTGCCTCAGGTATAATACAAATGACACGGTGAGAATTGAAATTCTGACATGTATCATCCAGATAGACTTTGTGTATGAGTGTTTATTGGTTGGTATTTATACAAAATACTGTTTTACAACCACAAGTGTAAGAACTTGAACTGATGCTACTAATAATTTCAATGATTTCAATTTTAATGATTTCAAGTTTTGGCTAATCGTTTTATCCACCAAATACTCTTTAAATCTCAATTATCATCCTCTATTATAGCACTTGCTCCAACTTCTGGGGCTGTTGCTTTGCAAACAGAGTACGCAGTTTCAAAAGTATTATCCAGTTTGGTGATGAAAAGCTCAAACGTGACAGATGGGTGCAGCGTGCCTTGGCTCACTCCTGGCCCAAGCACTTCAGCCCAGGGAAGGCAGGGTGTTACTCCTCCTATCAGGTATTCTCACGTAGATGTCGGTGATCTGTATATCCACATAAATACTACGGAGTCCCTCAGTGCTGCGGTAAGTATGAAATAGTTCAATTACTTCATAAGTTCAAGCATATTTTCATTAGCTGGAAATGTAAGACACAATATGAAATTAGCAATATCATAATCTGTGTTTTCTTTAAAAAGTATCTATTATCTCTTATACACACTAGTAAAAATAGTTCATAAAGCCAGTATGTATGATGGAAATTAAATTCACCAAAAATTATGTTTATTTAATTCAATGAAAATATTTAGGATATGATGTTTAGTGAAAATAGCAGGTAACAAAACTTTAGAAATGTATTATTTTAAAACATATGTATATATAAAACATATGATATATATCATAGTGGAAAAGTTATAAATTATTTTATGTTCCTTTACATTTGTTCTACAGTTTATAATTTCAATCTAAGCATGTGTTAGAAATAAAATCTAACAAATGCACCAGGAATAGTTAATATTTGGTAGTAGTGGATCAAATGCCATTTAAAGACAGCATCCAAGCCAGTAAGCAAATAAGGCCTGTGGCCACTAGCTATTGAGAAGGCGTGGTCTGGTGAATGAAGGGAGCGGCCCCTGTGTGTCCTAGAACCAGAAGACAAGAAGAGGGAGCGGGGAGGGCCTAGAGAAAAGTAGTAGGACGTAGGGTAATGGAGTTGCGGAGCAGAAAGGGAGATGAAGCAGGGCCATGCACACCTTGGTGAGCACTTTGGCCTTTACTTTGAAAGGGAAGTTAGATCTGACGTGGTCTCAGCTCCCCATAGCTGTGTGAGGAGGGAGCTATGTACAGAGGCCATGGGAGAAGCTAGGACACAAATGAGGTTACTGCATTAATCCTAGCAAGAGAAGAGCATGCATGTGGAGAGAAGAGATTGAATACTAGATGCATTTTGCAGTCATTTGGACCTGCGCTGTGAAAGGAAAGAGAAAAAACATGCTGAGGATGACATGCCCTTCTGGAAGGCTTGAGCTGACAGTGACAGAGATAGGGGACAGTTTAAAGAGTAAGTTTTTGTTGGGTGGAGAGATCAGCGATTTGGTTTCGGACAATATTAACTTTCACATTCCTCCTAATCATACAGATAAGAGATGTTTTTAATCAGCTTGGGGTGCAAGTTTATATTCCACTGTCCAGACTGTCCATATAAATGTTGAAAGGGTTCTATGAGGATTACATGAGTTAATGTAGCTAAAATGTTCAGAATATGCATGGAAGAACTACTACCACATATTGCTAAGTTGTGAATTTAGATTTGCAAGAGAATCATTAGAAGATTACACCCTGGAGGATGCCCTTGGGTGATGCTCTTGGTAGCCCTGCAGGGCTGACAGTAAATGCTCATTATAATTATTGTTTTAGATGACAAACAGCAGATGCATATTAATATATGTTTTATGTTTCTTGATAATGCTTTTGAATTTGTTCAGAGCCCTTATGTATAAGTTTAGAAATGCATTACACCTCAACAGAAGCTTGTTCTGTTCCACTGTGAGCAATAAAATTTAATACTTTTAATTGATTTACAATAAAATTGCTTGAAAATTTTACTTTTTCCTTACAAATTTTAGTCACTCAGTGTTATTTAAATTATAGATTTTCAAAAACTATTTGGCCTTTTACCATTTTTCTCTTAAAGTTCATTTTTATTGGTTATAAGAGTTTATAGGACTTTGAAGGTTCACTGACAGGAATGTAGAGTGTACAGGACAATAATACCTTACACTGCATTGTAACAGATCTTTCCACTCCATGTAAAATGCAGTTCTTTCACACTTCAGTCTGTTCATGTTTATTTCATTTTTGGCATGGTAATATATTTTATCAGTCATTACGATGATCACATGCACTGGTAGATACAAATAATAGTCAATAATCTCATGTTCTAAATAGATTATTATCAATTTTCTTTTGGACTACATAATTTTTGTTTATCTGGCAATTTTACTTGGGTCTATAAAGGCAGTTCTACATGCAGCAAGCTAACGGAATAATTGGCTGCTTTCATTTACCACTTAAAGGGTTTTGGAAAATGGCACGCTTGATTTCTCCAGATTCACTCTGCCTGACCTATCATTTATAGCTGGGATTTCTATCGTTGTAATTTTTTCCCCCAGATGGATCTGTCTTTCTAGAGGATCTCAAGAAAGATGAAAACTTTCAAAGAGAGCTTATTATCTACGTATCTGCCCATTAGACCCCATCTGAAATCCTGTCTGACTACTGGAAATATTATGCTCGCCAGTAGCCACTGACTAGTAGGAGGAGTTAAACTGGAGAAAGGGGAGGCAGAAGTGCTGATGTGCAAATCTGAGTATTTCACATTTCTTTGAAAGTGAATATTGATCACAAGAATGTACACATTATTCTAAATCAAATAACATGATGGCAGTTTTTAGAAAAAAAGCTACAAGGCTTATACTACCTGTTGCTTTAGTGTAATAACTAGTTAAAATATATGAATTACTAATTCCTTATTTAATTTATTGTGAGATAAAAATTTCAAGTATGTATTTACAATTCCATCTTCTTAGCAAGTGAAAATATCTGGCATCGTTTTCTATGTAAGAAATTCATGAAAGTTAAGGTTTCCATCCAATAATTAATTTTCAATTAAGAAGATAGGAAAATGAAATAAAGACTGAAAGAAAAATTAAAGTTAATTTACATAACAAAAGTGTGTTCATGGTAAACAGAGGACAGTGGACCTATTAAGCAAGAAGAAAAGGGGAATATTAACATCTAATAAAAAAGCAATTCCACATTTGAAGAATATCATTAATTATTATTAATATATAATTTGCTAAAATCCTGTTGAGAATTTATTACATTGAGTGGCTCATAATAACTTATATTCAGAAAATAGCTGTGAACATTTTGGTCCTACTGGGGAAAAAAATATAGTTTGATGGAAATAGGTCCACAAATCAAGGAAGAAACACTGGACATGTGAAACTACTAGATTTCTATCCCGCTTACAGCTGAACATTTGGATACCCAGCATCTGGCCAGATGTAGCACTTAAATATTGTTTAGTATATAGACATGATGCTAATTGAGCTTGTAATTCTGTGCCACATCATTGTCTCCTTAGTATTTCCTTTTAAAAATACGGACTCCACAACTCATCCCAGGTTATAAAACCAGCATCTTGCATAAGCTCCTCAAGCAACAACATTAACTTTTGGGAACAGTGTTTTCAAGCCATTTTCCATCCGGTAGGTCAAACCACATCATTTTGATGCTCAAAAATCTTGACCACTCCTACTCTAGGCAGAGTAAACCTCAAACTGTGTAAAAGGCTTCTAGAACATGTAAATTCTCACTCTAGCTCTCACACTTGAACAGTTCTTAAGAAAAACTAATGTATGCATTATTATCCAAAGAGCTGAGCTCCTCCTGGTCTCTGCAGCATCTTGGTTAATCTTAGACCTCTCTTTCCCTCCCCTTCTCTGCTGGACACACTCATGATTGAAATCCCACTGAAATGCTCATCCTTTTGCAGAGCATTTCTCAAAGCCTTCCTATGGCTTTATGCATGCTTATATTTGCACAAATATTATGGTTCTCACAATTGCCTGCTTCTCCATTTACAGGGTCCAGAAAGCTCCTAGAGGGCAGAACCCTGATTCCGTCATTCATCTTTTTACTTCCTCCACTAAAAATAGGGACTGTTTAATACAGCCTTTCAGTAAATGCTGCTTTCCCTCTTTTGAAATATATGGACATGAAAAAGACGACATTCTCTCACTTCTTTGCCCAGTAAAAGTCATTGTAAGAGATCAAGAATGCAGCCTTTAAAAGGGCCGAAAGAGGAATCCAAGGATATAACCGCACCGCCTTTAGCCGCAGGCAGCCTGAGGATGTAATCTTTCATGGTTGCCAGTGACTCCATATTTTGTAACTCTTCGGCTCTCTTGGCATGTAACTGGCAGAAAGCATAGCAGAG
The DNA here is from genome assembly GCA_004027595.1 of Dinomys branickii. Lineage (NCBI taxonomy): Eukaryota > Metazoa > Chordata > Mammalia > Rodentia > Dinomyidae > Dinomys > Dinomys branickii. Next base: position 32,190 of record PVLD010001514.1, read on the forward strand.
GTAGTTATTGAATTCCATCTCTTCTGTCAGGCAGTCACACAAACAAGAAAAACTTCAGGCATGACTTTATGACTCTTAAGAACATACAATCAGTTCAAGGACTCCAGCTCCTCAAAGAAAGAACGTAAAAGCTACATTTCTAATAACATCTGCTGTACAAGCATAAAAGGAGAACTTAGTCATGTTTGCTCACTTCTGTGATGAGTGATATATCGTCAGTGCAAATGGGAATCACCTGTAAAGTAAATGAATGCTGACATGGGATAATCAGTACTTATTTAGAAGACTAAGAAAACCACAAAAGGCACGAGGATGTTTGTTTACAATTTTGTTTTACTTTTTATTTCCTGTCTTTGGTCAAGCCAGGATGACAGACCATATTAATTTGAATAGCTACTCCCACAAACACGTATGGGAATACTAATTTTGAAGTGAAAAAGTGGCCTGTTTTCTCACATAGATTTAAAAAGAATTATTGTCATTAACAAAATTAATCATGCAAGAAGTTGAGACATGGAAATGGACAGATTTGGAAAGCATCGACAAAGTCCCCAAAATTGTTTCAGTTTAAACATTCTGGTATATGACTAATTTTTCTCCCTTCAGTCCTCCTTAAAAAATACTCCTGGGAGAAATAGTTTATACAACTAATCCACAATATAATACTAATGACCTACAAGGTCATTGTTCCTCTTCAAATCAGAGCTACTGAGAATATTCTACACCTGAGAACAGAGAGCAGGAATAATTTCTGGTAACATACAGGGCATTTGTGTTTCTCTTAAGAGATAAACAGGGACCTTTCAGAGGTTGTACTATCCTCTGCACTGAAATACTCTTCGTGATTTCGTTTAGGATGACAGGAAGATAAATGGTTGCATAAGGCATGTAGTACAATCCCACGCTGTAGTTCTGTAGTTCCTAGACATTGCACTGGAATAAAGTACTGAGACTTGCATGGTCCAGCTCCTCTTTCCTGGTTTAGGGGCTGTTGTAAATTTAGATTTACTGTTTTTTTCCCTTTAAAAACTTTAAAAGGCCATAGTAGAGATAGAGTAGTTAAACCTTTTCTCTAGAGAATAAGGGTAAATTACTTATAAATTCTATGAGAGAGGCAGCCATGTCTGTTCATCTCAAAATTGTATCTGCAGTACTTAACATAGTACATGATACGCAGAACAAAGATACAAAATACTTATGAGTGGATGGGTGGAAAACAGGGAGAAAAGCTGGTAGGAAGTTTCATTGTTTCTCCTAGGATAGATAATTACTATGCAAACTTTTTACCCCATCATCTCTGACACTTTGTTCAGCAGAAATGTTGAGTACAAAAGGTAGAGAGCATTTTAAGACATGCAACCGTACTATTTATAAAGCTACACTGCCAACAACCCTCAAGAATCCAACTAAGGTAACAGGTCTGAAAGTGCAATAAATGATTAATTCCAAAGTGTCTCTGGGTCAGATATTGTCACATTTATGTTTGTAACAACTGGTGAGACCAATTTTGATACAAGTACCACGTCTTGTATCATTTTGAATTCTGAACTAAACTGAGGGTGTGCGCAGAGCCAGAAGGTTCAGCGCTCCAGAGAGACGAACAAAGGGAGGGCCGGCTAAGCAAGTGTCAGGTGCGAGGACAGTGGTGCTGCAGAATTCCGAAATGTGTAGCCCAAGTGACCACCTCTTCTTGGTTCCCAAAGTGTGTGTGTGTGGGGGGAGGGTGGTATATAAGCTGAGGAAAACTCTAGAAGAGAAGCGGGTGCTGGTATCATGATTTTATAACACTAGAGGCATTTTTCTTTATGAACAGATGAAAATTGGAGACTACCAAACAAAATCTCACAATAAACATTCAAGGTTAAGTTATTTCAACTGTTTTGGCCAGCTTTCCCCTCCCCCTTCCAGGTAGATTGTACTCTGGCCACAAACAATAAAGTTAAATATTTTATTAGCCCCAAACGCAATTTAAAAAGTCATGCATTAAATGGTAGATCATTCCTGGTTTCAGATATCTTTATTTAACAGACCCCTTAATGGGTCGATTTAAAGGATTTTTACACCTATAAGAAAACACATTAACTGTTACTTCTCATAAAGTTTGTATGCCAAAAGTTTTTAATGCTTGCCATTTTGTCTCACAGTCTTTTCTAATTTCCGCTAGTATAAATCAATTTCGATTTATTAGCTTGGTACAAAGGAACTGCAGTAAGTTTTTAATAATAATTATCATTATCACTGATTAAAGTTATATTGTTCGGGCCAGATGGAGTCCTTCTCCTGTCAGCTACAATGAGTTTGCATTATGTGATTATAATGTGTTTAGATCTAAATAAACAGATGGCCGGGTGACAGGATATTATACACTGGTGATGTCAGTCGCGGTCTCTCACAAACAGAATTGCTTTAAATAAACCGTGGCAGTAAGGAACCTCATACTTTTAAACCGATAACAAAAAGTAAGCCCGAGAATGTAACTTGGAAATACTACGGCTTACTTCTAAGAGGAAGCTGTCAGAGCGGCTGGAGGTTCTGTCTGCTGATCCTGTGTTGTACCTGTGAGAGCAGCTGTCACTGCAGCTCGTTCAGGAAGCTTCACTGGGGGAGTGTTCTCCAAGTGCTAAGATCCTCTAAGCCTGAGTTTAAAAGTAGTGGGCCAAGTAAGGATGGAAATGTTTGCTATAAGTATTTGCTAATTTTTACATTGTTGTTAACTGTACTAAACACCAAATTTGCAACTAACATTAAAAAATCACAGGGGTATAATAGCAAACTTGTTATGGAAAAACTCTGGTCTTTACTAGGTTTTCATATCTATGTTTTATTCTAAGCCATAAGCCACATGCCAAAATCTAACCTGAAATTCAGAAACAAGCGGCAAGAAAATTACTCCACATAATTTCTAGCTAATATTTTTATTTTTGAGTGCTTGTGGAAATGTATACAACAACATGCTTGTTGAGGCCAATTTCCATAATAGTCCATAGTAGATAAGATACCAGTGTAGAGACAGGCATGGTGGCACACACGTGTTATCCCTGCGCTCTGAGAGGAAGAGGCAGGAGGACTGCAGATTAGACCACAGCCTAGGGAACTTAGCCAGAACTTAGCCAAAAATAAGATGTAAAAAAGAAAAGAAGAAGGAAAAGAAAAAGAAGTATGGCACTATGAAAATTAAAGGCCATATATGAAAATGGATATAGTATCAATAAAATTTTGAAAGCAGGTATTAAATGACTAAAAGTGAGCTTCACCAAAAGAAAATTAGCTTTTACAAAGTTGTATTTCACCTTTTATTCTGATGTTTGCCATGTATTTAAAAGAATATATTCTTGTGTTTACAAATTCAACTATTTAATTTTTATCTGTTGCAGCCATTGATCTGTGAACTTTAGAAATTATATCAAATGGAATAGATAAATAGCAAAAAACAGTATTCAATTAAATGAAGCTTATTAATTCACATGACTATCTAATACTAAGTATTTTCGCAAATTCATTTATTTTCTTTCCACATAAGATGTTGAAAGGATTGTGCATACCAACAGACGGTGCTTCAGTTTTGCAAATATGGGACTCTCAGATTTGCTACTTAAGTGGGCATTTTATGAGCTACGTCTTAACTGTAGTACAGCATAAAAACTCCCATGAAGAGCAAGAATGTTCCCTTTAAGGAGTTACTTCTCACCCAGGAGTGAAAGATTGTTATGTAGATGACAGCTTTGCCTCCTTTTCCCTCTTCTCCAGGTGGACGCTGCCACAAGTCCTGCACAGGCCGATGTTGGGGACCCACAGAAAATCACTGCCAGACTTGTAAGTGTTCATCAGTGAAACAGCATCGGTTTGACAGGGTCAAAAAGTTTAGTAATTGATTCTTTTTGTAATTGTGATCATGCAACTATGACAATGAGCTTTTGCCTTCTCAGGGTTGATTTGCTTCTATGGAAAGAAACTGCCTAATGCTGTTGCTTTCAAGTGAAATTTGATTCTTACATTTATTTTCGGTTTCTGGGTTAATGATTTTGCAGCATAGCTGTGGTGCTACTAGCTGTGACTTCAGAATCTGTATATCTGTAAAAGTAGAAAATGGGAAGGTGTGCAAAAGGAAAATAATTCGACTTCAAGTAAATAGATGTTGTCCTCTTTCGCCCAAGTACTTGTGTTATTAGTTGATGAGAAGAAGAAAGGAAGTCAGTGTACTGTGTGCCTGCTCTATCCAGGCACTGTTCAGGCCACAGCAATAGAGGCTGGGAGTTATGGATGCAGAGTTGCTGTTACTATCAGTAAATCTTGCTCTTAGAACATGAGTCTTAGGGTTGGCTATTAACTAGTTAAAGCAGGAGGCTATCATTGCTGACATCTGGTAATAAAATGTGCTAAACATAGAGACAAATATCTAATATTCTCAATATTCTTAGATCCAATGAACCCTGAAGATGTACTAATCTTTAGGACAAGTGAATTTCTTTAAAAGTAGAAAACAAAATGCTCTCTACAAATGGTAAATATCTGCTCTTCTTGCTGTAATACCAGCCACTGAAAGGATGTGTAGGGAACAGTGTAGTGACAGTGTCAAATCTATTCTTCATTAGAAGACAGAAAATATATTGAGTGTTTTAACATGTAAATATCAGATATTGTGGTAATCTGTTAGATAGCTTTGGGAAAGGTTGGAGGTTTCTGATTTGTCTCAGTTCATGATATTTGCTACATTCTGTTTCAGTAAAGAAATATAAAAAGTTACCTCATTGTAAGCCACCAAACAGGAAATAATATAGGGAAAGATATGTTCTCAATGATTTCTTAAACTTATGTTTAAAATTCATGAGCATTCTACATTCAAAGTTCATGAAACTTAAGAGAACAAAGTAGTGTCTTCTCATCTGTGTCCCACGTTTGTCCCGCAGCCATACACAGCCAAAGCTTATTGCAATGTTCGTGTATCTTCAAAGAGAATTTATGCACATCCAATATGTGTCCTATCCTTTTCATACACACATCGGCATGCTTTGCTTTGGTGCGCTTTGATAAGCACCTTTCTGTTATCTGAATGAGACAGCTAACACAATTAGCTTATGAAGAGGGAAAGGTTATTTTGGCTTATAGTTCTGGAGGCTCCAGTCTCTGAGCAATGAGCCCCTTTGCTTTGGGTCTGTCACAGGGCAGCACCTCATGGCAGGGTGCATGTGTCAGAACAAAACCACTTACCTCCTTGTAGAGTAGCACAAAGGAAGACAAGGCCAGGACCCCAGAGCCCCATGCAGGGGCTCGCTGCCCGTGACTAACGCCTACTACTGTGCCTCAGCCTAGAGTTCCACCACCCCCAAAAACACTTGGAGACCATTCTCAGATGACACGGTATTGGGGTATTACAAATCCAAACTGTGGCCTCTTGCAACTTGATGTTTCATTCCAGGCATATGTGTGTGAATTATTTGTATATCAGTTCTTAAAAATGGCATTTGTAGGATACAAAATCAAGGATATTAGTAATTTTGTAGAGATCATCAACATGGAGATTTCATTCTCTGTAGAGACTGCTAATGGTCTCCTCTGCCAGGGGTGATGCGAATGAATGTCTGTCCCCCAATTCTCTGGCTAAATCAGTGCATTATCAGATTTTGGGGTCCTTGTCAAAAGATTAGATGAAAATAATATCTCAGAGTAGATTTAAATTAACTTATTTAATAGAACAATGCTTTCTAACAGGAATGTTTTGACAAGAATTTTAAAAGGATTCTATAGTAAGATTAGCCTGGCATGCATTCCCTACAATGCTTGGAGACAATATTTTAACAGCAAAGAAGTCAGAACCAGGAAGTGCACTGTGCCAGGATGACACTGATGTGGCCATTTGCTAGATCAGATCTCTAAAACAATTAAAAGTCATTGCATCATTTTGTGATATATAAAGTGACAATCAAGGAAACCACTGGAATACATAGAGATCTATGGTCTTTCATGACAAAACAAAAGAAAATAAAAGGAAACAAAATAAAGCACACACACTGAATTGCCCATCTTAAAAAGAAAGCTGTTTTGGTCTAACTCTTGACTTTAACTTTGTATTTATGTTAAAGAGTGGCCAAAGAGGTATCCTTTGCAGCCTGCTGTTAACACTGGGCACTCTACCAAGACTACCCACCACTTTAGATTGGATTAAGGAAGGTGTATAGATCTGAGAAGTGGTGGTTCAGGGCTGTGTCTCCTTCTTCTCTTGGGTAGGGACACTTATAGTGCCTTGTCCTTGTGCCATTCCTCAAGCATTTGCTCTAAACTACAATACTGTCCTCGACTGGTCACTTCCGTTTCTCCTTTCCTTGCGTTTTGCATTAGTTTCAGAGTTTTTAGTCAAATGGAATGGGCAGGGAGGGGCAACCTGTATATCTGTGCTGGATGAGAATCATGTATTATGCTTTCTATATTATTCATCAGTAAAAAAACAAATAAAATTACTTTTGTTGATAATTTTAATTTTGTATTTTTTTGTGGAATACAAAATACAGTAATATAATTAGATGATAAAAGTATGGTGTATGTTATATACTTATGTGTGTGCCTGGAACCTAGGAACAGAAAGCTTGCAAATCCCAGTGGGAATGTAGCACAGAAAGACAACATATATGGACTTCCCCAGATTTGATCAAAAAGTATTTTCCTTCAATTTGTACAGTGTTCAAATAACTGAAACTCCAGACGACTGCCAAGCAGACACATGGCTTTTTCCTAGAACTACCCTTTTCAGAAAGTCTCTCTGTAGTCATGTATGTGCTATGTGACACTTTACTCTTGGTCACAAAGCTTGCTTCTTAGTTTTCCTTTTCTCTCTTTCTTTGTTTTCCTTTTTTGTTTTTTTTTTGAAAGAGGGTCTCAGGATTTAGCCCAGGCTGGCCTTGATCTCACAGCAGTACTCTTGCTTCAACCTCCTGAGTAGTTGGGATTACAGGCATGCACCACTACAAAAAGCATGTGATACCATGCACACAGCATGTTTTTGAACCAGGGATGGTTTTCTCTTCCAGGGGATATTTGGTAATATTGGAACATTTCATAGTAAGAAGGTGAGGAGCATGTTTATTGGCACTAGAAGGATAGACTGGGGATACTGCTGAATAACACACAGGAGCCTCTTCTTTCCAAACCAATAAGATTCATTCAGTGTAAAATATTAGAGTAACCACATACAGTGGCACACGCCTCTAACCCCAGTTCTTGTGGAGGCTGAGGCAGGAGGATTTCAACTTCAAGCCAGCCTGGGAAACTGGTGAGATTCCATCTCAACTATAAAAGGAAAAGTCTATAGTCCTGAAGTTGAGAAATTTCACACCAGGTGCAGGCCTTATAACCGTTGCTGAGCCAGTGAGATGCACTTCCCCAAAGAATTTATATTTGGGATCCACACTACTGGTTCTGCTATCTTAGAAACTTGAAAGTGAAGAGGCAGTGAATCTAATTGAGGATTCCATTTTTGGACCACATGTGTTAATAAGAAGCAGAAATAACCAATCTTTAGGGACATGGAAGAATAAAGCAGCTATACGGAGAAAAAGTAACTAACTGTTCACAGTTTTTACCTCCAGGTACTCTAGCCTGCATGAGGTCCAGATACACCTCTATCCCAGCTACCGTGAGAAACACAATTCTCTCCTAGTGCAATTCAGTGGAGTTTATTGCTTGCCACCAAGTGGAGAGGAGTTTTGCTTATGAAAACTATGGACTCAGAGCTTCTGTATCAAAACATCAATCACAATCAATTGAAATCATCTTAAGTTTTAGGAATAGAAACTAATCTTACTATAATCTAAAACTCAGATAATGGTTTAAAAGAGCCTATTAAATTCAGCACACATGCTTCTAAGACATATGTACATGGTTTAGTATTGTGTAGCACTGAGCTTCATGGCTTACAAAATATTTCCATTTCCAATGAATTTCCTGTAAGTTAAAGCAGCCAGGTATCATTAATCTAACTTAACAACTCGATAAAAATAAGCTGAGTGAATGAGAACTAATAATTAGAATTCCCACCTCCACATTCTTATTCTAAAGATAATAATGTCTCATGTTTACTGTAAAACACACTATGGTAATTGAATCATTTGATTTGAAATCAGATGAATCAGACCTCAATGGTCTGCACTTTCTGTCACACACTTTCTAAATCTCAGTTACCACATCTATAAAGTGGAAGTTCTTTCACTTATCTCAGAGGGCGGCTTTTTGGGGAATGAAATTCAATAGGTGAAATGCTTAGATATTTTCACGCACAGGTTAAAGACCCCAAAAATAAAACTGATAATAAAGCAAATATGTTAGAAAACTTAATCTTTTTTGAATCTGAATGAGTGGTGGTGGGTGAGAAACTGCTGTAGTGAGCTCTGCCTTGTGAAGTCTGCTGACACCAGGTGTCTGGGAATAAAAAGCAGAAGTCTGTACACAGGTGTGACTTCTTGCCCAGGATGTTCATTCTTGTCTCACTCCTTTTTTGACCTACATAAAAGATAGGTAAGTTACTTATCCCCATTTAAGTAAGACAGCAGCTAGAGGTAAAATACATTTTGGAGCTACCCAAATACATACTTACTGTAAGACCTGACTTTTAGAATTATGATCAAATTTTTTGGTGAGAATTAGACTTTTTGAGGGATTTCCTAACAATGTGAGACCTCCAAAGATTCCATGGAAGTATGACATACATGATCAAATCTTTTTTTGGTTTTATTTAGATTTTTAATTATTGATTTGTTAACTAAGGTATATTATTGATGCTTAGGCCTACTTGAGATAAACTTTTGTCTCAGTTACTTTTCTTTTGTTGCTGGAACCAAGTACTCAACACCCAAAATTAAGGACAGAAAGGTTTATTTAGCTCACAATTTGTGGAGTTTTCAGTCCATACTTGGATGGCTCCAAGGCAGGGTGGCACATGGCAGAGGGCAACCGTTCATGATGGGGGAACACAGTAAAAACAACAAGAGCAAGAAGAGAGGAGCAGCAGCATGGAGAGCAGCCTCTTTCCCTCCTTTATATTGTGTGCAAGCTATCCAGCCCAGGGCAAGGGAAGCACTCACACTCATAATCCCAGCATTAGATGGGATTAGATGGAATCCCAGCATGGATCAGTTGAAAACTCTGGAAGCCCACCCCATGACTGCATGAGGCTTTGGGGGGCATCTAGAAGCAAACCATGACAACTTTTATCTGAATCCTGACACAATTATTTTTAAGAATCAGAAGTTATGTTCTACAAGTATTCTAACCAGTATAAGAACCTGAACAATGAATAAAATCTAAAAGGTACAATAGATATTGTAAAAGGGAAAGAAACTGCTCAAAAGGAAAGAACAACAGGGATGGGGGAAAGGAGAAAGAAAAGAAAAAGAAAGAAAGAAAGAAAGAAAGAAAGAAAGAAAGAAAGAAAGAAAGAAAGGAAGGAAGGAAGGAAGGAAGGAAGGAAGAAAATATATATGTATATATGTATACACAGGATAGCTAAGACAGCTGTGCTATTGATTTCTATGACTTTATTGAAAGAAATAGTTAATGTTAAGGTGTTTAATCCATCTTACATGCCTGTATTTGTTTATCTGTGTATGACTTTGTCTGAAATTCTGTATTGCTTGTATTGTTTTAGTGTAATTTTGTAAATGTCTGTGTGTCTGTTAATGTTTTCAATCTTTTATCTTTAACATTAAAAAACTGTGCTCTACAATTTTTTCAACAATATTTTGCTTTTGTTGATTCACCATACAAACTCATTTATTTCTAATCATTCCTTGGCCTATGACTGAAATGAATTCCTCTTAGTAAGAACTCTGGAGGTATTTAACTTAGTTTTGCTACATATTCCCTTATTTTTATGGAAAATTTTTTTTAGATTTTTTTTTAGTTTGTTGTGGAAAGAAAGCCCATCACCTTAGCTCAGGAAGCTGAAGTGGTCATGTATTCTGTGCACCCTGCATTACTAATGCTGACCTCTCAAAGGGGTCCCCTCTTTGCAAATGTTCTGAGACTCACCCTGAGTTGCTCAATATTGACCACTTATGTTGAAGACAAAAGACAGGAGAGTGAGTCCCCGTCAATGAGTGATGGGTTAGGCTGAAGTGAAACACCGAGAGGCAGAGAGTGGAAACCATCTGGGGTCACAGACGTGAGAAAACAAAGGGGTCCACCATGATGATGCGAGTTTGAGACAAAGGTCTACAGGTGCCAAGGCTGTAAAGCAGCAGAAATGAGGCAAAGGTTTAGGTTTTTGTTTTTAATAGAGTTAGAAAATGAAGGAAGAGTCATTATATGGCCAGCTTTTTATGGAAAGTATCTCACTATTCCAACTTTTCAGAGAAAATTTTAGTAAAACATTGTAAAGTTTTCCTTTAATTTCATAATATTTTACAACTTATTTTCTGTCCCGGTTTTGGTGTTACAGTTAGTTTGATTGCTTATTGCGTAAGGCATCATTGTGCTTCAGTAGCATCTAATAGTGTTCAGACTATAAGCTAGAGTGAGTAGTGTTAAAGGTTGGATCTCTGTCTTAGTTACTTTTCTTTCATTGCTGACACAAAATACCCAACACTCAAAATTAAGGAAGGAAGTGTTTATTTACTTCACAGTTTCCAGAAGTTTAGTCCATAGTCAGCTGGCTTCAAGGTGCAGGGTGACATGACAGAGGGGCAACAGTTCATGAGGGCAAAAGGCAGAAAAAACAACAAGATGGAAAAGGTGGTGGAGGACAAGTCTCCTTTACTACCTTACATTGTATGCAGGCTCCCCTCAGGATGAGTGTATCACTCACACCATCCACGCCCTCCTCTTGCACAGTCTCAGGATGTTTGCAAAGTGAGAATCCTCTCCCCTTGCTGAATCACTTAGTTAAGCTTCTAAACTTCTCAAGTTGACACAAGGTATCAACCATTCAGCTAGAATGAGTAGTGTTAAGGACTGGATCTAATATGTGCCCCATAAAGTCTCATGTATTCAGAATAGGGGCTTTGTTAGGGTTGGTCATAGGGCATTGTGTTCATCTGTGGATTAATCCATTAATGGCTTTGTGGCTCAGTGTACTGCGAGGTGCTGGGGTTGAATCAGAGGTTACTGAGAGAATGACTGGAAGGGTGTATTCATATCTTGAGCTCTTCTCTCCTCTCCCTGTCCTGACTGTCAGGACATGAGTAGCCATCCTTGTCTACGTCCTTCCACCATGCTCTTCTGTCTTGGATTCAACTAATGATGGACTGAATCCCTCAAAACTATGAACCAAAATATTTCTCTCTTCTTTTAAGTTGAGGTTACTGAGTACTTTGTTGCAACAACAGGAAAACATTTCAAAACATTTTTCTAAAATACAAGATATTTTTCTAAATAAAATCTTTCAAAAAATCTTAGATGATCTAATGCTATAAATGTTAATGTAAGTAAATAATGCTTATACAATATTAACACGTGGTCAACTAAAGCACCTTGAATTCATTTTTCTTAAATCTTTGTGTGTGTATGTGTGTGCATGTGTGCATGTGTGTGTTTTGTGTGTGTGTGTGTGTGTGTGTGTGTGTGTGTATGTTAGAGCATACTGACCCTAAAAACATAGCAAGAATATTTCCCACAAAACTGCAGATAGTCATAATAGAATTTTGGCTTGGATACTGAGAGCTGCATTACATGTGAGCAGCGACTCCAACTTGAAAGTACTTTTAAGCTCAGCGAAATTGTAGCTGCGTTGCTCTATAGCACAGCTTAAATAAATTGACTCAGTGGATTAATGTAGTCATGTCAGGGGAGACAAACTTATCTGCCATGTGAAGTTGGAAGCTTAAAGAAGTATTATTTAGCAGGCTTATTGGGAAGAATAACAACTCTCTATTCATAAGAACTGAGTCCTAAAGTCTGAGCTCTATAGGTGTAGGTGTAAGAGGGACTAAGCTTTAAGAAATAAGTAATAATGACTAAATGAACAAAGTTATCTCTGTCCCTGCAAGATACAGGAGGTACACTAATCTCATTCAAAATAGACATTGCATGTCCTTTTTATCTTTAAGCACAGTATCAGTCCAGTGATGTCTAGTCTCCTATTATCAAGGAGTGTTTCATTTTACACATTCTTTTTGTCCTCCTAGAGCCCCGGTCATCTCCTTTAGTCACTGAATTTTGAGTGAGGAGAGTGAACAAAAGCATACATTGCACTATTAGAGTTTGCATTTCTCAACCTCTGCATATATTTGTATTGAAGTAGTATAGTTGTCATGAGTTGCAGATTATAATGCTACATGGGTAACAATTCAACCTGCTTTTCAGTCTTACGAGTTGCTTTGCTTTTACTCCACATTTCTCACCTGGATATTGATTGAAAATTGTGTGTTTGGTAACGAGAGAAAAAAGTTATTTGTCTTCTAAACTGAAATATTACCCCAAAGTGGTAAGGAAATGCATGTTCTAACTGCTTGAGTGATGAGATAGATTCTACCTCTGCTCTTTATATTGTTATTAAAATAATTAAAGCTAAGATATTATTTTATGCAAAAGAAAGCTTCTGGCAGTAGAATTCACTACTTCCTGCTACTAAAAATATTCTCTGTAAGCAGATTATCTGCAAATTGTTTTTTAAATTCAAATTAGCAAAATTAATGTAAGCAGTGTATTTGTTCAGTTGTGGCTAGTTACAAATGGGGTATTACTATAGTGACAAAATAAACCTGTGTTTCAAACACTTATGTTGTTTATTGCTTTTATAAAGACATTATAGAATATCCTAGGCAATTAGAAGTTATTTAATGTTTTGCCAATAATTATTATGCTACAGCATGAAGAAAGTTATTCCCAAAAGTGCCAATATAGTACAAGTTTTGCATTAATAGTAGATATTTTAAAATACCTATAACTTTAACCCAGGTTTTACATTCTATTCATTCTTAGGGCAAACATTAGAAATAGTATAACTCCATTTTTTTGTCCTAAACTATATTTGAAACTGCTTTGAAGTGCAATATTAAAATCTGAGAAACTTACTTACTTTTGTTCCTTGAAATTTTATTAAGGAAATATTGCATCTCAGAATGAAATTTTACTTGTATCATGAAATTTCCAAAAGATTCCTGGAGACCATAGGCTCATTATACTTCCATACATGCATGCACATATAATCTGCCTAAAGTGTGATTGTGTTTACAGTCTTTGTAGAAAAAATGTTTAAAAAGAAGGTGCTGATGTGGTGAATATCCAATTAGAGAAAAGCAAGTGGGAGCTGATGGAGAGAAGAGAAAGAGCTGAGACAGCACTCCCGATCAATCAGGGTAGCAGCGAGCCTTTGTGAGAAGCCGGCAACTTTAATTAAAACTCTTGTATTTTACTAATAACTTTGCATGTCTGTAAGCTTTCTTATTGATTTCAATTATTTTCTATTTTTCTTTCCTGGATTTATAGTTTCTAGAGATATTGTAAAATTAAGGGACACCTTACAATGGACTAATTACTTGTACACATTTAACATTTCAAGTGGTGACCCAATCGTTTCCTTGGGGAAAATGAGAGAAAAACTTTCCCCAATTTATAGTACTGCTCCTTTGGAACCAAAGTTGGCAATATTGGTTGATCTCTATATTTTGCTTCAAACTTCAAAAGAAGATCGTTTCCAGTTTAAATGCAGGGGATATGTCTATCTGCAATGCTCTAAAACAGTTTAATGTGACTCAGAAGATATAGCTTAATGCCATATAAAGGGTTCATGCACATAAACCCAACAGATGAGGTTGTACCTATGTTTTCGGCATGCTGGGGGTGTGAGAGCAAAGCAAAGTGAGGGATGCTTGAAAAGGTCAAGAAGAATATGGAACTGGACACAACTAACTAGAGGCAGAGTCCTGCCTCTGGGGTAAATCGATTGTAAGCACCTCGGATTTCTCAGATTCCCCCATGCGTGAAGGAAAGAACTGACAAAGGCTGATTTCTGTGCCTGCTGTCTTGCACGGTTAGTACATGTGTATGTGTGCTTTCGTCATTTCTAGTTTCTAAATTTTCTGGCTGTGTCTTTTGGGGGAACTGTGTGAGAACGCGTGGACAGTTATGGACTGCATGATATTCACATAGGCGGTACAGCTGGGCTAGGAAGAGTGTGACTGGGGGTGTGTGGTGACAGGTAATCTACGCAGAGAGATCGGGGCAGATGCTCCACATCCGAAATATCATTAAGAAGACATTTCGAAGGATAGTTAGAAGTATCTGTTGGTGTTTCCACTCAAAGGACTTTTTTGTCCCTTTTTTTGTGTGAGACGATGTCACGCTATGTAATTTAGTCTGGATTTGAACGCGCCGATGTAGCCCAGGCTGGCCTTGAACTCATTGAGGTGCTCTGCTCAATCTCCCATGTGCTGAGGTTCTGAGAGTGCATCATGCTGGGCTAGGATTTTACTGTTTCGATAATGGTGACAGTCTCTTCTGAATTATTTTTATCTTTGCAACAAATTTGCTTTCATTACAGTAACTATCTCACTATCAAAGAGAAAATTTTAAGATTAGATACATGTGATGTGCTTCAGATTAATAAGGTATCTATATTCAGTCTTTACTACAGGTGAAGAAAATGAAATTGCATTCTTGGGAATGCGCGCACTTACATTCCACTCTCACGGAGGGATGATCGATTTCTAGTCGGCTGGTTGGGCTGGGGGTGAATTAAGTAAACAGCATAGAAGAAAAGAATAATAAGGGATGATAGTAGAGGTCAGTTTCTTTGCGTCAAGTCATAGTTTTGTCCATTCTATTAAAAAATGTAAAATGCCTATCAGATATTTTAATAAGCCATATACAGGCCAGTGCAGATATATACATCATGTGAAAGTGTATAACAGCTGCTTCTCTCCTTTTGCCATAGGAATTTACAAAAAAACACTGTCACTGTCCTTGTAACAATTTATGAGGATATAAAAGGTAGAACTAGAAACATTTTTGAAAAATCATTTTTACATATTGCTCTCTCACTGAAGATAGGTAGAATTTTCAGTATATCTAAAGTCTTTTTGCTTAAGAATGTTATTACAGTGGCCTTGAAAGAGCATTATGACCACAAGAACACCTTCAGATTTTGTCTGATTTTGTTATTTCCTGAGTTGGAACACTGTTTAAGGCATTTATCAGCCTGCAATATATGTTGTACATAATTAAGATGTATGTAATTCTATTAACTAGAGAAAGGAAGAAGGTACAGAAAGATTCATATTTATAGCTAATAACTGATAATTTAAATTAGAAGACAAGCTGCAATAGTTTACTAAAACATAATAGAAAACTTAAATGAAGAATTATATACAAAGTCAAAAAGACTTTTACTATGAAAACATTAGGTCTTCTAAAATTAAGCTATAATTTTAGTCATCTTTAGTTAATTCTCACTTTAATTGAACAAAGCTAAAGTATTTGTGAAAAATATTTTTAACAAAAGAGGCATGCATTTGCAAAGAAGAAATTTGTGGATGGCTGCAATGGCTTATACGTAGATGTCACCCCAAAGCTTCATGCAGTTATGGGCGGTAGGCTTTTCAGAGGTGGCTGAATCTAGAGTTTGTGTTTGATTCATGGTCCAATGCTGGGATGAAAGGTGTGAGTGCTATACCTGCCCTAAGGTGGGGAGCCTGCAAACCATATAAGGGGAAGACATGCCCGTGTCTTGCTTGTTGCTTTTGCTGTCTTCTGCTGCCATGAACTGTTGTGCCTCTACCATGTGCCACCCTGCCTTGGAGCCAGACTGAAACCACTACTGACTGTGAGCTAAATAAATGTTTCCTCCTTTAAATTTGGACATCAGATTTTTGTCTCAGCAAGGAGAGAGAGAGAAAAAATAAGACAAAGGCTTTTCTCTATCAAGTATTAAAATCTGGAAAACAGCTATTTTTGAGATCATATGGTGTGAGGGCCGCATGGGATTGGCTTAGTAGACAGGCCACAGAGACTAAATTCTCGTTGTCATTTTGAAAGCATGGGAAAAATCATAAATTATTCAATAACTAGTGCTGAAACAAATGGCTCATGTGTGAAATAAAATAAAGTTGCCTCCCCTTCATAAAGCAATAGACAGGAGATGGATTGTACCTTACATTTTAAGAGGCATAAGATACATTACAGATTGTGGATGCATTGTAGAGTAAAATTTAAGAAAATGCCTGGAAGTATTAAGAAAGTAGAAGAAAATTACACAATGATGAAAGTTTTTTTGAACATGACACAAATGATACAAAATATAAAAGAAAGCAGAGATCATTTTAAATAGACCATAATGCTTTATATTCTTAATATATTTTAATAAAATTAAAAAGAATCAAATTTTTTAACATTGCTTCTTTCTTCTATTACATTTATTGGTACAGTTTACATATACATAATGATGACATGCTTCACAGGGAATTTATACCAGTACATGATGTCTCTTGATTTCTCTCTTTTCCCCAGTCCCTTCCATTCCCTTCAATCCCTCTTCTCTTCTTTTACAGAAGCTTTGCTTATATTTTATTCCTCTTTTCTCTCTTTTCTTCTCCCTCTCCCTCAGTTCCCCTTCCCATGTAACATTTTCTTCCTATTTCACAATTTCTATTATAGATTTTGGTCTTCATTTACACTTTCAATGTCTCACATCAGAGAAACAATATAATATTTACATATGTGTACATGATTTATTTCACCTAAGAGTATGGTCTCGCGGTGCATCTGTTCACCTAGAAATGTCTCAAGTTTGTCCTTCTTTGTGGCCACATAGTACTTCATAGTACTTCTTAGTATAACAGAACCACATTTTATGTATCCATTCATTGGTTGATGGGCATTTAGGCTTTTTCCAAGATT
Source organism: Dinomys branickii (assembly GCA_004027595.1). NCBI lineage: Eukaryota > Metazoa > Chordata > Mammalia > Rodentia > Dinomyidae > Dinomys > Dinomys branickii. The sequence goes on from PVLD010001514.1 coordinate 49,011, forward strand.
TTGCTATTACAAACTGCTGCTATATACACTAGGGTGTACATATATCCCTGTGGCAAGATGCTTCTAATTCTTTTGGGAAGATACCAAAAAGAGGAGCAGCTGCATCCAGTGAGACCTCTAGTCCTGCTTTTTAAAAGAATCTCCACAAAAAAGAATTTAAAATTTACACAAAAAAATCTCTAAAAATTTGACTTTCCTCATAACCTAAGATATACAATATTTTTAGGGAAAAAATTTAATCATTAACTGCTAAATTTTTAAAGATGAATATACCAAGTAATTCCTACGTTGGATAAACATATGGAACAGGGGTAATCAGAATTACACTTGTTAGATTATAAGTAGTAAAGATCATCATGTGGGTTTATTTGTAATTTGTGTCAGAAGATTAAGAAGTACATGTTCTTGGAACAGGAAAATTACTATTTCAACACATTTTAAATTCTCATACAAGCAAAATGTATTTAACTATTATATTAAACAATATGTATAATAGTAAAAATATAGACTATGTAAATATTTTAGAAAGTGGGTTAAGTTAGAATATATCCACATCATAGTATAATTTAGGGTTTTGAAAAATAATACAGCAGAAGCATATTTATACTTCCATACAAAAGTATTGAGGGTATAATATATAGTGAGAGTGGTAAATAAATAAAGCAAGATATTTGCTTTTGTCTATGTCTTAGCAAAATACCAACCGCAGATGTTTCTATAATGCTATATTAGGCACTGCATTAGGCACTGTTGCTGCGCTAAGCTTAATAGTTTCCCACAGTACATTTAATCTTACACTAACTCTACGGAAGAAGTAACATTGTTTTTTGTATTTTATTCATGAAGAAACTGAAGCACAAAAGTGCCAGTAGTCTGATCCAGAGCAGCTGTTATCCGAAGGCAGATGTGGGGCTCAGGGTGTTCGCGTGCGACCTCTCATTATTCTGGCTTTATGCTCAACATACATGCAGCTTCCGCTGTATTCTTTATCTCAGTCGTCCCGAATCATTCCGCTATATCCTGGAGATGAGGCGGGAAGGACAACCTGCAGTGAGGACAGGATTCTGAGGGAGGAGAGGGACATAATTCCAGGGTGTGGAGAAAAGTTGGGAAGTAGAACTTTTCCACAGGCATGACATGAGGAACGTGTCGCCTTTGTGGAGTCTGACAACTACAGTTAAAGACTTGCATTATTTTATTTTACTTTTGGTCACATGGCTTTTGGTCTGGTAACTGTTTTCCTGTATTACGAACCATGAGAAGGCATCAAGGATACACAAGGAGCCCTGAGTCAAAGCTGACATGTGTGTGTGGGCAGCCAATGTTACTGCGGGGCGTGTGGTAAGAGAAGGAGCAACTTGGCTTTGGTTGCACCTGTCTGTCGTTCTTCGCATTTCTCTGAAAATGTGCATCGCATATGAGATTTCCGACTTCTAAGAAAAAACAACAATTAAGTCACCTTCCTTATTATGATGTGATATGTATAATTTTAGAGGACTGACAAATTTTTGTCCTGATCAGAGAAATGATAATTTATCAATTCATTAATAATACATGAAGCTTTTTTTTTATATGTACAGATGTTATTTTCTATAAATATCTTGCTCAAAGAAAATCATAAATATTATTTTGTACAAGCCCCATGTTGACACTGCCATGTAGGAGAAATTCAGACTTAGCCCTTATGGATTTCTCGGGATACTGGCAGGGGTAAAAAGCACAGAGCACAGGGCAGAGCGCATCTCGCCGGCCTGTCCTAGAGGGAGGCCAGGTGTCAGGTACTACTGCACAGGGACTTTTCTGTAGCCTCTGGCATCCTAAAACTTCAGAAAAAGGAAATTACATTTCCAGGGAATCCCAAGTTCCTAAATTCACTAAATGTTAATTTGCAACACATATATAAAAGGAGCACTTGGATTGGTTTCTCTAATTTCTCAGTTTCCTAACTGGACCTTTGTCCATGCAATTGAGCAGTGTTGTCAAATTGCTCGGTGCTCATTTGTGAATTGTAAATTCCCTCACATTAAACTTGGACTGAAAGAGGACACTTCAGAGTAAAACAAGCCAGATCAGAATAGATTAGTAATGATAATATCAAAATGTTTCACACATAATTTGGGTCAGTATTATTCCTCAAAAGTTTTTTTGATCATGTATCTGTTATAACATTATTTGTGCTATAAATTATATTTTTGAAAGTTTGAAAACATTGTAAAGGTGCATTATTTAATTCATAGATATATTTCCCTATTTGACAAAGCCAATTCCAAATATTTTCTATGAGGATAATAACCATATTTTGAAATCATTCCTCTTAATAAAATCAAAATGTGTTTATAGAATAACTATTTGAACTATTTATCCTATACTCTTTATTATTATTCTTAAATATAGACTGGAATATTGGCTTTCTCTGGGGTTCATTTTCATCTCTGTGAGATTTGTAATTTGGACTTACTAATATATAAATATTCCATAAAATTATAAATATATAGCATAACTGTTCACATGTAATTGTCCACAGGTACACATTCTTCCAAGACTGATTTGTAGAAATAAAACTTGGTTACTTATGAATTTATACACACAGACTTGGTGGATGGAGACAGAATCCGTGTCACAGAATCCTGCAGTGGGAAGGCAGGTGGGACACGCCTGTAATCCCAGTACGCTGGGAGTCTGAGGCAGGAGAATTGCACGGCTGAGCCCATCCTGGGCAACGTAGCAAGGACCCATCTTAAAATGAGAATATCAAAACAAGGACTGGGGATATAGCTCAGTGTGAAATGCTCGTGTTCAATCCAGGTACCACCGAAAGAAAAAATAATCAATTTAATGCGTGCACCAAGAGTTTGTCCACTAATTTTTTACATAATCAAAACTAAAAACTACTTGGACCACCCTGAAGGGATGTGACATCTCCCAGAGATATATGGACATTATTTTGAATATGACAATAGCCGAAAACTTTTTGCTTTTTAGTTTCCTCATTAGTAAAATTTGAAATTTAGGCTAGAGAGCTTTCATTTCATTTACTCAACAAACATTTTTTCATTTTTGACCTGATATGAGTTTCTGTTCCTTTCATTTTAGCATTCTGTTTATATTTATCACAATGTGAGAGTGAAAGTCAAGTGCATAGAATGGAAGATAAATTACCTTCATTTTGGATACAGAGCTATTAATATTTTGGATACAGAGCTAGGATAAGCAAAAGTGTTAAATTTTGTGGTTATTATTTTGTTTTGTTTTGTTTTAATTTGAAGCAGGCTAAAGAAGTCTGTGGTCTACTATAAAACAAAATCAAAATGTTGAACATTACCTTTCCACATTTCTTGGATTATGACAAGTAAAAGACATGATTATTTCACTTTTTGATTTTTTTTTATTTAGCATATCACTCTCTGGTGAATTACAAGATGCAGCCTTCAATTCTTTTTAAAAGTATTTTTTTTAAAACTCTGCTTTTTATGTAGATTTACACTGTTCCTTTATTGTATTGAAATCTATACTTTTGGGCCTGTGAAGATACACTCAAGAATATTTTTATAATTAATGTGATAGGGCAATATTGTTTCTTTTCTTTCAATCCAGACTTACAAACTTCAGAGATGTTAATACCTTATTAATAAGGTAGAATTTCCCTGGTGGCCAAGAGTGTACCTTAAAATGAACTTTAAGATCCCTCGATGAATCATTGAGTATGTGTTTATAAAATAGGTTAAATAAAACTTCATTAAGTAAATGGGTAAAGCAGCTGATGATGAAGAATGAATCAGACAAGATCTTTTTCCTCTTTGACACTACTAACAATATTAGGTCACAGCCCCGACTCACCAGGGATTTACTTGGGACAGAGGTCAAACCTGATTAGTACCTGACAAAAATCTGGCCCGCTTTTATTAACTGTCTCTGACTGTCAGTTTCAGCAAGGACTCTCTGGGTCTTTGTCGTGTTTTTCAGGTGAACCAGTTCAGTTATTGCAGTGAGGATTGGACAGTTATGTTAACTGTGAGAGTGTGCACCTCACAGCATGGCTGGGTCAGTTCATGTGCCTGGCTCGGGTATGAAGGTAGAAGGCCTAGATACCTTTTCAGAATTTCTAAAGATATTTAGATGGATATTTTCCTAAAGCAATTTAGAAAGCATACCAAATACAGCAATGTATTAGACATTAGGGTGTACAATTGAAAAGTTCTCAAAGTGCAAAGTGCCCTTTCTGTGAACATCAGAACTGGACTTTCCTAAGGCCTTACTCTGTACGTCCACGGTTTTTGGTTTAATTAATCTGAAACCTCAGTGTAAATAAGAAAGAACATTTTGGTTTAAGACTCATTTCCACCTCTGCCTTTTCCCTAAACAAATGTTGTGCCCCTCCTGGAGAAACTTTGCCTTAGGAAGCAGAGTGTTTTACTGAAGAAATTTCATAATATTGGCTTGTAAAGTCTCCTGAAGTATCTGATATCTACCCAGAATTACTGGATCAGAATGTAGGCCGAGGGTCAGGCATCTTTATTTTAAATATCTCTAGTGAGTACTAAGTTCTACCTGACTCTGGATACATAAGTGTGTGCAGCCATTCTACTTGGGGAACACGAAAATAGTGGCGAGTTTGACCTTGTTTTCATTAAAACTAATTTTCACACAACTTGGCATGTTCCATGATTAATACTAGTGTTTAGATTGTCTGTGGACTTTAAGGTTTCGCTTCTGAAAGCATGCTGTAAAACTCAAAATGTTCATCTTTCTAGGCACAATTTCACCATTCATAGGAAAGAATAATGGATCCTAAAGCTAGTTGATAACTACAGAGAACATCTTATCAATCTCCTTCTTTAGTTAAGAGGATGTCTTGAGTATCCAAAAGAGATTTCCTTTGAAATACTGACACTCAAGAACCCCATGCAATTACTCCTTACAGAGTTCCTATCCCTCTAAAAGTCAATAAATTCTTTTTCATATCTGACCAAAATTACTTGTATCTAGCTCAAGCATTTTTCTTCTTGTTCAGAGCTCCCACTGTGTAAGTGAAAACACAGTAAACTCTAAACCACTGCAATGAATTGTTATCTATTTAATGGACATTATATGTTTTATAGACACAGTTGGTCAAAATTTGTCAATAAAAGGAGAAATGAAAAGGGACATGTAGAAGTATGGGTCACTAAATACTAACTGAAATGTAACAAAAGAAAAAGGAAATAAGTATTCTTTTAAATATGACTGGCAGGGGAATTAGTGTGTGTCCCAGAATGCTTTTCGTGTATACATCTGCTGGAAGATGGATGATAACTGTTTTCGAATGATCTTCATTTTTTTCCTGATTATTTTTTGCCTTTAGAAAGATCCAAACATTTTTCTCTCAAATCTTCTTAACTGCTTGTTCATTGATTTTGGTTTGTTTGATTTCCCCATTAGTGATAGAGAGCTTAATCACACAAATAAGAAATTGAAGCGAGAGGTCATTGTGATTAAGTTTCAAACAAAGAATAATTAGTCCGTCAATCAGTCAAGTACTGTAAAGAATTTTCCCATTTTGGCTGCATAGAACAATGGCTCTCAGCTGCAGACTGCACACTGGAATTACCTGCAGAGTTCACTGAAACTGTCCAAACTCCTAGAGCATTTACCAATGATTCAGATTTCAGAGAAATCAAGTGATTCTCAGGCATTGTATTTACAAAACTAAAAAATCCTCTATATCTTGCTACTAAAACTTGAATATTTCGACCCTTAGGGAGTGATATTGCTTGGGTCTAGCTATGTTAACTGAATGAAAATTTTAAGTTATGCAAGAAGTTCCATGTTCAGGCTGGAAAGGACCTGTGGGAAGATCTAAGGCAAAGTCCACTTGAAGAGTGCTGGGTAGAGGGATTGAAGACGGTGAGAAGCCAAATCGAGAAAGGGTTGTGGGTGTTAAGGAAGGAGGAAGGGCATAGCAGAGGGAAGAGACAGAATATTAAATAGGGAGGAAACATTTATAAAACTCTGCCTACATGTAGCGCTATTTCTTTCTTATTGGGCTAACAGATCATTTTTGTCTTGTCTCTTTGACATCCTTTTTGCTACTGTACTCATAGAAAACAACAATAAATATTTAATTTGTCTTCAGATAAAATAAGTTTATTCTAAGGGCATACTCTTAATCATTAAATTGGTGTTCATTATTTATGGAGAACTAATTATATCATTTTGTGTTAGTGAAATACTCACAAAGTAAACCTACTTACAAATACTTATTTTGAGGCGATCGATATTCTGTCAGCAGTATCGTTTGGCCGAGGCACGGTTAGTTCTTTAAATTTACCCATCCGGCTCCCATGGATATCTGGAATGAGTCTGCATTCCTAACATCATCAAGAGTTCCACATCTCAGCTTTTCTATTAATCACATGTAGCGCTATACCACCAATGACTAAGCTAGTTAAAACTTGACCCAAATATTTTAATGCACCCAGTGAAGCAATTTAGAAAACATACTAAATACAGCAAAGAAATTCTAATGAAATATTTGAGCAAGGATGGAAATTAATAAAAACGAAAGCAATTATAATTTAATGTTCCTAAGGAGGCTGAATTATCCCATTGATTTTAAGAACTGTTTTTTTGTCCTGTGTCTTCATCCTCATAAATTATGAGTAGGGCTTGATGAGCTTATCCCTATTAAGCAAATTATGCTTATTAATCAACAAATGCTATCAAACAGATTCCCTTCATGGTGTTCTTCCACTTGCCCTGCACGCAGGTTTTACATGCACAAAGGGAATGAACGTTCTGTTTCTAAGAACAAGTCTTATTAGGCAATGTAAAGAAATGTTCCTTAACTTGAGCACATCAGTGTTTAAAAATTAAGTTCATTGGCTTGTGCTTCGTGCTTACTAATCCACCAGGCAAGCACTTCCGAATATGTTTCATGCTTACTGAAGTTTCATTCAGAACGAACACGAAGGAGTTGATAACGAAATTGTGGCTTTAGTGTTGAATTTAACTTATTTTAAAAAAATGATCCATTGTAGACTATTTTTTGAAAAAAGCCCATAATTCCCTTTTAACATCTTAAAACAAAACTTTAAAAATTTTTTGGCATTTGGATAATGGCTTAGGATGTGAGGGCGATCTGGCTGCGACATCGGTCACCCCACTGATCGCCGGGGTTGATTCGGCTGAACTGGCTGGCCAGGCGAGTGTCCCCTTCCTCCCTCAACACTCCATGTCGTCCCTCCCGAAGCTGCGCGCTCCATCGAAGAGGACGACTGCCCCGACAGAGGTGGACCATTCTTCGGTGGAGGGTATAGGAGTAGCTGCGCTCCCCTGCTAAACCTCTAGTCTCTCAAGGATAAAGGCTTAGGCTGCTGTGGTGGCTAATCTATGCCACACATGCTGCAGAGAGCTATTTGTATCACTGAGAGCTCCAGAAGGCTCACGATCACTGGCTGAGAGGGATGTTTCTTTGAGTGTTTTTGAAATGGAATGGAATATATGAGATCTGAGGGTCTGGGAAATATAAGTTATAATTGACCGTTCTGTGGAAGAAATTCCTATTTAAAAACCAGTTGATTCAACACACATGATTAAATAAAATATATGCTTTAAGAATTTCTTGGTATAATCATTGTGATAGAATCTCAGATTGTGCTACTACATTTGAAATGTGTCACTTCCATAAGGAAGTAAATTACTACATTAGATACATTATTGTAATGTGAACACGTAATAAATAATTTAAAAGTAAATCCAGTCAATTATCATTATAAATATTTCCTAAATTAATTTTCTCATTAAGCAGAAAAGACCAAAGTAAATGATAAAAGGATCATGAAACAATTTGTTTGGTTACTCTAATCACAACAGAGTGAAAATAGAAAATAACACTTAGACCTATGTGTCTAGAATTAATATATAATATGACTTACAAAACATGATTCTTGATTCAACCCGTGCTGCTGTTTTCCAGTGCCTGCCAACTAGAAGCATATTAATAATCTGTCCTGTGACGATGACACTTATTTCAAATGTGGTGATTTGCTTATTTAACATATGTCTGCTATTTTAATTAATGACTCACTACATAAAGATAGCTTTATTTTATCAGAAAGATAAAAATTATGTTTGAATCTGTCCTTTACAAAACTGTCTACTAACAGTGTTTTTTTATATATTTTACATTATGGATTAGACTATCTAAATAAATCTGTCGCTTCCTAAAAAGATTGGGGGTAACCATGGAAACACAATGTATGACTAAGTTAATGAATGGATATAATTTGAGTACGCAGCACATATATATGATAAAGGCATAAAATATAAATAAAAATTAAGTTCTAGATATTAGAACTTAATATTATTTTATAATAGTCACCCAAAGAATCATATAAAAAGAGTGCAGGAAATCTATCCACACACTAAAAACCAAAGAATCCAGGTGAGGGCCTGGATCCCATGATAATAATGTCCTGCATGAGTCCAGCTGGAGGCCTAAAGCCCATAACAAAGCCTCCCCTGAGTCCAGCTGGAGGCCTAGGCCATGGCAACATCTCACGCAGGCCTGTTTCATGGATCAGAGCTGGGAAAGTCTGAAGATCAGTAGTGGAAGCTAGAATGTCTGTGCCAGCAGGATGAAGGATCTGTGCTGGAGTCAGGAAGTGACACTCAAAATAAGAACCAGTGCTCCCCTGAAAAGTACCACAGCAACAGTGAGGTCCTGAGCTCCTCTGGTGATGAGAACAGCCAAGTTCCCATCGGGAAAGCCAACGTGACAAGCTTCTCCAGGAGACTCAGCAGTGCACCATCTTCCCCTCCAGAGCCATGAAGAGATGCTCAGAGTGAGGACCAGAGCTCCCCAAAAGTGAACTGAAGCCATTCTCAGCAACAACAAGGTCCTGAGCTCCTTGGATGATGAGAATGGGCAAGTTTATGGGGAAAGTCAGCAGGACAAGCTCCTTGTAAATGTATGTGTGCTTGTTAGTATGTTTTTGTTCTTTTATCTTTAAAATAAAAAATAGAGAGAACCAACATCTCCTTACAGTTTCTAACAGCACCTGACAGCTTCTACCAGCTCCCAACAGCCTCTCTTCTCCTCCAGTTCTGCCTCTTATGCTGCTGGCAACAATCTTCAGGTGGACCTCCTACACCCAGCACTACACTAGTTCAATTCAACTGAGTGTTACAAGTTGACCACCAGTTGTCAATCTACACAGTTGTAGACTTCACTGAGGGAAGACTTAAGCAAATACAATTAAGGTGGAAAAAGTAGGCCAAGGTGATGAACTGTGTAGAATTTTGTAACAATAATTAGAGAAGAAATTAATTATTTCATGTCTCATCAATTGAACATATGTTAAATTATAAAAACAAAACACACCCTCACAAATACTGATCTAAATATGTGTTTTTGCAGAATCTCTGAGCTTATGATAAGAATTATTATTTGACTTTATTTTCACAAAATTAAAAAGTGAACACAGAGGGCGAGCCCAGTGAGGCTTTAGTTTGATCTCTGTTGTTCATAGTAGCATACTACATATGTACAGAATAATATGATCCTGTCCCGTGGGAGGATGTAGTTCCTGTTTTAATGTGATGGATTAATTTATCCTAATCAATGAGCAAAGATCCAAGTAAAAATGTGGCATAATGAAATCACCAATGAAAAATTTAAGGCCTTCCTAAATCTAACAATAGACACTAATAACAATTGCAAATTATTTGCATCTTGACACATTCTACATTTTAATAATTTACATTTATCTAAGCACCACTGTTTAAGTCTCTACATCCTTTTATCTTTCTGCGAAGTGTGTTAAGCCGACACTCTCGGAGCTGACAATTTATGGCTTACCAGTTCACTTACAATATATTCCTACTTTTTGTGGACTAAGTGCTGAACACTGTACTTGTACCAGAGGATAAAATCTTCAATGAGATAATAAACTTCAGTTAATCATAGTTTAGTGTACAGGGTGGAGGCCAACATAGAAAAAACCAAATACAGTACATTATGATAAGTACAGTATTCAACAGTTGCACAGCCTATTAAGAGAGTCTGTTAAAACTTCTTATTTGTATTTCTAGTAATCTTGAGTCCTGTTAGGTAGATACTTTCACTAAGCACATCTTAAAACAAATGGCCTGAGATACAGAGTGGTCAAATAAATCATCTGTATCATATGGTGGACTTTGGATTTGCACCTAGGCCTGCAGACCACAGTTAGTTTTACTTTCTTCCTTGCTTGGAAGCAAAATGACACAATGATTCAGCTTGCAGATGTGTTAGGAATGGTTCAGAGCAGGTATCTGCTAAACAGAGAAGACAGGAAGGGCTCTGAGCATGAAGAAATACCTGCAACTAGGCAATGACAATCACAACCTCACTGAGACAAAGTACCAAGAGCTGAGAACTGCGTTCCTGGATGGCAGGGTGAGTGGTGAGAAAAGCCGTAAGAGGCAGAAATGGTTGTTGATTTATGGATGACTCATTCCTTGCTAAAGATTATGTATTTGGCTGGGGGATGGCCAGTGCTTCATGTTGTGAATCATCATTGGTTTGTGGGCATTGGTTTATATTTTCAAGACATGGCTTTCAGAGCAGCATGGAGTATTAAGTAGAAGGAAATAAAAATGGGATCTATATGATTTAGACATAAATTTTGAACATAGAAGAAGAGAGAGGGAAAGAGAGGAAATAATGAGGAGGAATATTTATGAGAGAATTGCTAATATCTGATGACTTTCTTCATGATAGTGAGAGAAAAGGAAAAATAGAAAGTACCTCCCAAATTTCTCACTTAGCTACTAGATAGATAGTACTTTCATTAATTGATATAGGAAAGAAAGAAAGAAAGGAAGGAAGGAAGGAAGGAAGGAAGGAAGGAAGGAAGGAAGGAAGGAAGAAGCTCAGAGGTGGAAGCAAGAGAGTGTGGCACATTCCGTTTTGTGAACTTTGGATATCTCAATGGGGATTTGTGCAGACATCTGGAAATACACCCCGTAGCTCCATGGGTAATTCAGTTTTGGAACGAAAGTTATACAGTGGAAGGCTATGACAAAAATCCATAGGCAGGATGCAAATACAGGATGCATGATTTTATCCAGCAATGAGTCCAGAGCCCAAAATGATCAAGTTAGGGGAATCAAAGCTTAGGAGGCAGGATTTTGGTAAAGTGGCAGTGAAAGAACCTTGAAGGAATTAATCACAAGACAGAAAGAAGCCTGGCCGAATAGAAATACAGGAGAAACAATGTGATATATTGATGTATTCTGTAAAATCCACACTTAAAAGTACTTTAAAATATGTCAGGAGTAAGTGAGATAAGTAAATATATCCCTGGTTTCTAATATTTCGGGCCTTAGTTTTACTCAAATATTCCATGTCTCAGCTTGGCTTGATGTATGAGAAAAGATAAATGACTTTTTTATTGTTTATTGTAAATGTATTTCCTTCCTTCCGTCCTTCCCTCCCTCCCTCCCTCCCTCCCTCCTTTCCTTTGTATTTTCTCTTTCTTCATGTAAAGTATTATGTGACTAAATATTCGTCTCACTTTTCCATTGACTGCTGAAAGTCACAGACCCATTTTGGTGACACCTGTCATTGTGCGCACTGTATGAAATGATTACATAGCAGATGCTGTCTTTCTCCTAACCTGACAAATGCTTTATTCACTTACCTCAAATTTGATCCTTTCTAGTGAAGTTGCATGGTTTTTGAAAAGCATAGTATTTATTTAGTGAAACAAGAAAGAACATAAAGATAACAAAGTATGAATTCTGAAGGATTTTGCTCAGTAATGGTGATCTAAATAGAAACGCCGTTTGTAGAATAAATATTTGCTGAATTGAGCCAATTCTGGGTTGAGGAAATCATTACTCCAGATCCCAGTTTTTCTCAGTTGTTCCAAATCAACTTTGGAGATTCTGTTGGTGGCTGATTTTAATCGAGAATCCCTTTGTGTCCCCTGCAGTGACAAGGACCGTGTGCGCAGAACAGTGTGATGGGAGATGCTATGGCCCCTATGTCAGTGACTGTTGCCATCGGGAATGTGCTGGAGGCTGCTCCGGACCGAAGGACACGGACTGCTTTGTAAGTCAGGACTCCTCCCCTCTACTCCACCGCCCTCCTTCCCGCCCTTTGCTCGGGATCTCAGATCTTTAACATCTTGCTAGGAGGCGACCGGGTTTCGTCCTGTGTGGAGTTCCACCTTCTGTCTTCCTGGAAGTCATTCTCTCACTGAGCTGTTACTGGTTACACAGAATGTTTCTGTCCCACTAAATGGATTCTGCCTTTTCTTTATTATTGGTCTTAAAAATGAGATTGATTGGCAGATATGAAAAAGATTCTGAGATTATTTTAAAAATTGTTATAACTGTTTTTTCCACAACTGCAGTGATTACCTGTATATATCATTGCACCATTGAGTCCTGTGGACAAGTTATTGCATTTCATTTCTTGAATATAAAGTCTATGATTTAGAAGATAGATTTAGAATTTAACTATTATCTCATTTAACTATTTAATAAGGTAATAGTTTTTTAAAATTAAATTTAAAAATGTATACTTAAAATAATTTAAGTGCTAATCTGTTGATTTTTATTTTAGGACAGTTTTACTTCCCTAAAATTAACATATATAGATTATTGAACACACTTTTTAATTAAATTATTCATCATTTCCTTAATATATCCTTCAGTATCCAAATAAGCAGTTCTGTGTGCTATAGTTAACTCACCTTCATAAACGAGAACTCCAGTTTCATATTTAAGCTTGAAACAGTAAAATGAGGAAATTGTTGTATTGTTAAAATAAACACAAAATCTTTTTACTCTCTTCACAAATATCCATTGAATAATATATACATAGTAGAAGTGAACATTTAAAAAGGACAACCTTACTGAGCAAAATAAAAATCAAAGCTCTTATGCTGTAGGTAGTAGTTTCATAAATTTTAGTGCTATAAAAACCTACTTTGCTTATTGCAATTTAACAAAAAGACGTATTGTGGAATGGGGTTAGGAGGAAGAGGAAAGACACAGTCAGTTAAGAATCTGAGGAAGACGCTCAGCAGGTCACGAATTGAGAAGCTCTGCTTTGCCTGTCACCATAGAGGAGAGAGGCCGGAGCCTGGATTTTGAAGGTTCTGAAGCCTGCAAGTGTGGCATTAAGCATTAGGAAATAATGACAACAGTAAACAAGTGTAGCACATATTCTCACTTAGAATTTTTGTGCTGCGTGTTTCATTGTTATACGGCGGTAAGCAGAGGGCAAGAGAGTTTCGGAATTCTCATTTCATTGTTTCTACGAGAGGTCCCCATGCCTCCACTTTGGAATATGGTACAGAAGATTCATAAATAGCAGACTGAAGCTTTCGTGTATAAGTTACACTGTGCTGCTGGTGCTGTCTTAGAGGGAAATTTGTTTTCTTCCCCTGGCTTGTTTTCCTTTATTCCCCAGCAATCTATGCACAACAGCACATAAAGTATATTAGGAAAGCAATCATAAGGACACATGAAGTTTCATAGCCATAAATTAAAACTTCCTGAATTTTCTAGATTGGTTTTTAATAGATTCTTCATAGAAAGTGTCATCTCAGTGAATAATGCATCATCAGTGAGTCTCATTCTGATTATGCTCCTGGTCGACCATCATCAGGGAATTGCCATATTTGTGATAAAGTGCTTGCTAAAACAGCAATTGATGAAGCAAGTGTTTTGAGGAAACAGAATAAATTAATGCTTATTAATAACAATATGATGATTTATGGTGAAATGTAATAGAAAGATTGAATCCAGAGGAACTTGGTATTTGAGGCCTAAGTTATTCCCGTGAAGCTTAATTTCTTAATAAAAAGAATTAGTTCCTCCATGCTATTGTTAATTATATATTTATATGTACTTATGCATACATTTTCTTGTGATATCAAATAGCTAACTCTCAAGTGGTAAAATAGATTTTTAATTCTCAAATGATTTTGAAAACATTAATAAATTGTGTTCTCTAGACAAATAAGTGCCAGCGGAAATGGACTATTTTATTTAAAGTTAATGGCTTTAACAAATTGTGTGCCATGACAAGGCCATGTAGGAAATGGCATCGTATTATTTAATTTACTGGGTAAATTTTGGCATTACATGAAGTATGTTTATACTTGACCAGTCACCCGATAGAGACTTTTGCTGAGTACAGTTAAACAATTCCAATATCTTTTCACTACCCAGTAGTAATCTTCACACTTCATATTTCATTTAATGCACTGAACTCTTCAAGTACAAGCTTTTAAAAAAATTCTAACATTGTATTAGGGAATCAGTTGACTTTAAGACTGAACATCCAAACGTAAATACTTTGAATCAGTTGGAGCTTAAATAGTTCAGGCAATTTTAATAATTAAATGAATCATCAGTTTAGAAATTACTAGATAGATACTAAGCAATGTGAAAAGCACTCATGAAAGATAATACATTTACTGACATTGGAAAATTTCTGCGAATTTTGAAACCTAGATGACTTTAGAGTTAGCAAGTTCTATATATACTGAGAACACAAGCTTCTCAAGAAACCATTGCAGCAGTGCTTCATTAAAAAAATGTTAGGCAGATTGTTTGAAAATAAAGCTTACATTTGCTATTTTGCAGGCCTGCATGAATTTCAATGACAGCGGGGCTTGTGTGACTCAGTGCCCCCAGACCTTTGTCTATAACCCTACCACCTTTCAGCTGGAGCACAACTTCAATGCCAAGTACACATACGGAGCATTCTGTGTCAAGAAGTGCCCACGTAAGTGACCGGAAAAGAATCACCATATTAACTACAACGTTATTTGATAATGAAAGAATTTTGTGTCAATTAATTTTAGTTTGAAATTTGAACAGTACTGTAAATTACTTCTGGTGTGGGTACTATTACTCCATGTCACCAATAAGAAAATTAAAATTCAAAGATATTTAAATGATTGGTTTCAAGTTTATAGCTAAGAAGCAGCATACTTGAGCTTGAAGAAGTAACATGACAACTCTTGCTGTTTTTACTATACCTCGATTTCTCTGCAGATTGTACTGTTTCTCAGAAAACTTCAGTCAAATAAGTGGCTACAAGCAATCCAATAAATATAGTCTATTTTTAATAAGAATGAATTTTCCCTAAATTTATTACTGATTATTTATAATTCTAATATAAAATCCAACCTTAAACAAAAACGACAAATAAAAAGAGCATGTTGAGGGATCTTTTGCAAACTGATAACTCACGCAGGGGATTCAAAGTGATGAATATAACTCAAGCATTCAGTGTAATATATATGTTCATCTTTGCTGGAATCAATTTCTTTGATTTGCATGGCCAAAGGGGCTTTCTCCAATGTTTCACTTATTGGAAAAGCAATAAAATAAAACATAATAAGGTCATATTTTTCACATGCTTATTTAAATGGAAGCTTAAAATCTACAGAATGCAGACATGAAAACCCATGCACTTCTTTACTGGACTGATGTATGGTATATTATTATAATTTATATTGATATCTATACAATATACTATAGTTATACCATCATGTAAAACTATTGACTAATTTAAGCATCATGGTATAGTCTACTGTAAAATTTAAATCTCTGCCATAACTTGCTCAAATGACTTAGTTTACCAAACTAGAGCTGACTTGGGAAACAAGTATATTTACTTTATAAATGCAGAATTACAATCCTTAATCCCAACTTCTGAAATCCCAAAACTCCAAGCAACATATATTTTTGAAATTAACTTGACTGATCTTCAACTCTAAACCTACTTGACATAGGCTACTCAAAATCTTTATTCTATCTGGCTTAAATTGCTATAGAAATATGAAAGTGTGTATGCAATATTGCCAGGATCTTGCAGAAAAGGTTGTTACTTAATATGTACTGTATGCACTTGTAGTGGTTTGGGTTACCCTGGAATGGATATTAAATTATTAGGGTGGGTTCTAGGACTCCATATGTATAGAGAAAGGGAGGGAAGCAGGATTGGGATTGGTTGCTATCTCAGAAAAGGGTCTCTTATGGTGAATACTCTTTGTTGATGACTTGTGATCCAAAATGCTTCATACTTTGCACTTAATCCCACAGTTTCCTATGTATGCATCTACTCCAGATGTGCCACATTCCTAGATTTTTCAGTATTTTTTCTCCTAGACAAGCCACTGCTCATGAGTACATATACACTCTAAATGAAGGCCACCTCTTGCTCCACACAGAGTGAGTGAACAGTTACATTATGCAGAACCATGCCCTTTGCTAGGATTTTATCCTGCTTGTCTTTCAAGTCAAACAAGGAAGCTGCCATACACTCTTAGCTTGCACCCAGATGCTGAGCGTAGCTGTGTCTTCCCCTGTTAGCTGGTCATGTGGTCTCCAGTGAGCTCAAGCAAGGTGCTGAGTAACAGTGTCAGCACAGTTTATCTATGCCTACCCCTCCTTCTCTGGACAAATTAAGTGCTTCAGTTTCACAGTGGTTTGCTATTGGCTCTGTCCAACACTATGAAATCATAATTCTAGTCAAACTGTGTACATTGAACCTGCCCCAAGTTCAATCACTGACTTATAGATAGGTACTCCATTCTTACAAGCACCCAGAAGCATGTGAAGAAAGGGCTTTTTTATTAAACAATATACAATTCATATGCTACAGATGGCATGGCTTAGCTCTGGAAACCCGGTGGTCTGTTGTTTTTCCAGTGGGGACTTATCTTGACTCTAAATGGTATATCGTCCCATCATAGATCCTTCCAACATCATTGTCTTGGTTTTCATTACCTTAGTAGAAGAATTGCCTGCAATTAATGTTTCCTGCCATTGGCACCCTTCAAGTCAGACCACTACTAGTCATCTCAGCATCTTACCAGACCTTAAGAAATAAGATCCTCCTTGTCTGCTTGGTATACCTTTTGTAAAGTGTGTGGTTCAATTTCACTTCGTTGAAAAAGCTTCTGTGGCACTCCATTGAACAGAACACATTTTAAACATTTCCTCCTGGATCTGAAGGACACTAGCTAGATCCAAGGCAGTTTAACTTAAGCTTCATTTGTGCTCCATGAACTTGAAGTATTTTTAGACTTCAAACTTGAATCATGACATGAAATGAAGTGGAACTATTGAGAAACACAAACGAAATGTCATGTAGTTTCCTGAGTCTATAAAACAGTTTCAGTCTGTCTTGGGGGCAATTCAGGCTGTGGAGCAGTAGTCAAGCAAGTACTCACAGTTTTAATACACACAGCTCTCAGATTTGAATGTGAATTGTTGGGAATTCTATTTCAGCTGGAGATATTTAAACAAAAATTGCATTGGAGGAAGACACACGTATACCATCAGCATTATTAATCATTTTCAAACCCTAAAATAGACTGTTTTAAACTCGATGGCTGAACATTCACGTTACCTCCTGTTTCACATTTTTTTGGATCAGATAACTTCGTGGTAGATTCCAGCTCTTGTGTGCGTGCCTGCCCTAGTTCCAAGATGGAAGTAGAAGAAAATGGGATTAAAAAGTGCAAACCTTGTACTGATATTTGCCCAAAAGGTAAGTGATAGTTTCTTGTACAGGTATTTTTGTGAGAGGAGAAATATATACTACCATTTTCATTTACTTTGTAATAGGCCAATCAAGTTACCGCAGATTACGAACCCATTCCCACAGTGACACCCACACCCACTCCCCCTGACTTTGGACAATTCCCGAAAGTACCAACTAACTGTATATTATTGGTTTTGAACTATATTAACAAAAACGTCTAGATAAAACCTCGAGTAAACACTGATGTGAATACAGAAATAAAGTTGCATTTTGTTTAACCAGAAACAAATACTAGAAATTTTTCACAAAACAAGGACTTGTGTGCTTATTTTTTTATCATGACACATATCTGTTGTTCCTTACTGTACACAAAGTGACCTGGCAGGCACTAACAGGAGGGAAAGGGGCATGTAGCATGATGTCTGGTCTCAACATCTTAAAAATATTTGGAGGTGTGTGAAATGACAAAGGAATTAGGTGTGTGTTAAATAAATGTTGCAGATAATTCATATTACAGAATTTTAGTGGAGGAAGAAACCCCTTCCAGCTGTGAATGTTCACATTCCTCACCAGAGTGGAACTTAAATTAAGCAGGACAACAATATGGCTTGAATCTCTCAAATGCTATTCAGTTTTTCAATCAGTCATGGAGTGCTTCAGAGAAGGCAAACTTCACGCTAACTTTTAAACTACATCCTCTGTGTGTGTCACTCTTTCTCTCTGTCTCTGCTTCTCCCTGTCTCTGTCCCTCTCTCTCTGTCTCTCTACCGCCCCATCTCTCTCCCTTTCTCTCTGCCTCTCTCTCCCACCCTTGTACTTCTCTTCCTCATTCTTTACTTTTTCATTTTATTTCTTTTCTTTTTTTTCCTTTTCTGGAACTGGGTCTCGAACTCAGGACCTCACGATAGAAAAGCAGGCACTGTGCTGTGGAGCTATATCGCTGACCCCTTCTTTCCTTATTCCTATTTCTTCCCTCTATACATCATACACACACACACACACACACACACACACACACACACACACACATATACTTTTTAAGGTCCAGCTTCAGAAAGCATGGATTTTAAAAATTTGAATATAAGTGCATGGATGGCCCTACACAGTGGTAATAGTTCATACTATCAGTACTCTGTTTAATACATATTCTTCACTGGAACTGTGCTTTTCAAATTAGCTTCTACTTAGTAGATCAGGAAATAATTCTACCAATGTGGTTAAAAACATGTTAAAACATTAAAAATAATAGTTTATAGTGGATTAGAAAATATGTAATATTACCTAATACAGGGCCTGGGAATGTAACTCAGCAGCATAAGTGCCTGCGTGGAAAGTTCAAGGTCCTGAATTCCATTGCCAGTACAAACAAAAAATTAATAGTGTTAAAAATTAGCTGAGGGAAGGCATTGTTTGATAATGGTTTTGTTTGAGCCCTTCCTGTGTTATGAGTATGCACTGGATCTTGTTACAAACTATAATTTGACAGCGAGCCTTGGTCACTTGACTGTAATGCAGGGACAGTGGTTTAAAGTAGGCCTAGTAGTAAATAATGAGTCACATAATTATTTTAATGTTTGAAAAAATTGTAGTTGTTTTTATTTATCAAGAAAACATTGTTATTTTGTCATGAGGGTAAAATAGTTGATTTGCTGGACAGAGGTCTGTGTTTCAACCCCATGACTGTGAGTCTTGCTTCCGTAGCATGCGATGGCATTGGCACAGGATCACTGATGGCAGCTCAGACTGTGGATTCCAGTAACATAGACAAATTCATCAACTGCACGAAGATCAATGGGAACCTGATTTTCCTTGTCACTGGGATTCACGGGTCAGTATTCCACTCTTGTACAGGGTTCTTTGACAAAGTGTAGACAAAGCTGAAGACATTTCTTGGTTATGTCGGTTTGGTTCTTTCGATCCGGAGGAATTTCACCTAACATTCACGTTTCTGCCAGCAGAAGCAATGGTCAGATCATCGCTAGCGATAGTACCAGAAATTTGGAATAAAATGCATTTTGAGTTTACTGACTATTGAGGTTTGAAAACAAAAATTCATATTTAAGTTAAAATGTATGTATAGAACATTCTCAAATGCATAGTTATTGACAAACCTGATTTAGTTTTACATATGTCTAAGGAACAATATTAATGGATAAGATGGAAGAGGTTATTCAGGCTTTTTAACTGAGTATACAAGGCAACATAAATTAATATTCCACCAGAAAACTCAAATAGAGCAAATCAAGCAGTCATATATAAAGCAGGGTTGAATTTCTCCTGAGCTTCTTGCAGAAGTGACTTGTCTTCATAGATTGTTTTTCTTAATTTGGGAGGTTAGGACTGCGGTAGGAGATCGACTAAGTGCATTTCATTTTGGTAATAAAAATTGTCGCAGTCTCTGGGCTCCTTCATCACAAAACCACCTGCTGATTGTAACTGGGAAGACAATCAAATTTGTATTCTTTAGATTGTAATGAAAATGTCAATATTTTTACTTTAAGTCTTATCTATTTGTCTACATTACTACTTAATCCCTAAATATGAGCACCATGGGCTACAGATAATGAATGTCACTGTCATATTTCAACTCAAATTCTTACTTTGAACATACATCACATCATTTCTAGAAGCAAAATAATTTAACACATTAGGAGTAAATGTGTCCAAATAGAAACAGCAGGAACAATAGCATAAAATGTTTCTTTTTCTTTCATTTGTGCTACTGCAAAAAATAGCTCTTTACTTTAAATTGTAGCTTGTGCTGTGGTACCATGTCAGACACTATAGTCATATATATGTACTCTGTGCTTAATCTCATATAATTGGCCTAAGAAAAGGTTTTAAAAGATTTTAAACTGCCTTTAAAACTATGTAGACTGGGAAATTCTCAGCCACACTGCTACATTGCACTAAAGTGTTGCAAAGGGTAGCAGGACCCAGTGGCTGGTTTTAGGTGGAACCCATTCAATAACTGTACCTTTGACACCATCTACTCTCTGAATTCATTCGCATTTCTGTCCTTGTGGCTTTGGCTCTCTGGGAAGGGGACTGTGTCAACATTTAGGTACATCTTTAAAATTGAGTGAGTATATGACAGATGATCAAGCAGCATATCCACATTTTAATTATTTTTAAAAACAAATGTCACCATGGACAAAAGATCATATGTTAATGACTTCTGAGAGATAAAGAAATAGAACATATCTACATGACTCAAATTACTTGTTTCCATATTGGAACAGTAAATATAGTGGCTTCAGGGGGTGTGTGGGATGATTGAAGTCATATTCTCCTGAACCGTATGAGAAAAATGGTTTGCATTGCTATCTGGAAAAACATTTCTCTTTATACCTCAGGCACTTGACACTTCTCTTTCAGTTCTGAAATAAAATCTATAAGGGATGAAGTCCGTAACATACATAGTTTTAAAATGTCCTTACAATTCTCCAGTTATAATTTAAGGAGTAAGCAAGATACAATCCGTATATAGGAAAATACTCAGTTATATTTACAGGACATAAGATGACATTCTGTGTAAGAAGTGTCAGGAAAGAAAGAGCAGAATGCAAGCTGACCACGGAATGAAAACAACCAGCCGGACGTATTGTGATATATGAAGTGGAGCAGACAAACGACTCCCACTGAAATCGGGGCGACTTCACTGAGCAATGCCAAAGTCTGACTCGACATGGAATTGGGATTCCTAAATACCTCATAGAGCATTGTAGGGCTTCATGAGATGAGGGGAAATGTTCTCTGTAAAAGGCACTTAGCAACCTTTGCCTTGGATTATTCCTAAAATTTTGCAGTATTCCCGCCTTACTACTACCGCTGAAACAGTCTACAAATGTCACAAGCGCCCTTCAGTGGGGTGGCGCTGCCTCCGCGGAGAACGACTGCAAGACTCTCAGCACAGCAGAAGTCCGGAAAGTGAGCTGCTACTGGCTAAAGTTCTTATGGATAAAACATGAGTGGGAAGGTTTGAAAAAGACCCAATGTAATGAGATTCACCATAGTATGTGTATTTTAGTCTTGGTTCATCCTATAATTTAGTTTTAAATTGTCTTTACCACTAGTTATAAAATGATGTTAGATTGTCTCCTTCACCTATAGTCAAGACTCAGAGAAAGTTTAATAAATAAATAGAAAACGTTTACCACATGGGATAGAAATACACTGTGCAGCTGGAACACCTTCCAGCTCAGGAGAAGGATATCACAGAGCATTAGACTGAGCTAGTCTTCCAAGGAGAGTGGTCTTGCTAATTCACTCAGATGAAAACTGACAGAGAATCAGCTCATATGGACGAGAAGGAGAAAGATCAGTGAAGTTCATTGTAATAAACAGAACATACAAGTAAGGCTTCTTTGTGGACAACTTCATCCAGGGCAGAGTGGAATTTGATCTGCAGCTTCACAATGAACAGTTTGCATTAGTTGGTGACTGCCTTGTCTTGTGAGACATGATTTCTTCCAACAAAAACTGAGAAATAGGTTAATAATAAATACCTGTTCCCTCAGATTGTCTTAGTGTGGAAAACAAAAGATCTTTGTCAGTTTCTCATCCCGGTATAGGGTGTATTTTAAAATGTTAATAAATGGTGTAAGAGCAAAGGCAAAGTTTTCTTCAAGATAAAGCATACTTCTTAGTTTTGAAGTTTGTTTGTCTCTTGATCATGGCACTTAAACAGGAATATCTGAAGTTATGCTTTTGTATCTCAAGTGTAATGGCATTCTTAGGACAAAATGTGTGTGTGGAATATGATATATTCTTTACTAAGTCTCACTGGCAGCATGAGACATATATTCTGAAGTTTTTTCCTAAGAATGACCATAAGGTTAATTTTGTAGATCTGAGACACTGTGTGAGTGTGTGTGTGTGTGTGTGTGTGTGTATGTGTGTGTGTGTGCATACACATAAAGGTGTGTTGGTGTATGTAGAGATGGAGTCAGAGATGTATGGCGATTTTAAAAGGGAATAACATTAGGTATTACCAATAAAAAACTTTGAGTAAATAATGTTTTATGCCACTGAATTACCATTACCCTCAATACATTACTACCAAGTTCTTAATAAGGTTACATGGTTTATTAAAATAGCTGAGTTTCTTAAAATAATGAAAAGGTAAAAATATCACAATTAAATGAAGCCCTGCAGGAAATAAATTTACCAGCATGTCATTAGGCACAATTTCAATATATGAAAGGGTTAAAAAATAATTGGTATAAAAGTGTATAGTACTAGTCCTGTGGTCAGAGACAGAAATAGGCACTCATTTCTTTATTTAAAACAAGAGCCTTAGAAAAGCTTATTGTTTAAAGTTATAGGAATATTCCTCCTTGTCTTGTCATATTTGACACCATTCTTGTGCTTAGTGTAACAAAATGCCCACCAAATCCACACGCTGATGCTACATCACCATGAGACACTGGTGAGGAGACTCTTGCGTGATAGCCTGCAATGATGCTGGCCAGTCGGTAAAAGACGATAGGTTCGGTGACCAAACAAAGCAGTATCAGTGAAACTGGGAAAATATGCTCCTTTCACTGTGTCCTGAGCTTTGTTTTATGTCACTAAACACAGTGACAGGGTAGGCATAATGCTCCATAATGCTCCATAATGCTCAGAACGTAGGTAGGAAAGTTCTCAATTTTTAAAGTATTGTGGGTTTCAAGTGGCAGTAGGAGGAAACTCCTGAGAGGTACTTTGAAGTTGGCAAGTGGAATTCTGTCAACTTACTTTATGCGAGGCCTCAGTCCCTAAAATTAAGTATATAAAATTTCTGTGGTGCGTTGAGCTTTATGCTAAAAGTCCAGAATTCATTTTAGCCTGGCAACTTGGAACCGTTTACAGTAAATGTTTGTGCGGACTGCATTATTGTGTGCTTGCTCTGACTGTTGAATCTTTTTCAATAAAGCCAGGATATTTGATTATATGGTCAGGGCTGTTCTACATCCTGCTTTTCATCAACAAACAAATGTCAAAAGCTCATTTTCCTCCTGCAGAGCCTTTGTATGCTTCTGTGTGCAAAACTTTTTGGATTTTAAAACATGAGGACCCGGAGAGTTTTCCTATATGGTCTGCTTCATACTCCACAAAGGCATAGTTACGTATTTCATATATATTTATTCATAAGTATGGCAAGTTTGTTATACCATTTAATTTAGAATTTAAACTCTTAAGAGATATTCATTTAACGTTGAAAAAGTTCTGATCGATGGTCTATATGTGAGTTATAGGGTTTCCCAAGTCTCACTAATATCTAGTTTTTGAGCTTTGTACAACACTCCATGATAAACATGCTGTATATTGCATTAAATCCATTCCTCAATTTGAAACAATAATCAAGCACATATTTTTAGGAAGTGAGCTGGTTCATAGTATACAGTATGTCAATGAACCAAGTCTAGAAACTTAGTGTCAGGTGTTCTAGAAATCAACTCAGTCATTTTGAGATTGTTATACTGAGATTTAAAAAAAAATGTCGGTGAGTTGAGACTGAAGTTCCCAGGAGACAAACTGTACAATCCATTTGTCAAGGGATTATGGATGACCTTGACTGATAGAATGATTGCTATTAAGACTGTCTCCAAGGGCTCACCGTGTTTAGTCTTTATTTCCCACACTGAAAAAGAAGGTTCTTGTAGACTAGTAAAGAACATACACCCAAAGGAAGAGTGAGACTCATCCGCTTGCTACAGCAAGTTAGATACCCCTAACAGTACCTAGCTTCCTTGCTTTTAGCAGGCTTAATCTCTCCTGGAGAAGTAGTCAATGTACAGAATGTTACCTTTATATAAAAGGCAGATATTAAGATGAAGTCTGATATTGTCCAGGAAAGTCTTCTAACATAATAATACTGTTAAAAAGTATTCTGTATTCCTTAATGATTTACATAATGAGAAAGTTTTGATATTATTTTTATATTTCATGGAATATTCAAGTATGTGATTATATTGCATTATCAGTTGATTATCAGTTTTTATTGGAAAAATATTTCTTAAAAAATTTTAAGAATTAAATATTTAATCTAAAAAAGCAACATAGCTGGGCATGGTAACACATGTCTTTAATCTTAGCACTCTGGGAAGCTGACGCAAGAGGACTACAAGTTACAGCCCAGCTTTGTCAACTTAGTGCTTTAGCAAGGCCCTTTCTGAAAAGCAAAGTAAGAAAGAAGGAAAGGGGAGGAAAGAAGAAATGGTGGGTATGTAGCTCAGTGTGAGGATCATTGGATCAATACCTCACACCAAAGAAAGCACTTTATGTTCATTTTCAGGTATCTTCATATCAGTAGCATGTGTATGCATTGGGGGGTGGTATTTGAAAACTCTCCAAAATTTATATCTTTTGAGTTTTATGAAATTGGTTTTGCTTTTTTCAGTTAATATACTTCATTTATTTATCTATTTATGTTTATATTTTTTTATTTTAAACAGAAGAGAAAAAATACACACAAAGGCAAAAACCAAACAACCAAAAACAATAAAAACAATTCAGGATTTCAAAACAGATGATAGGAAATTAACAATAGTTGTTATAATACATATTATTGTCTTCAAAGTAATTGCTCAGATCACCAGACATAGGCATGCAAGACTGATCCAACAAGCATTAACTGTTTCTTTCAAACCAATAGTAATCAGTGGTAAAATTACCCCAGCTATTGTGTGTGTGTGTGTGTTTCCCCTGCTTCCTTTCTCCTTCCCCCATCAAAAATAATTTATTTAGATGGTAGCAAATATTTCCTGTGTTATATTAATGATTGTAAATAAGCCAGAGGAACAAAATGATTCTCAATAATACATCTCAAAGTTGAATTCATACAATACTATGAAAATTCACAAAAGCAGAACTAAAAACTAACGACTTCACTTGTGTTTCCTTCTGTCCTATTTATGCATTACAATTGCTACTAGCAATTTAGACTGCTTGAGGAGAGCCCAAAAACCAGTTGTTCTCACCGTGATGTTGTTTACACCCAGACCATATTCTTCCTGATTAAGGGTAAATCTTTAAATATCGCACAAAATAAAATGGCTCATTCATGGGCTTGCTCTCTTTTTCCTGTTTGTTAGGATGATGGAAAAGGGATCATTTTTATAGATTTAGAAAAACTTTGGACAAAGAACTTACATTTTGTGTCATCAAAATTCTGAAAATGCCTGCTAAGTCCCCTCTAAATGTAGCGCGATAAGTTTGGACAATGCGTTGTTAAGTTTCCTGCTCTAAATTAAAATTCAATTTGAATGAAGTAACTACTGTCTCTTTTCTCACATTTTAAAATTTGGTGGAATGTCTTCCTTATTTTCTAGGGACCCATACAATGCAATCGAAGCTATTGACCCAGAGAAACTGAATGTGTTTCGGACAGTCAGAGAGATAACAGGTACGTTTTTAAGTGCCACCTTTGCACCATGTGCTTTGTAACTTTAGTGTTTTCCTGAGAATATTGAATAATAATAGCATGAGCAACTAATTTTCAAAGCAAATATTAACTTGGATAAGCTTATATTATTATGAATATGAAGTATCTTACTCTTTAGCTTTTGTGTATATTTTGAAAGGCTATTAAATTACGAAAATAAATATCTTTGGAATTTTGTAACTACTGGTTTAACAAGTGTCCAATAATCTAGGATCTTTGTTTTATTCTTTTTATTATTATTAAGTTTAAGGTACAATTTAGACAGACATAAAGACCACATTCATCAGAGGGAATTTGTGCTGGTACATGAGAGACCTTGACCCCCCTTTTCATTCCTTCTACCTACCATCTCTTAAGTCCCTCTTTCCCCTCTTTATTTACAAAAGCTTTGTTTCCAGTTTATCCTTCTTTTCTCAATTTTTCTTTTCCCTTCCTTTCTTTCCCCCTCTTCCTTCCTGGTTCCCCTTCCTGTTTGAGTAATTTCTTCCTATTTCACAATATCCATTACACATCTTGATTCTTAGTTACACTTTTAGTTCTCACACCAGAGAAGCAATGTGATAGTTACATCTGTGTGTCTGATTTATTTCACTTATGAGAATTGTCTCAAGATCCATTCATTTATCTATAGATGTCTCTTTATGACTGAATAGTACTTCTTTATGACTGAATAGTACTCCATTTTCTTAAAAAAATCTACATCTAAAAAAAAAAAAAATCTACATCTTCTTTATCCATTCCTCAGTTGATGGGTTATTTCCAAGGCCTAGGATGATAAACTGTGCCACATGGGTTGGTGTACATATATCATGTCACTGTGCATATATCATATCACTGCATATAACATATATCACTGTTGTCTGATGCTTTTAATTCCTTTGGAAAGATCCCCCAAAGAGAAATAGCTGGGTCAAATTGAACCTCTAGACCTTGTTTTTTGAGGAATCTCGACAGTGATTTCCATAGTGGCTGTATCAGTCTACACTTCCACCAACAGTGGGGAAGGGTTCCTTTTTCCTCACATCCCCACCAGCATTTGTTATAGATTGATTTTGTCATAATAGCCATTTTTTTTGGCAGTGAGATGGAAACTCAAGATTGTTTTAATTTGCTTCTCTTGAATGACCAGTAATGCTGAACATTTTTATCGTATTTATTTGCCATTTCCATTTCTTCATTTGAGAAGTGTATATTCATCTCAGGTGCCCATTTTTGGATTGGGTCCTTAAATTTGGACAGGTCTGATTTTTAAAAAATTTTTGTATATTCCAGATATTAGTCTGTCTAAGGAACAACTAGCTAAAGTGTTTGTCTACTCTTTGTGTTGAGTGTTCACTCTATTGGTGATTTCTGCTACTGTGCAAAAGCTTTTTAATTAAATGAGAACCTAGTCATTGATTTTTGTTATTGTTTCCCATGCAGTTGAGGTTTTGATCATGAACTCTGCCTACACCTATGTCTTCAAGAGTTCTACCTATTTTATCTTCCAGCATATTTCATATTTCTCTGTTAATATTTAGATCTTTGACCCATTTTGAATTTAGTTTAGTGCATAGTGATAAACATAGGTCTAGTTTAGTCTTTGGCATGTGGAAAGTCAGTTTTACCAGCACCATTTATTAAAGAGGCCATCTTTCTTTCTGTGAACATGTTTGGCCCTTTTTTCAAAGATAAGGCGGTTGCACATGTTTGGGGTTGTTTTTGCATCTTCTAGTGTACTTCAGATCTGTTATTTTGCCAGTACCGTGCAGTTTTTATCACTGTACCTCTGTACTATAATTTCAAGTCAGAGACTGTGGTCCCCTCCATCTAGCCTTTCTTGCCTACAATTGTTTAAGCTATTCTAGGACTTTTCTGGTTCCAAATGAATTTTACAAATACATTGTCTAGTTTTGTGAGGTATGCTAATGCTATTTTGATTGGAGTTGTATTAAATAGGTATAATGATTTTGGAAGTATGTTTATTTCCATTGTAGTGGTTCTTTCCACCCAATAACATGGGTTAGCTTTCCTATTTCTGATACACTCTTTGATCTCCTTTTCCAGAGTACTATAGTT
The DNA here is from genome assembly GCA_004027595.1 of Dinomys branickii. Lineage (NCBI taxonomy): Eukaryota > Metazoa > Chordata > Mammalia > Rodentia > Dinomyidae > Dinomys > Dinomys branickii. The sequence continues at coordinate 77,036 of PVLD010001514.1, forward strand.
TTCAGTATGGAGATCATTTGTTATATGGATTCCTATTTCATTTTTTTTAGGCTACTGTAAAAGCAGAAGATAGCAAAAGCAACAAGAACAAAAGAGAGGAGCAGTGGCATGCGGCCTTTTTCCCTCCCTCACATCGTATGCAAACTACTGCTCCCAGGGCAGGTGTAGCACTCACACCCATGATCCCAGCATTGGACCATGGGTCAGTCGTAAACTCTAGAAGGCCGCCCCATGACTGTGTGAGGCTTTGGGAGACATCCAGACACAAACCATAACAAAAATGTAACTAAAAATTTACCAACAAAGAAAATCCAGATCCTGATGGACTCCTGACTGCTGAATTCCACAAGGAATTTATTGAAGAGCTAATGCCATTACTTCTCAAACTCTTTAATCTATAGTCTTTCAACCCAATTTTTTTCTATTTATTTTCTAAGAAGGAACATGCAGCATCAGCTTAGCACATATTTGCTGAGTTTGTAATATTCTCAAGACTAGGTAAGATGTGTTATTGGATTCATAGTTACGAATCAGACATGGAGTTGCCAATGAGCAATGTAAAACCTAATGAGGAGGACTATATGCATAAATGATAAATGATCTCAGAGAAGTGGAAATGATTTTTCTCTTTAGACTGAATTATATACTCATTTGAATAAATTGAGTCATTTAAAAATTTAATATATAGTTTTATGATTCCTTATGCCTAAGAAAGAAGGATTCTTAGAGCTATATTTTAGATATCAATTATTGATTACTTACCCCAGAAACTTGTGTTAAGGCCCTCAATCTGGGGAGAATAAATATGTGAGAATCTCTTAAAGGTGGAAATGTTCAATGACTTATCTTACCTATGACATCTTTGAATATATTTTCACCATATTCAGGAATAAATAGCACCATTTCTAAGACCATGATGATCTTGTTACTCAGACTGTCTCTATCACTGTAGGTTTCCTGAACATACAGTCATGGCCTCCCAACATGACGGACTTCAGTGTCTTCTCTAACCTGGTGACCATTGGGGGCCGAGTCCTGTACAGGTGAGTATAAATGCTTACACCTGCAGCTGAGTCAGCTTCCAAGAAGATACATTTACATAAAGTCAAGATGATCAATCTTATTGATTTACTACTTCTGGAAATATGATGTTCCTGCCTTTAATTCAAAGCTCAACAAAAATATGCCTAATTAGGAAATATACAGGTATATAGTTTGAGTTTTCAACTGCATTTAACATAATATTAGTGTTTCATGAATATAGAATGGATGGAGTGAACCACATAATTAAAGCTTTTGTCATGCATACGTGATGTATTTAAGTGCTACATCCAAACAACTTTTACTATTCACTAAAAATTGTGTAAATTAGTCAAAAACATAAGTTAATTAAGGCACTGGAAATCATAATAGAAAATGAAGCTGGTTAAGATGGGAGAAAATGTTTGAAAGATTAAATTACATTTCAGTATTTATCATTAGGTTCTGCATATTATAAATTATTAAAATAATAATAAAAAACAAAAATTTAAAAAATAGAAGTAAAAATATTCTAAATATTAATAGGAAAATATATTTAAATTTTTAGAGAGAAGGAGAGTTTTGATTTCCAAAATGAAAGATAATGTTCATTAGTTGACTGGAAGGTGGAATCAGTGGAAATATGTTTATTCTTAGGGCATAGAAAGATAATTAAAATAATATGGACTATGTGGAAATAAAAGAAGTTTCTTTGAAATGATACTTTACACAGTATAGTTGTTCTTTAATTTTTAGAAATTTCCCCAGTTATCTAAACCTTCAGAGTAGGAGATTAATTTAATTCTCTCTAGTTTTTAATTTGCCCTAACCTTTCTTATACATTCTTTAAATATAATATTTTTTATCTTTGCTTCGGCAGCACATATATTAAATACAACATTTTTTTATTCCTGTGGGATAAAGTTAACTACTTATAGTTATCGTCTGCTTTTTCTATCCAATAAAACCTACGTAACTATGTAGCACAGTAGAATTGATGTCCCACTTGTGAGAGGTAAATGATCAATCTATAAATATTTATTTAGCCAATATGGGATTTTGTCTTTGAATAACCTAAAATTTAGGCTGCATGATGGAATGCAGTGAGTAGATATTTTAGTGGTAAATATAGTGAGATGAACATATATTGTCATATCCATAATCCCAAGAAATTAACACTTGGATCTGGAAATTAAATTATTATTACAACACATTTGACAAACAAATATGAACGTGTGATCCTGTGCAGAGGTGTGTTGATCCAATCTCTGCTTCTGTTACATTAGCATCCGTTAAAGTAGGTTATGCCACCCTTACTTCACTTCCGGAGTGCATTTCAGGTCCCAGTGGCATTTACTCCTATTCCACTTCCCCTCTCTCTTCTCCAGTGGCCTCTCCTTGCTGATCCTCAAGCAACAAGGCATCACCTCTCTGCAGTTTCAGTCTTTGAAGGAAATCAGTGCAGGAAACATCTACATCACAGACAACAGCAACCTGTGCTATTATCACACCATTAATTGGACCACGCTCTTCAGCACCATCAACCAAAGAATAGTGATTCGGGATAATAGAAAAGCAGAGAATTGTAGTAAGTACTTTACCCAGACACTTAAAATATAGAACCTCTGAAATTGCTCTGATCTACATTGACCCAAACAACTGGAAATATCAGCAGCTCAGAAGTGTTGTCCTCTTAGCACTGAAAAAATTAATAGCCCTGCTCAGCAGCACGGCATAAAATAATTGGTGATGGTAATGTTTCATAACATACTGTGTGTTTCCAAATCTTTCCTACTATCAAGAATTCTGTGGAGATTTATATTTAGTAGGACCTAATTACTTTGCACATATCCATCTTAATGAATGCTGTTTGCTGTATGGTTTTGGTGAAATTGCAATATTGAAACAAAGTTTCACTATTTGGAAGTAGAAGGAAAGATGAAGGTGTGTTCTTTTGAAATGTGGGAAAAGTATTTTTCTAGAAGTTCACTACCCGAGAAAAAATGTTTATTTTATAACTGTCTTTGTATTTGCATGTAATGATCTCTGTTTTGATACCTGTTGATCCATTTCCTCACTTCTTTGTCACAGCAAGGGAAATAATGCTTTGCTAGGGCATGTGACTATGCCTTTCCTATCTAATACAGTGATGTTACTGTTGCTGGCTACCACGAGGTCCTTGCATTATTAGAAATGAAAATTAAAGCTGAAGCACAAATTACAGAAAAAGTTAACTAGAAAGTCAGAGGGAAATGAGGAAGGAATTCAGTTTAAGTAGCTGCAGGTCGAGCACAACCTGATACAGGATTTAGACCTGCCCACTTGCAAAGGAAGAGGTTGAAGCTTTCAAGGATTGCCTGCTGGCTGAAGCCTGGCTGATCATTACTTCAGGTCTGATGTCATAGCTCTGGAATCCTTAGTCTCATACTTTACAGATGTTTCCTTTCCAGATTCCTCTTCATTTCTGGTTATGTCAGTCAAGTGGGGCTTTGTCCTCCCTAGAATTTGGGTGATAGACCATGGGTTTATGATGATACCTGGCAGCTTCTGGGGGTAATTCAAAGTCCCTGTAAACTTCTTGTCTTCATGTCTTCAGTCTTGAAGGTGGATGAGATCATGTAATTTCAAGACCAATCAACCTTGTCCTTAGACAGACACTCCCTAAAAGATCAACATACTGCTAGGAGGATTTTAGGGGAGATTTCACCCAAGATTTACAGTAACAAAAGTTACAAAATTAAGGCCAAGGTTTGTTTTTAGTTATCTATTGGGCAACTACAGGCCCAAGTGAAGAGACATGGTTAACCACAAAAATGATTTTGAAGTCCCTAACTATCCCAGAAGAAAACTGAATCATGCTTTTAATAAGTAGCAGGTAAGGGCCCAGGAGTCTGTCTGCCCCACGCCTGTGGTGGTCCCTGATTATATCCTGACTGTGTCACTTCAAGGACCATTACTCAATACTTTCTGATTTTTCTACTGAGTACACCGACTTCTATATCTAATGAGTGCTACTATTAATTATGTAACAGTCTGACTTATTTACAGTAAATACTAATGACAAAGACTCAGAATTCCAATGATTTGTGTGTAAATACATGTTCTTGTTGTGGTCACCTTGATGAATCAGTTCTTCAAAGAAAAGTGACGCTCTTAGGCTGCTCTCTTACTTGGAATCTCAGCACTGGACAATTATCAAGGTATTTATAAAATAGTGATTGAGGTCACTGGTGTGTGTGTATTTAAATGGATAGCAGATGATTTTTTAAAGTTTAGGTACTCTAGAGGGCAACCATATTTAAGCAATTAGCAAGTTAAATAATTAGTGCGCTTATTCACTTTTAACACCACAACTTGTACCAGAAAGGCTCTAAAGCATCTCAAGCTAACAATGTTCAAAAAATATCGTATAATTTAGGAGAAACTCATATGCTAGCTGCTTTTTGACTCTTAAAAATATTTTTCAGAAGAAAAGAGAGCTATTGCAATGAGAGGTTTCTGTTTAAGTGAACTTAAATTCTTACATATTCTCCTGTTTTACATAGAATAAATGAATATAAGATCTATTTATGTATCAAAATATACATAAACATTATGTATATTTTCATATTAAATATAATAATCTTTATTTCATTATTCTTTCACATTGCTAATAACAAAGTTTTCCTTATTTTTCTCTAATATTTAAATTTCTTACCCCACATTTCTCTATGTATGTGTGCAAATATCTAAAACATCATATTCTTCAAAGTTGTTTAGAGCCAAACATTTTTCATATGATCCATTTGCCAATCCTACCCAACATTCATATTTTTAAAACTTTTATATCTGAGCAAAGAAAATATGGAAAGAAATTAAATGTAGAGAAAACAAAATGGGAATTTTGAATAAATTATTTTGTACCTTTTAATGGCTTCTAAATGTTTCAAATAACTACAAAAGAATAAATGGTAATAAAAATGCCAGTAAATTAAAAAATCAAAATGATCTTTAACTTTCAGTGTCAGATCTCTGCAATTAAGTTTAATTACCTTAAATCTATGGACATTTTCCTTTCCTGAACACTTAGCTTATACTTGGAGGAGCAGATAAAACAGGTAGGAGAAACAAAGTTTTGTGGTATCATAGCATAAAATCAAGCATATTATTTTTCATTTTTAACATCTGAGGTTGAATACATTTTGCATGAAATTAATTTATCAAAATTCAGGCTTCAGCCTTACTGCCCATTGCATTCATGAAACTGCCATATCTGCATTTTCAGAAATATAATTAACTTGGAAATGTGACCCCAGAGATGATGCTATTGAAGTTTACAATGATCCTACAGGTGGTTTTTCACATATGTTAAAAATCTTTTCATCCATATTACTATCCGCAATGTGAAGGTCCAAATATTCTCTTTTAGATGTATTGCAAATATTGCATTTTAACATATTCTTTCCATATTCACACACACACATGATATTTGAGTGTATGTTCACATTCCTTACAATGCAAATAATATCAGATATGTGTGTTGGCACGTGCAATATAGGTGGATACACACAAACCCAGAATTTATATAGAGAGAGAGAGGCAGAGAGACAGAGAGACAGAGACTCATATAGGCCTCATGCTCCCCTTACCCCACATTGCTATAACTATAAAGCACTCTGCTCTAAATCTGGAAGTTGCCTTGTTAACTTAAAAGAAAAAACAACCCTGCATGTGTAACAGCGGCTTTTGGAATTCAGCATGACCTAAAACAGTAATGACAATAAAAGGAAAACCTCATCTCACCTATAAAGGGTGACAGTGGCTTGAGCAGGCTGACTCTTTTAAGTCAGGACTTCCAAAGCAGACTTTGCGGTTTCAAGAGATTGGGATTGAGTGAAACTCTAAGAAACAAAGAGCTAGTGCACTTTCTGCCTCCTTCACTTACGCGGCTACGGTACTAGAAAACAACAGTGTTAGGTGGAAGAGGTGAATGAAATAGTTTGAATTTTCTTTAAAAAGGATTTTAGCAGAAAAAATTTTAAAGCTGAAAAAACCCCAAGAGTGGAAATAAATACTATACCACCTCAAACTCCAGGTTACACTGCAACCCATATACCTCACACTTTTAACATATTTCTACCTATCTAGCTAACTATAATATGTAAAACAGAATAATGCAATTCATTCTAGATTTTCAAAATGGAAAATATGTTTTTTTTTCTAATTATAACCATACTTTTTATATTTTTGGAATCCAAAATAATAAAACATTTATAAATATGATGTAATTTAGGTCTACATGTATGTAACAGATGAATGACAGACAGTAAAACATATTTTCAAATATAGGCGGGATCATACCACATACATATAAATACTGTTTACCATCTACATCTTTTGCATAGTATATTATGAGCATTTCCAATTCTAATATATAGCGCTCTTTGTTACTGTTTTTAAAAGCTTCATATAAATGTTTTTATTGAATCAGTGCCATATTAACATAATTTGAATCATTCTCTATTTTTCTTATTCTTACTACCACAATAATGTAGATCCTAATTCATAAAATAGTTTACACGGTGTAATTACCTCCTGAGGCTAAAAACTTAGAAGTGGAATTTCTGTGTAATTGAGGCCATATACAATTTTCATATGTGTTGCTATATCGTCCTTCAAACATACTGGTTCAGTTTATGTTTGTTTTAAATTCTGTCTGACAGAAATATTTTCCACCTCTCTTTACGGCACCAGAATGTCCATAGTTCTAAATTTCAGTGGTCATAAAGAAGAAAAAGCATTTTTTCATGCTTACATGTTTTAAATTAACATTGAGTATTTTTATATGTGTATTGATCATTTATACTTTATATTTTATAAATTACTCTATCCATGAACTTTATTTGCTATCAGAGATTTTTTCTTCTCATTTGAAAGGATGCATCAATATCAAATACTATTTGTCTCATATATGTTGTGTATACCTTTCTATCTTACAGATAATTTTTAAACTTTTGTCATTTTATATACAAACATATTCATCTGCTTAAGAGAATGAGTTGCTACTTAGTAATTTGATTTTGACACATTCTTCATTTTTCTCTACTAGTGCATTAAAACTATATGGAAAATTTTAATCTATGTGGAAATTTGATTTCAGTGCATTTAAAAACAATCTCCACTTGATAACAGTATTGATCCAACAAAATTTATTGAATAATTTATCTCTCTTCACTAATTTTAGTCATCTGCAGTATTTCAACAAATGATCAGTTAAAAGTGATGCTAGATTCTGTGTCTCAATTTATCTATGTAGTTAAATTTGACACAAGCACCCTGTAAATTATAATTTTACCCCAATTTTGTAGTAGTATACAGATGTTAAAAGAGTTAAATAATATTTCCAATGTTTGAAGCTAAAAATAATATCCTGGATTTGACTGCAGTGTCTTTTTGATCTCACAAGCTAAGCTTTGCACTTTGCCATGTCTTCTTCAAGAGAAAGTGATTGATTTTCATAAGAAAATGTACTGAATTACTATATTGTGCCTATATAACAGAATATGTAGGATCACTCACTTTACTTTACTTTTATTGAAGGGAGGAAGAGAGGAAACCAGTGAGGGATGCTGAAAGGGAGGAAGGAACAGAGGCTAAAGTGATTTATTTAGCTCACGGTTTTGGAGGAGGGAAAGCAGAGATTGAGTGGCCTCCTATGATCAGCCTCTGGTGGTGCCTTTTGCCCAAGTCACAACATGGTGGATGATATCCCACAGAAGGAACATGTTAGAGATAGCTTACAAGGCAAGGAAGGAAGCCAGAGACACGGAAGGGCGGAGCTTGCACTTTTGGAAGAACCTACGATTGCAGGAACACCGTCAGTCACGCCAGACCCACCCTGCTCTCAGAGATCAGATTCGTGTTAGTCCCTTCCAGAGGCCACTGTTACCCCCTCATGCCCTGCTAGGTCCCACCTCCTAGAGATACCACCACCTCTGAAAGTTTCCACCACCTCTTAAAGGTTCACTTCCATCACTACTATTGCCCTGGGGAATGAAGTGTGCCTGTGAGTTTTGATGGAACAAACTATAGACATACCCAAACACCTTGTGTTTGAATCACAGCGAAATTCTTCACCTCAGACTTTGGTACACTAGCTAATACTTCTGTACTCGGTTTTATCATTTGTAAAACAGAATTGATGGTATTTCCTACCTGAACACCTGGCTTAAGGAACATGCTATACATGACTCAGCTGCTGCTGCCGTTGTAGTTATTTTTACATAATTATAGGTCTTTTCCTATTAAAGTGGATTATAAACTTTACACATATATATACGTATCTGGTGCAAAGATATGATATTTAATAGTACTTAAGGAAAAAGTTCCTTTGGGGGAGAATGTGAAACCACAGAGCAATATGAAGGGTTTATTTTTAAGCAGAAGAAAAATGCACTTTATTAAATTGGTGCGCTATAAAGTTGCAAGAAGCACATCCACCAGTGGTATATTTAAAATGAACAAGTAGGTTTTTTTTGTTTTTTTGTCTTTTTGAGACAGGATCTTAGTTCAGACTGGCCTTGAGCTCACTTTGTAGCCTGGGCTGGTCTCAAACTCACAATGACCCTCCTGCCTCAGCCTCCTGAGTGCTGGATTACAGGATAAGTAGTTATTAGTAGAGGCTAGAAATGCTAAATGATCTCTAGAGATTCTAAGTAGACAAAAAACTATGCTTAAGAATCCCTTTTAATGCATTCCCTTTCTCTCTTTTAACGAAAACGTTTTAAAATTTCCTGTAAGCAGTAACAACCTTAGTGCTTTAAAGAAATCCACTTAGTAGAAATATCAGATTAATGATTCAGCAGAAAAATATTTAGTGATGATATTTGTTTACATATAATACAATAGAAGTACAAACATCTCTTCGTGTCTATGTGAGACAGGTCCTAGAACTCTCACAGAAACTAAAATCCCTGGATGCTCATATTCCTGATGTAAAATGCCACAGTATGTGCCTATGATCTAAGCATGCCCTCATGTACACTTTATAGCATCTCTAATTTACCTAAGATACCTAAAATAATGTAAATTATGGGTAAATTATTGTTCCGCTATTTTGTTCTGGAATAAGTTGAAAGATCTGTGTATGTTCAGTATACATACAATTAATGTATTTTTGAGACAGGGTCATGTTGTGTAGTGCAGGCTGGCCTCAAATTCATGGCAGTCCTGTTGCTTCAATATTCTGAGAGCTGGAATTATAGATTTGTGCCAATACACCTGGAAATTTTTTTTTGATCTTTGTTTGATTGATACTGCAAATGCAAACCTACAGATAGAGAAAGCCAACTGTACACATTTTTTGTTTATATATAATATGATATTTCTCAATTTAGTAGTTAGAAAATCTATCTTACCGGAAGTGAATCTCGAAATAAAAATTGAAACAACTGTATTTAATTGCTAAAATGGAAATCTCTGGATGATCACATGACCAACTTTTAGGAGTCACAAATTCAGAATTCAGTTCAGAAGGAGTTACTGAGCAGGGAGCAAAAAGTAGCTCTTATTTACTTTTCTCTGGTAACTTTGAGAATAATAAGAAAATAATAAGCACTTTCCTGTCTACATCATCATAAGAAATTTTGGTTTCTTGTAAAACCACAATGCAATTGCTGTTTCTAACCCCCTCTGTAATACTTTGTTGTTACAGAAAATGAATTTGGATTATAAATTAAGATTTGCCCTGTTGAAAGGAAATATTGCTATTGTGAGAGATTTTCTTTCTTTCAGTCCCATTGAATGTGTGCACTCTGATTTCCACCCACGCCGTCTGGGTAAATGCACATTTACAAACAGCGTGCTGCAGCCCAGTTAGAGGAACCATCCAGGGCAGAGAGCCTGTCTTCACTGCGGATCAGCAAACTCTGCCACAGTGTTTTGTAATCAGTACCTTCATATGAATCATAAAGGGCACAATTTATAAAATAATGAACTCTTTTAAATTATCAAAAGGTAGGAAAATTTAATTCTTACTCTAAAATTTCATTAAGTTACCGAAGTGATACATCAATACATGATTCTTTATGAAAAATATTCAAATAAGAGTTTCTTAATGTATTTGAAATAGCACAATGTCTCATAACTAACAGCGGCACAAAGTGTTCTCTGTGTTCCTACGGAAAGGGTAATCAGCGCTTACCACTGCTGTTAGTTGCAGAAAGGATGCCCCTTCTCTTTTATGATGGAGATTTCTGAAGGCATCAAGGCCCTCTCCACAAAGAAAGCTGGGATTACTTTGGTGTTAGTCAGAGGTGGCAATATTTTAACCAGATTTTTCTCTAGATCCATGGTTTGGACATTTTAAAATTAAAATGTTTAATGATTAAACCCACAGTTCTAGGCTCCAGTATCCAGAGATTCTTAGGCAGTGTTTTGGGTTACACTGTACACCCCCAGAAGAAGGTGTGCCACATCTTCATGCCCCTGTACCTGTGGATGTGCCATTATTTGAAGATGTCATTAAAATTTGAGTCAAAATGGGTCTGTGTGGATAGAGTGGGTCCTTCGTCCAGGGACGAGTATTCTTGCACGGTGAGAAGAGGCACAGAGACAGAGACAGAGACAGAGACAGAGACAGAGACAGAGACAGAGATACAGAGGAGGAAGCGCACATGTACTCAGAGGGAAGACAGCCAGGTGTGGTGGGGGAAGACTGGAGGTGCGCACCTGCGGAAACAAAGGGAGAAGCATTCCCCTGCCAATACCCTGAGTTTGTAGTTTGGCTTCCAAGACTGTGAGAACAAACTTCTGTTTTCTCAAGCCACCCAGGTGAAAACACTTTGATACTCACACAGTGATAGGAGGCCTAGAATTGTGCATTTTCCACCCAATATCCAATCATCGTGAGAGAGGAGTCTGTGGGAAATCCCTTGGAAAATTCTTTCCCATCGCCTATTCTTCTCTGTCTTGCTTCAGTGAGACATACATTTAAAAACACTTAATTACTTTCTGGGAGGGAGTGTCCTGTGAAAAGGGACTCATGACAGGGAAATTTACAGATAAACAACTTAAAACTTTACATTTCACAACAGTTTTTGGAAGCAAAGATAAAGAGAGAACCAAATGTAAACAGCATCCTTTAAGGAGTGTTCTTTTCTTTGGCATATTCAACTCAGTACAATAAGGGAATATTTAATGATAGGTAAAGAATCATCAGATAATTACAGTACTATACATTGTGCCATTTGATTTTATACAATTGAGAGATTCAACAAAATATTTATGGACTTATTCTGGTTTGTTTTAGTTAATGTACTTCTGAGAGAGATTTTTATATTGCCCAGAGTATTCTAAGCAAGTATGCCAGGACTTCCTGGAAGTTGATTATTGCCAGCACCTCTTCCACTCACGTCTTCCATTAGAGCTTTCAACCCAGCTTCCTGCCAGGTCAGGAACACGTAGTACTTAGGGGCTTAAGCGCTGAACTCAGTATGGGGAATATCGGTTTAACTGTTCAGTACGGTGAACGGCTATGACTTGGCACCTAATCTTCCATTTCCCCTTTCCTCCACTTTCTACAAATTTATTTCATTTAATATTATAAAGGCATGTGATGTCTTTCCCTTTTTATACTATTTCTTGGTTTTTCTTACTCATTTGGAAAGAAATTTCTCCTCATAGCCACGTGCTAACCCTCAAAACCTACCAATGTTCCCTTACAAGGCACAAGTATTTTAGTACATGTAGAAGACTTTAAGGTGAGACCATTATCCTAGGTTAGCTGAATGAGTCACAGATGTTATCACAGGTGTCCTTCTAAGTGGGACACTGGAATCTAGTAAACAAAATATGGTGCTGCCTTGGGAGTGGGGATAGAACAGCCCACAAACCAAGGCATGCCAAAGGGGGCGCTGAGAGGGAAGAGCCAGTTCTCTCCTGGAATATCCAGTAGGTATCAGGCACAAGTTGTCTCTGCATTTAGCCTGTTTCTTAGGACTCACTTTGGACTTCTGGCTTCCAGAACTTGAAAGGCTGAATTCATGGGGAGGGGGGTTGTTTTGTTTTTTTGTTTGTTTTTTTGTTTTGTGTGTGTGTGTGTGTGTGTGTGTGTCTGTCTGTCATTTATAGACAGGGTGTCACTATGAAGTTCAGGCTGGCTTTGAGCTCACTTTGTAGCCCAGACTGGTCTTGAACTCAAAACAATCCTCCTGCTTCAGCCTTCTGAATGCTGGGATTACAAGTGTGCACCACCATGCCTGGCAAATGTTGTTTTAAGCAACTGATCTTGTGGTAATTTATTACAGTAGCAAGAGGGAACTTTCCCATTTTGTCTTAGTAATAGAAGCCAAACTCAGATTCCCTTAGGTGAAAGCAAGCAGAAGTTAGAAGTCCAAGGAGTAGTCATTAAGACTGCATTGGAGACAAGCTCTTCAACATCACCCTCAGGGCTCAGTCCCTATGTTCACTTAATTCCATTTTCCTAAGGTCAAACTCTTCTTAATGAAAGAAAATCATTGTCCTGACAAAGGTTACCTGAAAGCATCCTTAGAGATGAAGAATACTGACAAACAAACAAACAAGCAAACACAACACCACCTTCTGTGCATCTGTTTGGTGGGGGGGCTCTGATTTACCCTGCTCAACTCATAGACCTCTTTCCATTGTCACTGTTATCTCTTTGCCACCAACACTTCAAACATGTTTTCCAGTCAATCCCATCAAAGTAATCACAGTGATCTTTTAAAAATACAGATTATATCCTTGAGTTTCCTGCTAAAACCTCTCAGTGGGTTTGCACAGTTCTCTGGACAACATACTGAACCTTGAAAATAGGAACTCTATCTCATCACCGTACCAGGTGCCCTTTCTCCACGTAGGCCGCGTCCACTTTGTTCTTGGACAGCGCTAGTCGAATTCCTTTCTCAGAGCCTCCTCACCAGACCTGCCTTTGCTTGCATCGTTCTGGCTGTGTTGCTCCTGTCAGCGTAAATGTTACTCCTTCTGAAGTTTCCCGTAAGGCCACCTAGATGAAGACAGTGGCTGTTCTTTCAGCACCCTCTAAAATGTTGTCCTCCCATCTATCAGAATGGCTGTGTGTTAAACATAACTGTATGATTATTTATTAAATGTCTCTTCAAGTAGCTCTGTAGGCCTTCAGTTAAGGGAATATGAATTTTATTTTATGTTTCTGTTAGATTTCCCAGCTCTCAAGAATATCTAGCAGAAAGGGAGTAGTTTCTAAATAATTATCTTTTAACTATAAACACATGAATATCCTTTCATTTTCTTCAAATTTTTCTTGACTGCATTTATTAATGGTTAATTCTTTAGACCCTGTCATTAATGCCATAGCAATATTATTACAGCCTTGAAAAGTTGATGTTATTCAGTTTATAGAGGAATAAGATGTAAATAATTGCTCAAGGCTACATGGTGCATGAAACTGTAAGGATTTAACCTTTGTCTGTTTGATCATAAAATCTGAATTATTACTCTATTAAAGCATACTTTTCAGCCTTAAAGAAAGATTAACAATAGCTGTCCAAATATATTCTAAGCAAAATCTCTGCCTCTGTATATGATAAATACGGTGAACAACATAGGTGAACTTGCTCTACAATCAAAGAGATTTCTTTCTGCCTTTGTGTCCATAGACAGGTACTCCATTTCAATATTTTTGAGCTAATCCATTTAGTTTCATACATGTAGCAAAATGCATTATTTTAATCTTGTCTCTATTTTAATGGAAAGAAGTTCAATGTTCTCCACAAAGGTCGCAATACTAAGCACATTATTATCTCTCCAAATTTTTAAAGGCAGGTGCAATTCGGATGAGATAATGAAAAAGTCTATTTTACGGCTTCTAAAGAAAACACAGATGAAGTGAAAGGTTTCCTAATGCGTACATTGCCAAAGCTTCTTTAGAGAGCTTTATAATGGTCTTGTGAACTGGAAGGCATTAAACAGGCCTTCTACACCTTCAATGCGACTGCTTCTCTGCAGGCAGAGGTCTGATAAATTCTTGGTGTTGATAGAAAATTTCTGTTAAGAATTTCAAAGAAGTAGCTTCCACAGTCTTTTGTTTTATGCTGTGTGAAGAGCCTTTCTTTGGTTTCCCTTTGGAGAAAATGATCAGGCAGTCCTCATTTCTTTCACTCAGTGCTTCAGACAGAACAGGATGACAGTAGCTATTTTGGTTTCCTGTTGTTATGGTTTTCCATCCATAGGTAGTTCACTTCATTCAGAACTTCCCTTGTCTCACACACATGTATAGATGGACAGGCAATAAGCAGCAGAAAAAGAAGTAGGATCTTGGTGAACCTAAAACCTTTCTCCCCTGTTGACATCAAAATATGGAACAGAAAATCCAAGCAGTTCTTCCCTTCCACATTCTGCCAAGTTCAGGTACCGCTGGGAAAGGGTGGGACAAGAGACAGAGTGAGAGAATAATCAAACCTGAAAGAAAAGGAAAAAGGATTAGAAATGGTACAACAAGTAGACCAAACACTTGATGAGATATTCTGTGACAGGGAGTGATGGGGTTTCTGGTGAGTTTGTCAGTTTCCTCAAGAAAGAAATGAAGCATGGAGATGAAAACCTTAGACACAATTTGGTAAACACAGAGTTTTTGGCCTTGGTTATATTTTCTAGGTAACAGACACAGACAGCCAGGGATTCCTGCTGCTGTGTTCTCCACTGCACAGGTCATCCTTACAGTGTCAGTTTTGTTCTCGGAGATTTCCTCCGATGATGCTGGTTATCCCATAGAAAATTTTACACAAGCATTACATATAAATACTGAGGTCAGAATATAGAGCTTGCCAAATAACCCTAAAATGGCTGAGTGGTATTTTAACTTCATATTCATTAAAAAAATCATTGACTTGCAACTATGACTGAATTTTTGTTTTGTATGTAGCACACCCTTGATGTAATTTATAGAACAAACATAACACTGTGAAAGGTAGAGGAAAGAGACAAGCGGTGTGCAGGGATTACAGGTGTGCACCATGTCTGGCTGGTAACATTTTCGATGAACTTCTAAAGCAAAAACGAAAAGTACCCTGTAAACCCTAAAAATAAACACATGAACTCAGCATCGTCTCGCCCCTCTCTGAGGCAGTTCGGGAAGTCCCTTCTGAATGTTGTTGCCAGGGCCATCCAGCAGAAAGGCAGGACGGCGGGGCCTGATAGTGTGTCCTCATCACCTTAGCAACAAGATCTTGAACCAAGGCAACTTCAGGCTCTTCCCCAAAGTCAAAATGACTGTGAAATATGATATTTCTAATTCAGGACATCAAGGTAGTTACCACAGCGCAGCTAAAGACACCCAGGAAAGAGATCTTCCAGCCAGAACAATGGGACACGTGTGTTCAAACTGAGGGGATATCTGGATAGATACATAGACAGACAGACGGACAGATAGATGATAGACAGATCTCACCATAACAAGTTGTTTTAATTGAAACATCCACTGTGTTGTTGTCATACCTTGTATTTAGAAGTGTACCATCTTCATGAATCAGGAGACTCAAATCATAAAAATTCTCTCCAACTTGATACGCATGTTTAGTGTTATAAGTACCATAATCACAGTCAGGTTTTTGAAATATAGACAAGATTTTTATAAAATTTGTATTGAATGGTAAACAAGCTAGCTAGTTGACACAAATATGGGAAAGAAAGAAGAAAAGCAAGTGGGAACATTTAGCTGACATAATTTTAAGACTAACTACATATCTATAGTAAGACCCTGTGGGACAGGTGCAAGGATAAACACATCAATCAATAAAATAGAATAGAGAATCCTGAAATAACCCACAGCTGACACATATACCCAAGTGATAGGCCTAATATGAAAACTCACAATTGATCAATGTGCCAAACTGATTTGATGAAAGTGCCAGAACAGTTCAATGGAAGAAAATCACTTAATTGCACTGGAGCTACATTTGGTCGCATATGTTTGTAATCCCAAGATTTTGGGAGGCTGAGGCAGGAGGATCACTGTGAGTTCCAGGCCAGCCTGTGCTATATAGTAAGTTCAGGACCAGCCTGCACTATATAGTGAGACCCTGTCTTAAAGCAAGACAAAACAAAGCAAAGCAAAACAAAATAAAAATAAATAGTGCTGGAGCAAATAAATGTCCACAGGGCCAAACTGTATTTTAATCTAATTTTTACAACTTATGGAAATTTTGAAAAAAAAAGAGGCATGAGTTTAAATGTAAAATATAAAGCTATAAAATTTTAATTTAATAAATCAGGGCTGGAGGTACAGCTCAGTGGGCTAAGTGCTTGCCGCTGAGCACTAGGGCCCTGAGTTCGATCCCCGGTCCCGGAAAAAAAATAAATAAATAAATAAATAAATCAGGAGGTATTAGGGTGATAGAGTGACAGAGTGCTTGTCTAACATGCATGAGGCCCTAGGTATATCACTATAAGGAAAATAAATAAATACAAGAAATTATTTGGCATCAAAGGCTAGGTAAAGGAAACTTTTAACATTAAAAGCACAATCCATTAAGGGAAAAACTAATACATTTGGTATCATCAAAACTAAAAACATTTTCTCTGCAACATTTCCTA
The DNA here is from genome assembly GCA_004027595.1 of Dinomys branickii. Classification (NCBI taxonomy): domain Eukaryota; kingdom Metazoa; phylum Chordata; class Mammalia; order Rodentia; family Dinomyidae; genus Dinomys; species Dinomys branickii. Next base: position 93,626 of record PVLD010001514.1, read on the forward strand.
TTACAAGGATGAAAGTCCAGGCTACAGATTAGGAGAAAGATTTTCTAATCAGAGAGATAGAGATAATTGTGCATCGGGAAGAGCATATAAAGTACTGTCAACTGTTTTAAAGTGGTCAGTATCCCAAATGCAGGCAGGTGACTCTCTCAGGTGTGTGTTAGGTAGGTGAACTTCCACAGGTTTTGTGGCTCTTCTCCATGATTGCATTACACTGTCATGCTCAGGCCTTCTCAGTCCGGCTCATAAATTTTCTTGCCATAAAATCCCGCATCTTCTAGCAAATAAAACTGATAACAAAGCGGGTCACAAGTAATATTTTCAATGTTCTTACCATCTTGAGATTTCTTACCATTTTATAGAAACCACAAACATGCAACTGTGTTTCAGAAGCCTTGAACAACAGCAGCAGATACTTGAGTAAAATGTGAAGTCCTTAGCAGCACTTCTCATTCAGCATCTGCGTCCACATCCCTTTAATGGAATTATGTGATATGATATAAATAATAATATACTGACTAAGAGTCATTGCAGAAAAAGGAGAACAGAACCGACAAACTTAAATAGAAATCATAAAACATGTTCCCCGACTCTAGCTATTTTTAACGTCAAAATAAAATAGATATAACACTACAGACCACTATTTCTACTTTAATCTTTATACTCCTTCTCAGTGAACTGTTCCTTGCATGTGCCAACTTGACTAACACCAAGCTAGGATTAGTCAGTCTGCAGTAGAGGGCTGCAAAATCTTACGTTCTATTTCGAATCTTCTCTTCTTACCTTCTATATATTTTCTTCATTTTTAATTTTTATGATTTTTATTTGTTTAGTGATAGCATTATTGCTTCTGTTTCCTTATGAAGCTCTCAGATGGAATTGAATCTGCACCATTTGGTATTTTAATTAGTGGAACAAAAAGTTGGCTTGGGAAAGGTATGGATGGGCTCTTACCTCAGAAGTTTGATTCGATCACCCTCTTCCCTGGAGTTTCCATATAGACAGCTGGATTTTGTTCAGTGTTGTGAAAAATGCCGTATTATGTTCATGCTGAGTAATTAGAGCTCTGCAATCGGAGGAGGTCGGAGGCGACTTGGGACATGGTAACTGGAGAGACAACCACAGGTGTTAGGCACAGATCTCTTCTAAACACATTTATTTAAAGCTATTTAGCTTTCCTGGGCTGGGGATATAGCTCAGTGGAATAAGCGCTTGCCTAGCAAGCACAGGGTCCTGAGTTCGATCCCCAGTACCGCAAAAAAAAAAAAAAAGAGGCTTGTATTTAGCTTTCCTTAGAAAGAGTGTAAGTTCTGATACATTTTCTGTTTCATTTGCCCCAATTTTTGTGTGTTTTGCAGCCGCAGAAGGAATGGTATGTAACCATCTGTGTTCTAGCGATGGCTGTTGGGGACCTGGGCCAGACCAGTGCCTGTCCTGCCGCCGCTTCAGCAGAGGACGGATCTGCATAGAGTCTTGCAACCTGTATGATGGGTAAGGCTTCAGAGAAGGCTGTCATTCCCCCATGAGCTGTGAGGCACTGATGAGCTCAGATTTTAAGATGTTAAAAAGAAATGCGCAGGAGTTCAGAAGGCACGTGAGGGTCAGGATGTTTCAGGAGAGCTCTTAGTGCATAGAGATATAGTATATAAAAGTGGTTTCAGCAGCGATAATTTTTAAAAAAATTAATCCGTGATAAAGTTGAATGAGTCATATATAAAGACCATTATGTACATATTTTAAATGTTTGCTTAGATAGTTCTTGAAAAATTATAGCAATTTATACTTTAGCAAATTTTTAAAATATATATTTCAATTTTCCTGATGTGGAGGGTTGCTTTAAGTAACCTTCCCTTCCATAGTTGTGGTAAACTGGTGGGGTTTTTCCTCGCACACTTTCCTTATGTTTTGCATCTATAGTTAAATCGTTATCTCCTCCTTTCTGCTCAGGCTGTGTATCTGTTGTGTCCCAGGATAGGTCCATGTGTCTGTCTTTGACAACTGCTTAGCCCTGTAGGAAAACTACAGAGGTTTTTAAATTGTTCTTCCTAGATCTCTTGAGCAATATTTTAAGTCAAGTGTTTTAAATTCCCTCTGGTACTGCAATAATCGCATTGCCAGTAATAAAACCTACTGTCCACCTTACTCTATGGCATTTCATATGCTCCTGAAGTCACTTTATGCATCACCGTTGCCTTTTATTAGTGTGGTGATGCATTTTTAGGGGTGTCCCTGACTCAAGTTTTCTCATGTTGATAAACTGAAAGCATTTTCAACAGTTTGGAAAATATAGTTTTGAAGATTTTTATTTTATTTCTCCTCGTGCCTCGATAACTGTCTCATTTTAACATCTATTTCCATAGTCCCCAATAGCATTGTAGTTTTCCATTTCATATCAGGATAAAATATTTTTATAGTAATACAGTAATCTGTTTATAGTAATGGTATGTATATATGTTGTTTTAAAAAGATAACCAAAATAAATTCCATTCATGAAATAATGGGGAAAATAATTAAAAGCTGAATCCAAAGATGGTTATAAGTAAGAATTTAATCATTTTCCAGGGCTATTTCTGCTTGTACTTTTATATGGGAAGTCAGCTTGTATAGTTAACAATGAACAGAAAATGCACGCTGCTTGTCTCTTCAAATTATGCAGATGCTTACTCTCAGGATGAAAGGGTGTTTTCTGTGTACAAAATACCTCACTGCAAAACATTTGCACGTTCAGAAGTTCATGTGGTCAGAGTACATCATAGTAGACGTTTGTTCTGTTAGCTGTTCCGTTAAAAGCTTATTAAAGAAAAGAAGAGAGAGAGAGAGGAAGAAATACAAGGGTCAACCTATGGTCAAAACATGGAAACTGTCCAGCGTCTCTGATCGTTAGAGAAATGCTAATTCAAACAGTGCTAAGGTTCCATCTCGCTCCAGAAAGAATGGCGATCATTAGGAAATCAGAGAGTAACAAATGCTGGTGTGGCTGTGGTGCAAAAGGAACCCTACTGCGTTGTTGGTGGGGATGCAAACTAGTACAAACGTTACGGAAATCAGAACAGAGACTTCTGAAAGAGATGGAATGAGAAGATTCAGATGACCCAGCCATACCCCTCTAGGTATCTTCCCCAGAGGGTTTCAGTCATACTACGGTGAGACATGCACGCCAGCATTTATAGCAGCACGAGTCCTAATAGCTAATCCTGGAAGCAGCCTGTATACCCATCAACAGATGATTAGAGGAAGAAAATGTGCTATCTATATGTCACAGAATACTACTCAGCTCTAAAGAATGACAAATGCGAGACATTAGTGGGAAAGTGGCTCTACCTGGACAATATAATGTTGAGTGAAATAAACCAGACAAACAAGGTTAAATACTATATGGTATCTCTCATCTGAGTGAGACAAAATACAAATAAAAAGAATATTAAAGGATGGATGGAAGGGGACAAGGTGATGGATCTCTTGCATGAGGAAGTAGCTCAGGGAAACTTTAAAACTTTTTCTACCTGGGAATCTTCTGAAACATGAAGATCAACACCAAAGCATCAAGGAGCATCTTAGACGAAAATCTCCATGAGCATTTTCATATCTAAGGATCACAGCCTCTCAATAAAGTATTATTTTCCATTTTCACTGAGGATATTTAGAAAACTGAGGCTCAGAGAAATTAAAGAATTAAAGGAGTAAAATATGTAAGTGTTGCTGGAATGTAAAACCTTGGATAACTAGACCCCACGATATTCACTCTGGATTACAGGGCTGCGTAATCTAACAGATATACCACAGCACACACAAGGGAAACAAAGGGCAGGATGCAAAGCTGATGCTCAAAAGAACACGCTTTGCTAGATCACGTTCAAATGCAGAGAGAACCCTGACAGAGTCACACAGGTGTCGCTGGGGACAGGGCAGTAAAAAATCAGTGATGGAGACAGTGAGAACCGAGGGCAGAAGATGTGAGGAAGACGGCAAGGAGGAAGCTTTGTGAAAGCGGAATGGAGAACAGCAGCTAAGGCTTCCAAGTCTGCGGAAGGTGACGGACGACGTCCTCATTTTCACGACATGGAGTTACTCAACTGCATGGATGAAGTGGGCTTCAAAAAAGAGGAAGAAAAGCATAACCTGTGTTTTAGTACCCAAAATACTATGGCCTTCTTTTGCTCGTAGAACTCATTAACTTCAGTAATTAACTGAAGATCCCAGACAGCTGTCATGAAATTGGATTAAAATCATTGTTTTTGATTCTGTTTACAATCTCACTACGCTCTCACACAGGGTCCTTGTACCTTTCTATTCTGAAGGCATGCCACACAGCACTTTATATCGCTCGTGTCAGTGCAGCATAGAAAGGCAAACCTGTTTCTCTGCTGAAGATTTGAAACTTAAGAAAATTCCTAAAATGCTTGATCTATAATAGCTAATAGCTCACATTAATAATGCAAAGGTCATGTAACTATGTGCTATTCAGTTTGAAAGCCTTGGATTTCAAATTCAATTATTTTGCCTTAGAATAAGTATAGTCGATCAAACCAAATGAAAACATACTTTTAACTTTTGGACTTCATGTTAACTAAGACTTTTTGTCTTCAAATAAGAAAACAAAATAAACTTCACGCTAGGGCAAATATATTTGATTTTATCAGATAATTAATCCATAATTGCTCTATTTGTAATGTTACTGGCTTGGAAAGATAGTGCAGAATACAAAGACATAAATTAATAAACTAAGTAAAATTATAATTATGTAGTCAAATTTTCTTAATGACTCCTATGTGGTATTCTATATTGTCATTACACAGTACCTCAGCCTCATACATTAGTAGAAATGAAGTGGTTTAAAGGTATTATAAATGACTTATATCCAGTTATTGAATTAAAATTTTGAAGTAGACTTCGACTAAACATTTTTGGTGCTCATAACGTTGTAATACACAACAAAAAATGTAATGATGTGCAGAGGAATGACCATCATCCTAGCAAATTTCAATTAGACAGTTTTAGGATGCAGCCATCATTTTTTTTTTTTTAGCTTTATACCATATAGAATCACTTCAAAAAGAATTTTGACTGAAAGAAATGTTATGGTGCTAGATCAATAATGTAAGAAAATAAAATCTACCATAAAACAGATATTTTTTTCTAATTCTCCAAGGCAGGTATTTTAAAAGAAGAAAAGAAGTCAAAGTGTTTTTTGAAGTTCCACCAAAAATAAATTGAAGAGTCTTGGGATTTGAAGGACAAGGATAGGGAACATTCATGTAGCTTAGCAACAAGAAAAATACAATTGCAGTTTCAGAGTTTAGAAATTAAAGCTTCAGCAAATAGTAAAGTCTTACATAGAGACAAGCAGGTATAGTCTTATTCAAAAGGTAAAATGATTCTGCCTTATCATCAGAAGAGTCACATTTTTTTTTAGAGGGACAGAATATCTCATAGGAGAGAGGTTTCCAGAATGAGTGTGTCATCGATTCCAGTGGAGGGCAAGGAGAGCCATCTGGCTGCCATTTATCTTCTCTCCTAATGGAAAACTTACTCCTTAATGTACAGGGAAATGTTTCTGATGCTCTTGGCACATACAGAAACAAACTCAAGAATTTACTCTGCCAGTAGGATTTTCAGCAGATGTTTCTTCATTTGTTAAATTGACAGCTTGTTTGCTTACACTGCCTCATGCAGCTGATATTTTCACAGTGAATTTCGGGAGTTTGAGAATGGCTCTGTCTGCGTGGAGTGTGACTCCCAGTGCGAGAAGATGGAAGAGGGGCTCCTCACATGCCATGGGCCGGTAAGCCTGGAGATGTGTGCGGGCATGGCCACTGAGCTAGCTTCATGTGTGATGCTGTCGTATCACTGTCATATTAGATATATTCCTTCTAGTAGGCATTCATAGGGTGCAGTTGAAAAATATGTTTAGTATTCTAACCTTGAGAGGCTTGCAGTTTGGTAGAGACAGAGTATTTAAAAATTCAAGCTTTCCAAGTTACAAACATTTATTTCCCAAATGATATATTTACACAGAAGTATAGACCATGAAGCTGTCTGGGGGAAAGGACGGTATAAAATTCATTAGGTTGAAGGAGAAAAAATATGTGTACTTTGTTACAGGAAGGCAAAAGAAGGAGCAACTAACTGTCTTTGGAACTGATGTTGGGGACAAGAAAGAAAGTGATAGGGAGCTAGTGGCTGAGCCGTGCTTTGAAGAATTTGGAAAGAGGGGACATTTAGAAATACAAATGTGAAAATTCATGTGGTAGCTGGGGAAAATGAACACACTCTTATCTGCATTTAACTGCCTTCCATTAGGGCAACGTGAGGGATAGAAGAGAGGAGGGAGATAAGTTTTCAAAAGCTAAACTCGAAAGCAATATAATCTTATGGCAGATAGAAGAAATGAGCTACAAAACTCCAGGAAGAACCAGTAGGACCCGAAAAAGCGTTCATGAATGATTTGTCACTTATATAATTTGAAGTTATCCTTAGGATAAAATTCATACATATTTTTGTATGATTCCTTCACCTGGGCTTTTCTTTAATAATAAGATCAATATTGGTTTGTTATTCCACAGTACCATACTCATCCTTCTTTAGAAAAATTTTCAGTGTACCAGTTACTGAATCATTGCTCAATAGACAACACAGGGACCAACATTTGGGCACAGCCAGAAACTCAACATGACACCCTAAGAATTCATTTAAAATACACATAGTATTCATTGTTGTACCAGAGTGCTTATTCAGCAGTTAATTCGCTTACGAAAAAATACTGTAATATTGAGACCTCCAAACTTCCGTTAGGCCTCACTGAGCTGTTCTGGAGCGTCATCTAAAGAAGGATGTGGGGTACCTGGGAAGTTCAAACAATCTTAGGATAATTGTGGAAAATCAGACCTCTGAGAACAAGAAAATACTGGTATTTGCCTGGAACAACCAGTCTAAGGGCTGTTTAATGTGTAACAACCCCAGGTAAGTACAAAAGGCTGTGTGCAGCTGTTCTGTTTGTGCAATATGAAAAGCAGCAGAAAACACAGTTATCTGAAACAGGAGGGATGTGACTTCCCAGAGAGGACTGTCGTGAGCAAGGGAGTACATTTTGGTAATTGGCTGATACAGCAAACTGAAATAGGAACATGAATTATCCCAAAAGCAACATGTTAGGTAACTTCTGACTGCAATTCACAGAATAAGAAAGATCTCCTCCAGAGACTGAAACTTTGAAAATAAGTAATTAGTGTAATCGAGAATGTCATCATCTTTAAACAAAGCTGAGAATCGTATGTCTCTAAATCTTGTTAGCGCATATTAGGCATAAGTTTATAGAAATGTTTAAAAACAGTTGGACCAACTGGCAAAATTTCCCCAGATTTAATTTTTTGTATTCTTATGGGTGCTCTTCTACACTGATATTTCCTATGGATTTCTTATTACTGTTATACACCTTAATGTTTTTCTTGACACATAATAATTTTTTTCTTCCCTTTTCCCTTTTATTTTGAACAAATGACTAGAAAACATCTAAACTTCTTACCCAACAAATGTTGTTTAACACATACTTTGAATCAGGCTCCATTAGCTTACTTATGTTGAGTTTTATGTGTCAACAGAATCAAAAATTGATGTTGAAAATATTTCTCAAAACTCACTACTGAGGTATTCATTCTGTATCTTATTTTCTCAAATTAGTCTTTTTTATCTATTCCATTCAGTATACTGAATTCATTTGATTTCAATTCATTAGGATATTTTTATCTTGCTTTCAATTAATACTTTTCAAGAAAGTGAAATATTCCTACTTAATAATTTTAGCTCAGTTAATCATCTATATAGAAAACTAATCTGCTTGTCACTAATTTAAGTGCATTCATAGATACCCCATGTTTTAAGAAAATTTCATGAGGAACATCTACCATATGAGAATTTAACACTAACCTGGAAACCTCTTCAGTACAATTCCATTAGTTTTCATGAATGAAAAGGTTCAATGATCATTTTACCTATTACAGTCAGAATTATTATGATCATCATGAATCATATTCATGACAACACAAATTGTTTTCTGTGAGCTGGTTCTTAATACTGACTACCCTGACATACATTTTCTTTCATTGTCTGTATTTATTTGTCTCATTTTGTCAGGATAATCTGAGGAAGAAAATCTCAAATTGCAAAGTGAATTGTTGTCTATGAAGATGTAACCCAGCATCCAGTCTTAGGGTCTTTGCTGTTTGTCCCGTGGTCTTTCTATTCCTCATGCTGCTTCTTGAACAAAATTATACTAATGAACCAGCTTCACGGAATTAATTTGTCCTAATTAGTATATTTTTGCCATTGATTTGCTTATTAATTTGTTCATAGAAAGAACTGAGATAGTTTATAAAAATAAACATTGGAAAATCAAAGATTTGCTATCATCCTCTGGCACTTTTCAAAGTGTTTGATAGTTAAGAGTGAAAACTCAGTTTATAACGGACACATTTTCATTTTATAATGCAACTCTGGTTGGGCCAAAATAATTAAGATTACTATCAGTACTAAGATTGTGGACTGAAATGTCCCGAGATTGGAGAAGACAGTGAATGAAAGGATGGAAAGTTCAGTAAAGCCAGATAGGGCATCTGTGGGGAGTAAGAGCTCAGAATCAGGGAAACCTAAAGAAGTGATCAGTGAACCTTGAAATGCTAAAGAGATCAGAAAGCAACATCTTTTAGAAAAGCTGCCATGGCTGAGCTCAAATAATGACCCAAATTTTGCTCCCACTGGGGGGTTGCTTGCTTTCAGCTTCCAGAAAAAAGGTTTTCGCTTTTCTCTGGGTCCACATATTGATTGTTGCCATTGGGACGGAGACAGTATAGTATGCCAAATCATGGCATGGATCCCTTAGAATTCCCAAGAACTTTTGGAAGCTTCTCCAAAAGAATGACACTGTGGAGAAATACAGAAGTCATCCAAACTAAATGAAAATCCCTCTTTTGTTCTTACGGTTTATTTTGTTCAAATCATATTTCTCTAAGTTGTCAATGTGTGCCTAATAATGACAATACCTGATGTCTGTTTGTGCTTACCAAGTAGTTAACTCTGAAACATGCCATAAATTCCTCCACTTAAAATATAAAGAAATTTTTGTATAATTATTAGAAAGTGATTCCAAAACAATAAGTAAGTCAGTAGGATATGGAGCTATGGTCAGAGTGTAAAAGTTTTGAATCTGAGTTTCTTACACTTACAATTTCACTTTTTTCCCGGGGCACCAGTGTCTTTAGTGTGCTAAGGGTAGTGTTTCTGGGAACGTGACAACTGTACATCAAAAGGAATGGTATTGTCCTATTTAAATATGGCAGAAGTCTAGAATAACCTTGAGAAAAATAGATTTGAAATAAAAGAAGGTCTTTTCCTTTTTATCTTATTTGTACTTGGTCCTTTCAGTTTAATTAAGTTACTTTATTTCTACAATTTTACCCACTCTGTGTTACTGATTCCTGTACATTCCTAATGAGAAAAGTAATGAAAGGAATGTGGGAGGAAAAAAAAGTAAGAGAAATAGAAGTTACAGGAGAACAAAAATACACTCGAAAGGGAGGAATCAAAGAAGAGACCAGACAGAACAGGAACTGATTTTTAGAATACACTTTCACAAAGGCTCAAATCGCTATTCAAATCAGGTAAAGAAAATGTTGCGCTGACATAACAAACAACCCTCATATTGTAATAGCTCTTGGAAAAAGATGGTTTTGTCCCTTTCGTGTAGGACACACTGCAACTCTTGGAAATGTTCAAAAGTTCCCCTCTCCCTGTGAGGTCTTAGCATTTCAGAATGCATTGAATTCATAGCACCCTCTCTCCCAGTCAGTCACTCGGTCTGTTTCTCTTTCTGTCTTTCTCCTTTGGTTTTTCACTAGTGGATACTGAACTTCAGGTATTTGCTACATTTCAGTTCTTTTTTTTTTTTCTTTTTATTTTGAGACAGGGTCTTGGTAAATCACTAAGTTGCCAAGGTTGGGTTTGAACTAGTGGTCTTTCCACCTCAGCTGGAATTACTAGCTATGCCAGGACATGCACTTTCACTCCATTTTCTATTACGTTGATCATAGCATTACTACACCTACCTTCTTAAATGCTTTGGGAATATTTGATAAAAGAGTATATCTTGGACACACAGATTTTTAATTGTTGTTTATGGACATAAAATGAGAAATCAATATATTTCATTTATTTAGAGATATGTCTGGATGTCTTTTAGGATATACTTAGGATGTTTGACTTTGTATCATGATAAAGCAGTTAAGATGCTTCAATAAAAATAACTCATTGCAGTAAAATATACTTAAATTTAAATATATTTGGTTTCACAGGCTTTTTTACATTTTCTAACTTTGTCTAGAAATTTTCTATATCACAAGGATTTAATAGAAAAATAATTCTTAATTCAGACGCTAACTGCCTGATTTACATGTAGTACTTTCTGTGTTCTGCAAGAAGCCTATCTCTCATACTGTAAGCCATGCCACTGAGCGTACTTGCACAGTAAATGAGTCTGTGAAATAGATGATATTACATGCCTAAGAACCCATGAGCAGGTGTTAAAATTGGAAGCATGTGAAGTATTCTTTTTTGGAAGAAAATAAAAAGATACCATCAGTGAACTCTTTAGGTACAGGAGGGATTAGATTTCATGGGCTAATTTTTTTTCTTTCTGTTTTTTTTTTTTTTTAGCTCTGAGCCTTACATCAGAATAGTAATATAAACAGCTGGGTGATTACACTTCAAGCAGTCTCAGGACTTTTTAAGCCTCCTTTTTATTACCTTTTCTTTTTTATACCACCATTTTTAATTAGCAACCTCTATTTTCCACTTTTAAAATAGCTTAAGTCTTGCTTTCCTGGTGTTGGGTATCACCAACTTATTTCTCACTGATTTATGTAGAAATCACTCCTAAGAATTTACCTGGTTTCCACATCCCCTACCTGTTATGCAGTTCTGCAAGTTGTATTAACAGCTCCGAAACTCAGTGTTTTTAGATAGAAAATGTAATATACATATTTCTCTATATCTTTCTTATGTACTGTTTATCTCAGTTGTCTTCAGTATAAACTGGTAAAATTGATGAACTCTGTAGACATGGATGATGGGAGAATCATCACTGCTCGGCCGTTGGGCTAAGATCAAGTGGAGAATCGTTCAGGGGAAGAAGATTCAGGGGAAGTTATCAGAGAGTTTCTATTTTAAAATCTTGAGACAATGTGGTTTTGAAAAAGAATTCTAGAAGATACTGTTTAAAAGGGAGAAGGTGTTAAAAAAAGTGAGCTCTTCTTAAGGAAAGTAGCATTTGGATAAAAATATTCTCCAGTTTCTTTAATCCAAGGATATATATTACTCATCATTTCTTGGGTGCACCAGATACAAACAATGTTTTTGTAAAATTTTTAGGCATTTAACATTAGTTTTAAAGTATTATTGTGGTCAATACTTTTAAATAACTATATCATTATTGCTTATTAACTTTATGTATATTAAAATATTAATGTACATTATAAACATAAATGTATAATGTGAGTGAATTATATTTAAATTTATCATGCTCATATTTATATTATCTTCATCCTTGGATGTGTTTCTCCATATATGCTCATTACTCTGAAAGTTTCGACATTTGCCTATCAGACAGCGCATTTATGAGGCTCAGCGGTGTTCTGTTGCTTACTAAAGTTTATATAAATAGACATGATAAGATTTTGCCACTAGTACAAGCTTATTTGAATGAAAGAATAGCCAAACTGCCTAACTCCTCATAATTCATCATGGTAAATTTTAAAATCTGGTTTTCAATGAAAGCCACTCTGTAACCAACATAAAATTTATACTCCACTCATAAAATATAGTGTTATCTAATTTCTGTTGTACCTATTTTTAACAACTTAGAAAGAGTATTCCCTGTTTCCACTGATGGAAATAAAACACCTCCATGGAAAATGTGCTAATACCAAATACTGTTCCACTATCTTATCACCATGAATGAGTAGAAATTTGACACTGACCCCTTTTGACAAAGTTATTGAACAGTTGTGCTGATCAAATTAATTCACAGTAGAGGCAGGTATGGAAATCAATTGAGCCGGGAGTTGCTGATTTTGAAAAGGAAAACATTCGAAGAACATATTTCACACATATCCAGGGTTTCAAAACTGCTAAGTTTATTACAGTAGATAATTCCACATTTTTATTGCTGAAAGTGTTCTCCCTAGAGGACAATTTTTTTGCCACCCACTGAAGTCTCAGTAACTGAATACATGAATACTTTCAGAGGAAAGAAAATCCACTTTTTTCCTCAATCTCACTTCTCATTTCAGGGACCTGACAACTGCACAAAGTGCTCTCATTTTAAGGACGGCCCGAACTGTGTGGAAAAGTGTCCAGATGGCTTACAGGGGGCGAACAGTTTCATCTTCAAGTACGCGGACCAGGATCGGGAGTGCCATCCCTGCCACCCAAACTGCACCCAAGGGTAAGGGTCCTTGCCAATCATGAGCTCAGTCCTGCATGGTTTGCTGACCAACAGGCACACACACACACATGCATCTTCATCTCCGTTATCATCTCCTAAATGCAGAAAGTTGTTACAAAACTCTATTCATTTTTATAGTTGATATGTTCTTATTAAGAGAAATTTGTCATGTTCTTATTAAGAGAATCAATGTTTTACTTTCTGAAATATTTCTGTTTAATATTTACCTATAATCATTCTATTGACATCTTTGTAAAACTAATGTTGAGTGTCCTGTGGATTCAGTATGGAAATTCTTCCAAATTTTACCATGTATTCAGGCAAGAAAGTAATCACACTTTTGAAATTTGTGTTTATTAAATATTTAACAAGTTTTCTAGTACTTTTTTGTTTCAGTCAGCTTAAAGTAAGGATATTTCTCCTTGATACATATGATGTTGTGTTACTTTGGCAAAATCTGAGTGTAGTCTGGTGACAGGGTAGAGAAGGACCTTAGTGATCGGTACCTAGATAAAATAGAACAGTTTAATGTTTGGTTTCTTTTTTGGCAGTACCAGTGATCGAACTCAGGACTTTGCACTTGCCAGTCAAGGGCTTATGCCACTGAGCTATATCCCTAATGCAAAATAGTACAGTTTATAAAAGTAATTTCTGCATATTTTTCTCAAACAGAATGTCTTGGTCTGTCATAGGACCATTCAAGGATCAGTGCACATTTTTTTATCTGTCAAAAGGATGTGTTATACAATCATAGTAATTAAATTATCATATTGAATAGTTAAATAACCCACAGAGAAGAAAAGCACTGAATGTATCAGAAATTACCTTAGTTATTTAGCAAATTCCAAGAACTGAAGAAAACAAATTTATCTTTGTATAGATTATTCTTCTCCTTTCTCCAGAAGGTTCACCTATGCTATTCTTCTTCTGTCCACAAAGTGTTTTCTGCATTTTTAGTGCCCACATGCACAGGCACAAGTACAAACCTCCCCACACACATCTGCAAGCACACTTGTTGAGAATCATCTTGAGTACTTTGTGTCTGGCAAGTAGCAGGAAGGTCCATAAAGAGATGTTCTGCCTGATCAAGGGCTAGCTGTTCCAGATTACAGAAGAATTTAAGCAAGAAAGATCATTTTCTGCCAAGAAAACATCAATTTGCAGAAGCTGCTGCAATTTCCTACAGGTCAAGAAATCAGCTTAAGTCACTGTGTGAAGTGGCAGAACCTCAGAAGGTAAAGTAATCTACTGCTATGCAAACTCGAATGCACCTTCCGCCACCTACCTGCCAACTCTTTGGTCTACACATGGCCCAGAGGGTGAGGGCGATGAAACAGGCACACAGGTACTTTGCTTCAAGGGAAGTAGAAGTCATAAACCGCTCCCCTCGTGAGTTTTTGGCGCACTTGAGTTGGAACTGTTTCATGGAATAAACAACGGGTACTGCTTGGAGAAGAAGAAGGAGTCAGCAACAGAAAGAGAGAAGTTTGCCTGCCGAAATCATCCACAAGAGGGTTTTATTGTTTTGCAGCTAAAATTAAACCAGTAAATTATTCAATATAATGTTGATGTCAACAGCTGTTGCCATTCAAAATGAGACCTTTTGCTGTTTTTGCAAATCTAATTACAATGAAGCCATTAGGGAAATGAAAGTGAGATCGCACAGCCATAGTCTGGATATGCGGCTGGCGTGTCTTCCTCTCTGCCCTCCTAAATCATGATTAAATAATAAAGAAAACATATATAGTGAAGGAAAGAGAAGTAGGGAGCAATGGAGAGGGATTAAATTACCGTAGTAACAAAACTGGGTCCTCAGGCCAAAGGGGAGACAATGGTATAATAGGGAACAATTCTCTCCAGTTCAAATAAATAGCGAGAAGGTGCTGTTAGCAGCTCAACTGCAGAGTCACAGTGAGAGAGAATCTCAATATTACATCCCCCAAATTCGAGCATCACACTCCCCAAAGTTCTATTTGAAATGCCCAGTGTTTCAGTATTCTCTAAAGACTGCTTAAGTCCTGAGGGATTGGAGCAGTTTCATTTAGCTTCCTGCTGTCTTTTCTGTTTGTTCTTTAAATAGCCCCCATAGTTTTCAGGTTCCTCACTTCATAAAAGTGCTTTGATTCCAGCCCCATACTGGAATTTAGGAATTCCCCAAGAGTTGAAGCCATTCGTTTTCTGTTCCCGTTGCACTGTATTGTTGCACAGCCAACCGTGCTTTGAGAATTTGCACTGAAGCAGCAAGGTCTCCTGTCCCTTCTGTTCTAGCTGAACGTGAGCATGCAGAAGTATGACCTTTCCAGAGAAAGGTCACAGGAGCCGTGGGGACGGTGGAGTGAGTGACTGTTTTTATTCTTAGACACTTGTAATAACTGAGGTTCACTAAGTGTGAGCTTACCAGGCCCGCTCCACTCCGGGAAGCAGCTTTTCTTTTATATGCCAATATTGTGTCAGATAATCAGAGAACCAAGTTAATGGAAATAGTCCTTCCAATTACATTTGTTAGAAGTGGAGTCCTTACTTTGAATACTGTGTAATGATTTTTCTGAAAATAAAATTATCCACGTAATACCTTAAAAGCACTTTTACTACTCCAAAAGTGCATTAACTCTATTGGTTCTAATAAGTTATTCAGATACTTTTTAAATAGATTATTCATTTAGTCTCTATCAGGAGATTCTTACCAGTATCCCTTGGAGAAGAAAAAAAGTAACAGTTTCTCTTCTTGCTATCTCTAGAGGACACATTTTTGCAACATATTTTTATTTTATTCCTTCTTCAACTTTGTTACATTGGATACCAGTTCTGCATCAGAGAGTGATAGTCAAGTTTAGAGATGCACAGGACAGAACTCGACCACTAGAACCTCACAATCCAGTGAATTTTTGTTCAATTTATATCTCCTATTCTAGACCAAAATCTTCTGTACTGTATTTTGAAGCAATGAGCAAGAATTTAAAATTTAGGAATGGTGTCCATATTTGTATCTAGCAATATTTGAATTTTAAAAGTGGTCTCGTGAACTAAATTTACTATGCAATTGGATGGAAGTAAATACAGAGATTATAGTTTCTTCAATAACATCACTTTGAGTCCATGTTACTTTAGGAAAAATTCTTTATTTCTGGAGGGACTCAGAATTGAATTCAGAACCTTGCACTTGCCAGGCAGGCACTTGTGCCACTGAGCTATATCCCTAGCTGTCCCTGTTACTTTCGTGTTAATTTAGTTTTGATTTTATTTCAAGCCAAAAGTGCACGTTAAACATATATGGTTATGCACATTTCATAAGGCGCTTTAAAAATCTCAAATTTTTGTTACTTTTAGAAATATAATTTTACAAATACTTTACTCTTTATGAATAGTTTCTAAAAATTATGTAATGGAACTGTTCCCATTGATGGATAAAGAAAAATAAGTTATTTATTGCATGAAGTCTATCGTTTTTAGATTGAAAAATGTTTTAATTTCTTTTATATTTATTTCAAAATTTGAAGATTTCCCCCAAATATCTAAACTATGTTTGTATAGTATACAAATACTTCAAGGTACTTATGCATCCGTAAGTATATGAAAACATAGCTCAATATTCAGAGTTCCAGCACTGTCTTAGAATATTTCATACATAGTATACTTTTTTTTCTGACATTTCTGTAAATATTCTACTTCGGAACATTGACTTGTTTTGAGGTGTTTTTTTTTTTTAACATCCCACAACCTATGTCAGTCACTTATTTGACATTTTGACTCTTCAAAAGTTTAATGTTTTATGGTCTTGCTGAAGCAACATAAATTATTTGTGATAATAATTAGTGCCTTATACACGGAAAGCACAAAAATTTGAAACATACTATGCACAGTTACGTGCACAGAGACTTATACTTTTAAAAGTTGTCTCACTTCTCTGATATCCTCATTTTCCACGGTTTGTTTCCTTTATCTTCTGCTTATAAATGCCTTTAAATCACGAACATCCACATTCTTAACAGCCAGTTTTAAAAATCCCGCCTTTTTCAACTATAGTCCTGTCTCCAATTTGCTTTTCCATTTAAAGCAACCTCAATTCTAGAAGCCCTGATAATGACAATACAGTTCTAGTCCTTTTTATGCTACTAGATTCTTCTGAACTTTATACTAATGATCACCTGTTCTTTCGTGAGGTTGATTTTGGATTTGGTTTAAGGTGCAGTGTATTCCATTCATGTTAATCATTTTTTCCCATTTGGTGGTCACAAAAGTGTATCTCATGTCACGTGCTATCAGAGGTTTTTCAGTTGAAATCTTCAGTTTGTACTTTTTTATTTTATGTACTTTCCTTCATCCATCTATCCACATTCATCATTTCAGTTTTATCCTATGAACTGTTGAAAATTGATCGTTTTCACCTTCCTCTCCCTTGTAGCCCCAGAATCACCCTTCCACCTGCTCAGGGACATTTCTGTGTAATGTTGAATAACCAATACAGAATGATAGAAAAACTAAAAGCATCAGATCCTCCTTGATCTCACACACAAAGATCCATGATCCTCCTCTTGGACTCTTTTCCTGATGGTACCATTTTTAAAGTTAGGAAGATAACTCATCCTGAAGGTTTTGCTCTTTTTATTTGCATCATGACTTCAGCTACCAACCTCCTTTTTTGCTCCCCAGAACTTTCAAGGCATTTCTGAAATTAGCCCCTTTGCTTGTATCCCACTTACCATGTCACTAGTCAGTCCACCACCGGTTGCATGTGCTAAAATAATCTTCATGCCAAAGCCGTCAACTTGGCTCCCACCTGACTGACATCCACACGGCAAAGAGATCTATTTGCCTTACAAAAACAGCAGTTTCATGACTTCTTTAAAACATACAATGGTTTTCCATTAAACTTGTTAATAACTAAAAACCTCTCAGACCTGCATCCTATCTAATGTTCAATCTTATTTTTTTCCATTGCCCCAAGTTCTGCACTGCACCTACCTGGAATTGCTTGTAATTGTCCATAAGCAATATGAGTTTCTTCAGATCTCTGATTTTACTTCTGCTTTGCATTACCTGCTAAAGTTACTATGATGACACCTCCGGAAAGATGAACATGACTTTCTGGAGTTGGGCAGCTTCTTTATTTCTCTAAAGCACTTTTCATGTATCCTGCTAGACTTACCACATTATAAATACACATCTTCTTATTCATCTATCTCCTTCATTAAATTATAAGCACAATGAAAATAGGAAAAATATCAATATGTTTTTTCCTACTTCTCATAAAATAGTAGGATTATTTTAGTGGGCATGTGACATGGATTTTTTTTAATGAGTGAAGAGCTTTTATTATTCACAGTTTGCTTCAAGGTGAATTTTACAGTTGAATATTTTTATCTTTCAAGGGTTATTATAAAGATTGCTAGCTAACTATAGCTTTTCAGATTCTCACTTGGAAATACGCAGTAGACTATTCAACTTATAACATGGCAGGACTGTCTTCAGAAGACATTGTGAAGAAGTAATAGGAAAACATGTACTTCAGAATAGAATAAGAAAAAGTCACATAAATTTTGGAATATTTTTCATTAGTTGATTTTTCATTTTTACAAATGCTTTTGATTATGAATTATGTATGATACCAATTCAGTGGTATGTACTGCAGTTATTTCCTATTGCTCGTTCTTAAAGACTTGTTGCCAGTGTATTTTGCATATTTCTAAGTTTAAATTTGCTACTCGAAACAAATCCTCCAAACAAAACACAAGCAAACCAATTCTCTAGCTAGTAGGAATGTTATTACTGATATTATTGCAGCAGATATAATGACTTAATTGTTATTTTAGATAAGCTATACTCGTTTGTTAGTAGCTGGAGTCATTTAAAGATATGAAGTGTGGACTAGCTTTAAATATAGGCACTTTTTACATCATTATGTGTATGATTAAATTCAGCTTCCTTTTCAGTTTTGAAAACTAAGGGTTTGGAAATATATGTATATTTTATCACCAGTCAAATTCTACATACTGTAACTGAATAACTATGCAGGAAAAAATCTTAATAATTTCCTAGAGCTGTTTATCTTTGATAGAAAAGAGAGAAATAAACATAGTTCTAGAAAGTTAGAAGATGGAAGAAATAATGCTTGCATAACAGCTCAAAATGAAATTACAGAGACTATATACTAGGATTATGTGAACTTACATAAATTTACTTAAATGTTTATCTCATATTCTTTAGTTACCTGTGTTTCTATTTATTTATTTACTTAGAGTTTTTATTTACCTGTTCTTTGAACTAAATGTAATGGCAGTTGAAAAATCTGTTTTTGCTTTCATGTTATGTTACTGCTATTTTAAGAGACCATCAAGATAGACTGTAATATGATAAAATCAGTAATTTGCTGTGCAAATAAATTCAAGTTGGCAGACAAATATGTTTTAAAGACAGTTATAACGAAAGATTAAAATGACCTGCTTATGTAAAAGTATTCATGGCAAAAGCATTAAAACACTTTAACACATTTTCTACCCCAAGCAACCTTTAATGACCATTAACCATCAGGTTATTATATTATGTGGAATTCTTCATTTTTTTAATTGATTTCAGTCTTTACTTAAAGGCTTTTAGAGGAAATCATGTATGAGAAAACAATTACAGTCACTGAACTCTCAAGTTATTCATCAAGATGTATAATCATGAAAGATGCCAATGAATTGAAATTCATAGAAATGACCTCTGTGGGGAGGTTAGCTACATACCCAGTGCAAAATTGTCTTTACTGTGGACACGTTTCTTGGCATTCCACTTGGCTGGTAATTGCTATTCATTTGTGTGTATTTCTCAAGCAGTAATCTTCTCCTGGCTTCAAATTCACGGTGTCCAAAATCTCTAGTAATGGGAATTAAGAAGTTAACAAGGCAATATCTATGGTGCTGATTCTTTTCAAGCTGGCTAATTTTTCATTCCATGCATTTCTTTTAAATCCACATCTCCTGCAGGTGCATAGGCTCGAGTATTGAAGACTGCATCGGCCTGATGGATAGGTACTTCGTGTGCTTGCTTTCACTGTCCTTCCTCCGAGGCTCCCTGTGTGAGCAGCGGTGCATGTGTGTGCATGGCACTGTGGATGCGGAATGATGTTTTCTGTTCTGTAATTGCCTGCAGGTGTAACGGTCCCACTATTCATGACTGCATTTACTACCCATGGACGGGTCATTCCACTTTACCACAACATGCTAGGTAACATCAACCATGTTTCTGTTGTCTCACCCCAGTCCTTTCCTAGGTGTCATGAACAGAAATACTAACCAGCCGAATGAAGGTTACAGGAAATGAGCGGGTTGTGACAGAGACAGAAACACCTTTTCAAGCCACCAATTTTAAGTGTTTTTCCTCATTCATTATAAATTCAGAGTTCTAATTAGTGCTGCCTTTTATTTTTTAGTTTAGTGTTTTAACTGGAACATGATTTTGAATCATTAATCTAGAAAATTATAGAATGTTTTCAGTCTCAATTCTCTACATAGTAACAAAATATTTTTAAGGTAAAAATTTGCAAAAATTGGCCTTTGTATTTCTTATGTAATCCAAATTCAATTATTTTGAAGTCATTAATACATTCTCTAAGTAGAAGTATTACTCTAGAATAAAGGCTATAGAAAATGTTTTGTATAGGTAAAGTATACTTTGGAATTACCAATAAGAGCAAAATACATTTTTCATGTTCATACAAAACCTATACATGAATATTTAATCATAATCACCAAAAACTGGTGTGTCCAGTTTTGATGTATCCATGCATGGTGACATCACTGAGTAATGAAAAGGATCCAACTGTTGCTATACATGACATGGGTGGATCTCATATACACTATGCAAATTACTGGAAGCCAGACTGTAAAGAGGACATATTATATGATTCCATTTGCATGGCATTCTGGGAAAGACAAAGATAGGGGAACAGAGAATCAATTAGTTTTGGAGGAGCTGGAAGTTGGGAGATGGTGTCGGTGAGAGAAGCAGAAGGGATTTAGAAGAATAAGGGACTAGTCTGTATCTCCATCAGGATGATGGCTGCACAAAGGAAAGTTCTTGTGAAAAACTATAGTGCTTTACATTTCACTGGATAGAAATTCCATTGTTTGAATTTAACTATTTATAAACTAGTCAATAAACCCAACTTTTAAAACACCTCATAAAATATTTCCCAAATAGGAAAATAACTATGTAATGGTGTGTAGAAATAGTATTAACTTTATCAAACAAATGAACTGTATCCTTTTGGTTGAGATACAGTAATGAAAAAACACAATTAGCAGATGAGAATTTGGGATAAAATATGGCCTTTTAATATAAACTTCTGCATTGAGAAATGACACAAAAATGCACAAAACAAGCACAAAGTACAGTGAGTTTGCTCAAAATGAAATATTTTTGCAACCATCAGCCAGGTCAAATATCAAAATGGCAGTAGAATTGCAGAAACCCCTTTGTACCTTCCAGGGGGCAGGGTTGTAACTACTCTCCTGAATTATAACACCATAGGTCAATTTGTCTGTTTTTTCACTTTGTGTAAATTCAGTCATATAGTATAAATCTATACATCTGGCTTCTTTTGCTAATTATATTTATGAGATTCATCTATGTTACTGAATTCAGCTGTATTTTTTTTTCCATTCACTTCCATTGCCTTTAAATAATTTTTAACATTTAAAGTGATCCAATGAATGTTATGTTAATAAATTGTTTTTAATAATAAAAATGGAAACATTAAATCCCCCAAACCACGTATCCTGTAAATTATTGAAACAACAGTGGCACTTTGACAGGCGGGCACAGTCAACACTAATTAGTACAGTTGTTCAGGGCAAGGCAAATTTATGGAAAACAAAGCCGAGAAAGGGGGAGAGTGGTGCCCACAGAAAAGGAGAGAGGTGGAGGGAAGTAAAGGATGGAGGTATGAAGTATCGTTTTAGAAGCTACAATTCATCTTGGAGTTTTCCTAAATTCATAAAAAGGTTTTCCTCCTTGAGTCATTGTTTGTGTTACTTTGAAGAATGTTTTCACATTTTTTTGATGATTTCCTTACAATTATCTCAGTTGTCTAGTAAGAGAGATTAGAGTATGAGGTGAAGTGTGCAGTCTTTGGAATCACAAGTTCTAGCTCAAAGTCAAGTTCTACCATTTCAGGTATACCGTAAGTTCCTTAAATTATCTGTGCCTCACTCTAGGTCACGGTGCATACCTTAGTTACTTCTCTCATTGCTGAGACAAAATTCCCAGCACCCAAAGTTAAAGGGGAAAGGTTTATTTAGTTCAGAGCTTTTAAGAGGTTTCAGTCTGTGGTCAACTGGCTCCAAAGCTGGGTGGCGTGGCGGACAGGCATTGCAGAGGAGAAACTGCTCATGGCACCCAGCATGTAGCAAGACAAGAAAGAGACAGCCATAGCTCTTTCTGCCACTTGTATCTTACCTCACTACTTCAGGCGGGTAGTATTTACACCCTGAATCCTAGTGCCCTTGTTCCTGCCATTGCACCATGAATCAATCTAGACCCAGCCACCTTTGAAAAAGCCCCCCCTATGTCTGCATGAGGCTGTGGAGAAACATCTAGGCACAGGCCATAACAGTGCAGAAAGATAATGTTAATATTCTGTAGTTCTTAAATGAGTTAGAAATACTGAATGCATCTTTAAAGCAGTGTCTGGTTCAAATAAATCACTGAGGAAATGTTATCATACTAGTTTTTCATATATAGAGGATTCTCAAATGAGATAGCATGCATCCCAGGGGGAGAGGAGGTCTCTCCAGGTTGCCCAGAGAGTTTTGCTGTGTATCTCAATCCTTCTGATGGGTTTTATAAAAGAGGGGAGGTAATTTTATCCCTTTGCATTGAGAATCATAAAGCTGGCCACTGAAGTATGTCAGTATAAATTTAATATTTCCAAAAATTACATAAAAGTGGTATTAACATTCTCAATCCTATTGGCTTTCTGGATGCCCAGGCCATGTTCTGTAAACTCCTTCTCACAGACCCAATTCAGATAAGCCCTGTTGTTAGTTAATATCCAAGGCTGGTAGTAGTGTGTATGGTACAGGCCACAGTTCCTAAGAACATGACTTGTAGTCCATCACACAGACAAAAAGTAGGGCCTCTTGGATGTGGAAGTGTGGGTTCAGATGCTGGCTCCAACACACATCTGAAGTGTAAATGGAGATGGTAGTGGCCATTTTTCTAAATGGGATTTTTATACCTAGCAAGGGTGGCCTGAGGATTAAGTCAGGTATACTGCCGGAGTTGTCTTGTGACACATGTTCTCTAGTAGTAACTACTACTGAAGTTGAAATACTGGCATAATAATCTCTTTGAAAAATCTCTCAAAATGTTATCCTATTAGTACCTTACATACCAGTGGGGCATTAATCCAATAGGTTAATAATAAAATAATTGATATTCCAAAATTTCTCAGATTTTAAGCCCTTGAATTCTGTGTAAAACTTCTACATGCAGTGTTTTTGAAGAAAAAATAAATGATAGTGAATAATTTCTCTCTTTTTTTGGTATTGGAAATCAAACTCAGGACCTTGTACTTGCCAGGCAAGTGCTGTTCTGCTGAGCTATAGCCCCAGCTCAGCTGATAGTTTCTTTTAGAAAATTTCAGGTTTCTTTAGTACCTCTTCGAATTTAAGGCAGTGTGAGTCTGTTCTTCAATTGTACTGACTTTTCAGAATTAATTGACTTGTCAGGAATTATTTATAGGTAGTTAGGAATCTACATGAAGGATTTTAGCCCTGAAGCCTGTGGAAAAGTCTTTCTGAACATAAAATGTCTTTTGACACATATTCGATGAAGGAACAAGCCCAGCAAGTAACTATTTTTTTCAGATCCTTACAGTTGCAGTACTTACCACTCCATGACGAGTATACATTTCACTGAAAGCAGGGGACTAATCTAATAAGATTTCAAGTTATTTTCCAGTTTTAAGCCTCATGATGTTTTCTTTTTAAGAAGTTTTCTGTCTTAACTTATTAAAGTGACTATTCCATTTATAAAAAAATGCAATGGGAAGTAACCATTCAAAGATTCATAAACCATATTTTAACTTGGAGATTATCCAAATGCCGAATTTTCTTTCAGTCTCCACAAATTACATTGAGCCTGTCATTGTGGCTATCTTGAAATACTTAGAGTTCATAGTCCCTAATGCCCCATTAGGCTGTATTCTAAACCAGCAGGAAAAAAGATTGAAGACTTAAATGAAAACAGGTGAAATGTTTCCAATCTTGATCGACTTTCATTTTCTAAGCAGTGTTGCTCTTTCCCAAACCTGCAATTTGTGAATTGGTTTTCCACACTCCATTTACCTTACAGGCTGCTGCTGGAAATTCTTCCAGGTAGGTTGGACAGGATAGAGTAGAGTGTTTTTTTTTCTCTTTAGTCTCCTAGAATATGCTAGTTATAATGAAAATACTACATAGTACTTTAGGACATTGCCCTATTTTCCTAGTCGCAATTAAAAGGTTTAAAAATTTACTTTCATCAACATTTCCCCACCAGTACTTCTCAGTTTTGTTAGTTTCCTTCAAGAATCTTACAAAGAAATTTATTTATCAAGATCTTTACTTTTTCTGTTACACTTATTTTACTTTGCACCTATAAATTCTGACAGCATATTAGATTCTGTTTAGGTTTGGATTCTTTGTCAAGAAAATGATCAAAATTTGTAAAATCCTGGTCTTTTATATCATAAGACACTAAGTTTATTAATCTCAATAAGCAAAAGCTCTATTGGTGAAGCATTTCTGCATTAAGTTCACAACAAAATATAAACTAAGTATTATTTTTGAAATTGTGAGAATTACAGGCTCCTTGCTCCAATTCAGTTACACTAAGGGCTTTGCACTATGAAATGAAAGAACTGAACTCACTTTAACCCTCTGTGTCTCACAGGGGCAGCTAGTTGAAACATTTCATAATTTTTCACATTTTCACATTTTAACATCCGTGCCTTCTTCTTACTTTAGGGAATGGTCTTGGTTACCTAGGAAATCACATAACAGTTTTTCTTCATCAAAGTGACCCATGTGTGAGGTAGGAGAGATATGATGTGATATTCTTGTAGCTCCTCTCACAAAAGGCACAAGTTTTTCTTTGTTTATTTTGCCCTCAAGGAACTTCGTTCATAACTTACATCCAAATCAAATGCTCAAAATTGCCCATGGATTGTTACCTTAGCTGAGTGGCAGGTGTTTTATGACCCCTAAGTCCAATAAATAAAAGTACATAGCCTTTTTTATTATAAGTCTATCCTCAGACCATCACATTCTGTATATTAAATTTATTTTTGAATTAAAGAAAGTTTGAGAGGTGAGTTTTCTTTTCCAGGTGACTTTTGACCCACACTGCCCAGAACTTACAATACCAGGGAAATACCAAAACTACCAGGGAACTTTAGGGTAAGGATAAAGCAGCACAGTTCGGGTTTTAATTGTCTTCTCACAGCAGTCAAGTTGTCAGGGTAAATTATTTCACTGCCCGTATTTTTGGAGTGCTTTTACATTGGTATCATCACAACCACACCTTTTTATTAAAGCTTTTTCAGATCCTAGAAATTTTAACGAGTTTCCTGGCTATAAAAATGTGACCAAAATAGCCTGTACTTATGACTCAAAGCTCAAAGAGGTTTTTAAGATCATTGACTTTAGTAGTAACATGGAAAGTCAGAAGATATATTGGCAAGTTGTTGATTATATCTATTAAGGATCAAAGCAAAATAAATTCAGTGAGTAGAAGGACCCATTACGGGTATCTTTCACCCTTTCCAATGAATTTCTTTCCCTGTGGTACGGAAGCTATGTTTTGTAATTATTAATCTCTAATTTGGAAATATGTCAGGGCTTCCTACAGCCCACAAGTGCACAATTATCTTAAGCTTTATGGAAATTAATTGTGGACAGCCTGATGTCTGCTACTAAGATTAAAAGCTACCAAAAAGTAGTAGATATGCCTAATTCCTTGCTTCTTCTCTTCACACAAATATTTCTAGTTATAAAAGTACCCAGCATATTAGAAAGTATATGTTATACCTAGATTTCACTGTTGGCATTCTCTTCTTAAAAAGTATAATTTAGAAGTGTTATGATGTTGTCAGTATTACTGACGATTTTTCATTGGGATACTTTGTGTGTTGGAAATACTAATTGAACTTTGTAACATTTAATTTCTAACAACTCCTTTTCCAAGTAGGATACATATAAACTGTCATCAAGCAAAAATATAAACCCTTTGGAAACATATATGTAGACAGTGTAGAGAGCGAGGCTTTATTAGTGTAGAAAGGAAGTAGAAAAACAGCAGCTAGTACAATATAACCAAGATAATTTCTAATCGAAAGAAATGACCCATGTTCTCCCAAAGGACTGAGCAAGAGACCAGTGGCACAAGTAGAAGTAATATATGTAAAAAAGTGGAATCAATAAATCAACCTAGCCAGGTGTGGTGGTGCACACCTATAATCCCAGGACACAGGAGGCTGAGGCAGGACTGTTTTGAGTGCAAGTCCAGCCTGAACTTCACAGTGAGACCCAGTCTCAAAAAAACAAACAAAAAAAAAAATCAACCTGGCAGCCTCCTGAGGTGCAACACAGAGGTTATCAATAAAGTATCAAGGCAAATGCAACACCTCATCTAGTCATTGTCTGAATTTATTAGCTGAATGCGTCCAAGTCAGTGTATTGTAAAAGGAATTTATTAGTGTATATGGCATGTGTCTTTGATCTTATCCTAGTACTCAGTCCTTAAAAGCATAGTCAGCATATATATGAAATGATTTCAGTTCTATACAGGGAAAGAAAGGCATAACTGTGTAACGGTGAGCACACTAAAGTAAATGATGCCAGGATGAAGATATCAGCGAATCAGCATCTGTGCAATCATAGTTTGGCCCACATTTCTAGGCTGAAATTCTCACTAATCCTGAGACCTGGATTCTATACCATTTGATAGCTAAAATAGTAATGACTAAAAAATTGAAACTTTGTGATTGGGTAAGGGAGCTACTCCGCTACTATATAAAATTTCTGTTCCTGTGTAAATTACCATAAACTTGGTAGCTTAGAAAAAGCACACAGCTCTATAGGTCAAAATAAAGCCATGGCAAGGCCCGTAGCTCTCCTGTAAGTGCCACCAGGCTGAAATTCCATCTGAAAATCTGCCTGGACTGTTCTCGGCTAAAACTTGAAGTTCTCTTCCAAGTCCATTCAGGTTATTGGCAGACTCAAGGTCCTTGAAGTTGTAAGACCAGTGTTCCCACTTTGTGGCTGTTTCTTGGTAAGAATTAAGCTCAGCTTTCTGTGGTCTTATGCATTCCTTCTCATGAGCCCCTTTCTGTCTTTAAGCCAGCAATAATATGGCAGATACTTATTTTTAAATTTCTTTGCACTGTTTTTCCTTTGACCTCTCAACCTACATTTGGAAGTTCATGCAATTAACAACAAATTATCTCCTTCTTTAAGTGATTTGAGACCTAATTACATCACAACCTAGGTGAATATTTTATTGGCTAGCTGAGATATATGTAGGCAACCGTGTCTGCATTCCTGGTAGTCCTTCACTACTTCTGACCACAACACCTACCTGATGGTGACTTAAGCAGGTAACATTTCTATTTTTTTCTTCTTTTTTGGTAGCAGGAATCAAACTCAGGCCCTTGTGCTTTCCAGGCTGGCACTTGTGCCGCTGAGCTATATCCCCTGCCCCAGGTAGCATTTCTAATGGTGCCATTAAAATTTTTTTCTTGTTCCTGTAAGAAAATTATTTTTGGTGTCATGCAACTGTCATATAAAGACTCCTTTATGACTAAGAGATTAATTGGCCATGCTATCTTGAAATAATTTTGTGTTCATTTCCCCCCAAAGAAGCATGATCATATTGTCTTAGAACTAAAACTATGCTTTTCTTTGTAAATATACATTATATACTAAAAGGTAAACTCCAAATGTTCATGTTGGATCCAGGTTCTCAGTACTTCTTTATTGAGCAGTACTTCACAAACGTGATTCTGCCTAAAGCACCCCCAGGTTCACACCAGCTTTCTCCTCTTCTCATCAAGTTAGAAGACTTGTGATTCTTCCCGAGGACTGCTGTAGATTTGCTGTTGCTCAGTATGGTAATCGTAGCCATATGGAGTTGAGCACCTTCAATGCAACTAAAACAAACTGAAATGCTCTGTAATCATTAAAGCACACTACATTTTGAAGACAGAATTTAAAAAGTGTATGTAAAATATTTCATTAATTATTTGATTATAATTTATCGGTTGAAATGTACCAAATTGGTACATTTGAGGTAAATGAAATTTTTAAATTAACTTTACCTTTAAAGGTAGACTAGAATAGTTTATGGACTGACTTGTTTAGCCTGCATTATATATCTACAGGAAAACAGTATGTAGCCTCATCATTATGAAACTAAGATTTAATACTAAGTTTGGTAATGGCTTACCCACAGTAAGAGCAGTGGAGGGATTCATTTTGTATTTTCAAGAAAAAGTGTTTATTTCATCTGCTTGAGTAGGTTACAGACGGCATAACTAAGAGTGATCCAAGAAAAGATATGTTTGCCAGAGCCCACTGCACACACTTGTATTCACAGACACACTCAGATGTTGCAAACTTCTGTAAGAAAAGAACACTGAAAGTTGATTACTTGTGTATGCATTTTGAATTCTTAGTATTGTCTACTTGATAATTGAAAACTACTCATAGAATTATATTGTCTAGGCCCTCTTCAAATTCCTTTAGAGCCATATTACTAATAAAATATTTAATTTTTATATTATCAATGAACATTAGTTAAGCAGGAAGATTTTAAATCATGTCCAACTTTCTATTTTCTACCTGCTATATTTTTACAAATGAGTCAAAATTATTCCTTCATCTAATTTAGGCATACATTGTACTAAACTCTAAGTAAGTTTATTTTTTCACATTTCCTATTTAACTAAAAGAATCTAATGAACTAAGACCCCCTTCTGTGATGTGGGTACCTAAAATGATGAGCAGATATTATCTCAAATTGCTCTCTTCACGCCTTTTTCTTATTACTTCAGCATGTTCCCTAACTAATCATTCTTTCATAAACATACAATTATTTGCACATACTATGTATGTAAGCAGAAGCTAATTAACAGGCAGCACTTTGATTTAGCACAAAATTTCCTCACAGTGATTTTATTCACAGCTACTATCAACTCTCAAACCAAAGTGGTTTAATTTCATTGTAATTTCACAGTAACTCAGTACCAAAGAAAGAAGGACAAGGACGGGGAAACCCACCTCTAATAAACTCTGAATGCCTGTAGCCAATGTAATTTTTATAGCATTCTGTTCCTTTGCTCAGAGTAAAGCATTCCATATGCTTGAGTCATTTATGGAATAATTATAGTTACTTTCAGTAGAGTGAAAATAAAACAACAACAAAAGCCTTTTACCATAAAAAGTTTACTTGTTAAGGGAATGTTTTTTAATGCATATTTGAAAAGCTATTTCCAATGCTACATTTTTACTGAACTTCCAGATCCTAAATCCTAAATTTAAAATCCCAGGATGCATAACTTAATTGTTTTAAACATCAGGAAAGAATGCATCAAAGAAAAATCCAAAACACCCACTTTTACTAGTCGATAAGATGGTGTAGCCTTCAAAAGCTTCACATGTTTAGCTGGACGCTTGTTTTCACCACCCTAAATATGCTAATATTTATCTGTCAGGCATGCCATGTCATCACAGTTCATTTTCATGACAAGTATGTAAAAGCAGTTATCGCCATCTGCATTTTATGAAAGAGGAAAATAGCTCAAGCAATTAAACAATTTCTAAAATATTTCTTGTAGCAAGAGCAGGATTTTAGCAGGAATCAGGTACACCTGATTGCAGAACCATTGCCTGAGTGAGACAGTTAAGAGCTATTTCATGATGAAGATGATTATTTTAAGTAGCTTCATCAATTGTCTTTCAGTAAATCTTAATTTGCCTACTAAATCTACCTCTAATGTATAATATTTTATAATACTGTCTTCACACAAGATACTAATTTAGAGCAATACTTCATGACCTAAGCATTTACCCTTATGATAATTTTATGCTGTAGAACATGCGTTATTGGACAAAGCTGATTGACAGTAGTAATGAAATTATGTGTAAGAATGTGTTTGCTAGAATGTGTATTATTTGGTTCAGACTGATGAAGTACATAGTGACTTTAAAATTTTTTAAATTGGTACATAAATTTATGCATAAAAATTGTTGGCCATATGATATTTATCCTAAGAAAAATCTTTTCTCCATTTATAGAGTCAGGCATACCATATTTTATTTAAAAAGCAGGGAGACAAGTTAGAAAAGCTGTGCACATATACTGTGTTTCTTTGAGGCAGGGTCTTGCTGTACAGTTCTGGCTGGCCTGAAACTCACTGTGTAGCCCACGCTGGCCTCGCAATTGCAGCAATCCTTCTGCCTCAGCCTCTTGAGTGCTGGGATTACAGTTGTGCACCGCCATACCTGGCCCACATATACTATTTAGCAATATACAGGGAATAAGTATTCACTGTGTTTATATGGCCGGAATTTTGCTAAGGAAAAGAAAAGAAAATGGAGAGGTTAAAATAATTCCTACTTCCATAAAAATGTTATATGATTGAAGAGAATATTATGTGTTGGTTTCTCATCACGTATTTGCATAATTATAAATAGAAAAATTACAAATGGATTGTGTGGTGTGCGTGGCCAGGAAAAGAAACACACAACAGATGACTCCTGGGGTTTTTGAAAGGAAACCTGTTCAATCATAAACTGGTATGGGAAATTCTCAAAGGAAGTGGGACAGATTTGTCGGGATTAAAAAAATATATCCCAGATAAATACGAGATCTTTCTGAGATATTTGGGTAAAGATTTTGCACAGATACGTTATATATAATACTCCTGAGCTCATTAAAATGGTGTGGATCATCAGCCATAATTAAAACCAGAATATTAGATAAAATTTCATGTGCAAAAACCAATTGAATGAACCTCAGGTTTCCCCATCATTCAAAAAGCAGATGAAAAGATATTTGTATTGTTTTATCAAGGAGATGGAGGTGGGAGAGGTACACAGAAGAGGAAATTAAGTGAGGTGGCCTCCAACAAGCCAAGGAGAAAATACGTTTGGAGAAGAGTAAGCCCAGGTTTAAAATGTTAGAGAAACAGTATATATCATCTTATGTGAGAAGTTTGAGGGTGAGTATAAAATGTGAAAAGGTAGAAGCGTTGATAGGGGCAGTGATAGCACAGTGAAAATTACAATGTATCAGGAAGAGAAGACAGAAATGGAGACCACTTGTACAGAGAAAGCTACTCAAGCTGCTTGCTGCAAGAGGACATAGAATAAAATGATAAAGATTTTTGATTGTTAAAACATGTTTGTAAGGTAATGGTGTTGGGCCAAGAGATATACATTTTTATTTCAGGAGCTAGAGAATAATTGTGAGCAAAGTTTTCTTTAGTCAGCAATGGGAATAGAATTCTCAGCACTTAAGTAGAGAAGGTGGCAGTCAGGATCATCCCTCCATTGTAACTGGAAAAAATTCACAGCAAAGAGGTAAGGAGTCAAGTAGATTTTGGCTTTTATGGCCAGAAAATGGATGAATTCAAAATCTCTTCTTGAATGAAATACTACAGGAGGTTACCATCTCAGAGTAGAATCTAGGAGGCTATGAAACTTCAAACACAAGATTCAATTCAGATATTTCCCACATAGGCATCTTCCCCAAAGAGTTAAAGACATCATATTACAGTGATCCATTCATATGTATGTTTAAAGCAGCACAACTCACTATAGCTAAATCTTTGGAGCCGCCTGTATGTCCACCAAGAGAGGAATGAATAAAGAAAATGTGTGATTTACATGCAGTGGATGTCTTAGTTATTTATCTCATTGCTGAGACAAAATACCTGACAGCTAAAGTGAAAGGAGGAAAGGTTATTTACCTCAGAGTTTGTAGACATTTCAGTCCATAATTGGCTGGCGCCAAGACCGGGTGGCTTGGCAGTAGGACATCACAGACGAGAAACACTTCACGGCAAGCAGTCAGGCAACAGCACATTAGCACCTCTTTCTGTCCCTTATATATTATGCAGGCTACCTTCCCTAGGGCAGGTGTAGCACTCACACCCTTAAGCCTAGCCAGAACTATACCAAACCAATCAGTGGACTGATTTAGTAATCACACACCCCTGAGCGTGCACTCTAGATAAAGCCACCTCCCAAAAGCCCCCTGTATGACTGCATGAGGCTTGGGAGAATAGCCAGACCCGAACCATGGAAATGGAGAACTGCTTTGCCGTAAAGAAAGATAAACTTGAGTTGTTTATAGGAAAGTGGGTGTACCTTGAGACCATAATGTTAAATGAAATAAATCAGACACAGACAAATATTGTATGGTTTCTCTTATAGAAGAAACTCAAAACATAAATAAAGCACAAAATGCAAGACAGACAAAAGGAACCAGCACTTATGTATCTTTTGCAGAGGGGAGGGGCACCGAGAAATGGAGGAAGACAGGTGAGAAGAGGAGAAAGGGATGAAAGAATTAAAATCTGTTATGCACCAAACCCAAATGAGGAACACAAAAATCATTAAATACTACAAACGTACACATAAAAAATAAAAATTGAAAATAAAAAATACAATTTCTAAAATATTTTAAAAGCTTTGAAGTAATCTGTAGAAATATGTTAGAGAGGGACGTGATCCTAAAGGCATAGGAATATTGCTAGACAATGCTAATAGTCCACTTGCCATAATTAAAGTGGTCCTAGTGAGTACCGTGTTTCATTCAGCTGCATTATTGTCTAGAAATAGGCATGGGCATTTGTAAGTTTGGGTTTACCCATGATTGAAGTTTTGTTCAATGAGTGTTTTAGCAAGGGAGGAGAGCCAAGAATGTATAATATGAGATGTACATGATAGCAAATACTCATTGAAGATGAGTTAATGACGGAAACTGAACAGAAGGGAGGCTGTTATGTGATGAAAACATGCTGGGGTCTACAGACAAGAGGTTGTGGAAGTGCAGAAACCAGAATATGCAAGCTGGAGAGATGAGCAGAGGGAAAGCACGGCACTGAAGAAGAGCACTTGTAATCACCTTCCAGAGTTGGTTCAGGAACTTGCAATGTAAATAGGATTATCAGTAAGAATAGTAGACAGGACTACCTGCTGTGAGTAGGCTGGGAATTGGGAAGCCTAGAATTTGGATGGATAGAGAGAAAGGAGAAAATTCAACAGCTATTTAGAACTTAAAATTGATAGCCAGACTCTGTGATGAACTGGATGTGAATCAGGAGAAGAAATGGTTAGTAATTATTGCTGGGTTTCTGGCTTGAGAAATTGAATGGGTGGCACAACATTAACCAAGATTTGGCAAAGTAAAAGGCTGCTGGATTAGTCATCTAGAGTTTAGTTTGGGTGGGTTGAATCTGCAATGACTTTCACACAGCCAAGTAATGCTAAGTAAAAATTCGGATGTGTAGATATAGAAGTTTCTTCCTACTCAGTCATGAGAGAAGTGAATTAGAAACATGAAAATACAGGCAGGTGTTGATATCTTTTGAAAAATTTGATGTGAAGGAAAGGACAAAGATGGTAAAATCATCAGAGAGAGAAAACATCAAGTGAAAGGTAATTTTTAAGAGAAGTGAAATGTGTTTTGGAAAAGTCAATGGAGAATGAAACTTTGCAGATACAGCAGAGAGAAGACATCAGACCCTTTAGGTTTTCCCTGGAAAAGAAATTAAATTAGGAAGCAAAGCAAATGCAAAAGGAGAAGCCTTGGAGATGAAAAGACCCCTGCTTTATTGTTTTATTGGCAGAAAATAAGCAGGCAACAGAGTAACGTTCATATAGGTAAATAGCTTTTGTAGGCAAATGATGAGGAAGTTTTTGCTTTATGTTTTGCGTTCTGTCTGATTGCAGTTGAAGTCATCTTGCCAAAAGGGAGGAAGGCTGTGTTTAGTGCATGTGCAGGTGTGAAAGGAAGGCTGGACTGGAAAATTAAATTAAAATATAAATTTTACTGATTTTTGTATTTAAATTATTCTGACATTAGTTTTCAAATCATTGATAGTTTACAGTGTTGCTTAACAAGAACCCAACTTGAAGGTCCCCTATATAATTTTTGCATTGAAAATAACAGTGTGTGATTTGCTGTCACTGACTTTGGACTTGTTAAATTAGAAGACTGTTCAATATATAATCAGAATCTAACAACACTCGGTATGTATTCTGAGGAATTAGCACATTTCTATACCTGTAGTGCTAATTGAAAAAATGGTGAGATATAACAATTATTCTAAATTACACCATTACTACAAACATCAGCAGCTGTGCAATTCTACTGGTACAGAAGTCAGTTCATCAACCCACTGAAATATTTTTCTTTTGACAGTTTTTAAAAATGCTCTCAAGTATGTATTGAAGTATGATCAGAAGTCTTTCAGATGAAATGCATTTGGCTTGTTTTTACTGATACACGTTTCTCTTCAAACAAAGGGTCTTTCCTTTGCAAATTTTTTCACACACATGACCAGTTCATTCCATACAGATAGAGGTATGTGTACAAGTCTGCATGCTAGTCTCTTCACATGTTTATTCATGCACTTATATCTAGAAGGAAGAGAATTTGTAATCAGCCACGAGACCAAACACTATGCATTAATCGCAACTTATTTTACTGACATAATTGAGTTATGGACAGCCTTCTAGATCAACAGATATAATTCCTTTATATGGTTGCATAGTATCCCCTACCATCCATGTACCACTAATCAACTATTGAATGATAAGCTTTTCCTGGTTTCATGTCTTTTATAAATTATAAAATAAATAGTGTATATATATATATTTGACATTACAAAAGTATGTTTAGCTGTATGAAGACACATGGAAATTTTTCAATTTTATTCATGTTTTCTAATTGCTACTTAATATTCAAAATAAAATACATTAAACTTATAGAAGGCACAATACTTGAGTTAAAAACATTTGAGTTAAAATCTCATTATAAATTATCTAATTTTATAACAGATCATTTTCTTTTATTCCCATCAAAATATAGCTACAAATTATGTACTGAAAGTTGCCAAGGGCTGCATGTTCTAAATTTGTTCTCATGGCTTTATAGCTTAATTTATAGTGCTGCTTATAATGTTGAAAGAGATTTGATAAACAAGGTTAATTAACCCTCTTATAAAGTTTGATTCTAAGTAATCATAAATGTTTTGATAACATATAGAGATATTAACTCTTTTAACAATTGAAAACATGGCTTTGACCTTGAATGGTTTTGAAAATTTTAATAAAATTAATGTAATGATTTTGTGAGTAGTAACTGCATCTATTCGTTTTTAAGGAGGAAACAGTTAGAGACGGGATCTCGCTATGTAGTGCAGGCTGGCTTTGAACTCACCATGTAGCCCAGGCTACCCTCAAACGCGAGTTAATCTTCCTATCTCAATGTCCTGAGTGCTGGGATTACAGACCCAGACCGGTGACACCACACCTGGCTACATCTATTCTGTTTATGAAATACTATGACTAGATTGCTCAGGGATGAAACACAGTGACTGGATGATTTAGGAAAACATCCTGTTTTTACTTTCTCTTTTAAATGACTAATAGTAGACATCATTTCTTGACAATAAAGAGTAACTGACATGAATTTCATAAAATGTATCCATTTTATATTATCTTCAATTTACAGTTCTGTCCTTCAGATTTCTTGGTTTGTGGATATTTACAAACAGATAAATATTATGCTTAGTGGTCTTCAAATGTATCCAACAAAATATGACGGTTTCTCCCAGCAACTAATTCAGTGCCCCGGGTGAAGTCAAAATTCTATCTCTGATCTCTTGCTCTCCTCTGTATTTTCTCTCAGAAAAGCTGAATTTTTGCATAAACTCTACAGGAAAGATTTTAAAAGGAGCCACTTGCCTAGATAATGTGCCAGATGGAAATATTAAGATATGTCATCTGAAAACTTAAAAGGTAGAAAAAGAGAAAAACTAAAGCTGTACATGAGTCAGGAAATTTTAAGAGAAATACTGTGTTTACAATGCATTTGTGTTCCCTCCACGAGCACTTACAGAACAAACATTCCCAACCATGCTTCCTGCGTGCCCGCAAGCAATCCATAGCATCACACAGAGATAAATGTTAATGGGATGTGTAATTTCAATAATAGAAAAATAATGGGCAAAAAACAGATTGAAAAATTAATATTCTAACTTCGAAGAGAATGTTTCATGTAGATGTGCAGGGGTTTTTTCCTTAGTAGTAATGATTTCTTTTGCATGTAAATGAAATGGTTTCAGGCAAAGTACAAAAGTTCTCTTGGTGTTATACTATTTCAATGTTGTTTGCATTGGCTGAGGTTTGATTTTTTCATTTTACATTATCTAGAGGCTGTGAATCTGGATGCACAGCATCTGCAGAATCATAACATCTACTAGACAATCGCTTTTGAAAAAATAGGTTTCCCCATAATTAGAAATGTGTTCTAATTAGGGGTTGGGTGTTTATATAAGTTTAAAAAAGAAGTTAGGATGCTAAACATTGTTATTAGATGCTTTAAAATGTGTTTTTGTGAGTGTAGTCACAATAAACCTCCCCTAAGAATATAAAGAGTGATCTATCCTATATTAAAAACACCATTTAAAGTAAGGTGCAATGACCAAAAGCCTTTGTGGAGAAGAAATTGTTTGTGTTTTCTCCAAACCTCCATGGCATGTTTTAAAACAGAAAAGACAGTGACAGCCTCACCCTCTCATTTTTTCCCGTTGGGTTACTTCCAATCTACTATGGACCCAGACATTAAAAAAATTGTGTATTCACATTTTGCCAAGTTAAATACTAATGAACAGTTATTTTCTTTATGTTCTCTTTATTGATATGCCAGTGTGTATTTGCTTGAGGTATATAAATCAAGGCAGCATTTTACTACTTTTGAAGTTTATTACTACTTGAAAATGAATAATGATTAACATGTTGTCTATTACAATGTATTTAATATCTGCACCTTACAAACTGCATCTTTCAGGCAGCTTCTCAAGCTTCTACTTAAGTTAGTTATATTTCCCAACACTTTTCCCTCTTCTCATAAAGGTGGTCAATAAAGATTGATGGAGATTAAGCCTTAGGTCAACTCACAGTAGAATGTGAAAATGAAACAAATTAATAGAATTGCCAGGGCTCTGATGTCTTGAAAAGGGAAAGCCCATTGGTTTCACTGTTTTTGAAAATCTAACAATCTTGAGCCAATACAGTCACAGTTAAAATGCAAGGAAAGAAAGGAAAAGTGAAAAATCTAATACCAGTTCCCTGTTAGTTATGTTGTTACTAGGTTACAATAAAAACCTGTCATAGATGACTTAAAAAATATTTTGGTGTTATTTTTTAACATAGCAAAAGACTGGAAATGGAGTAGGGGTTGCCATAGTTCTCATGGTTATATAACATCAGGACCAGAAACTGGAATTTTGTCCATCTTTCTGCTTTGATGGCAAGATAGCTGCTGTCACTCTCAGCATTTTGTCCAACGACAGAAGTGAAGGCACAACCTTAATACCCTGCCTGATGCCTTCCCAGAATTCCTCATGCTGACCTCTGCTTTCATTGCACTGGCCATAAATATGATGTCCATTTACACCGTTATTTAATATTTTAAAAATCAATAGATTCAAAGTTGTTAAGGACAGAAGGTTAAAAATGAGTTCTGGGTTAGTTAACTAAGGACCTTGGCACAGTACAGCGGGAGAGAGGAATAAAGCAAACCACACAGGCAGACAAAAGCAACAAGTTCTCTGAAAATCAACTTTTCTGCTTTAAGGAAAGAATATTCAATTATTATGAAATCAGAATAAGAAAATATAAATGTCTCCATTTCCATTCAGGGAAACATTACATTTAAAAATTCTTTTTCTCACCAGAATATTTTTAGAATTATGTATTGTTAAGTTTTAAAATATATAGGAAGCTCTGAAATTGTAGGATTTATGTACTTTTAAGAGACTATGTAAGATCAAAAGTGGATAAATATTCATAGAATCAAACCATTCAGTATTTTATTCATGTAACACTAGTTTTTCAGTACTTTTTAAATGAGATAATAAATTAGACTTCATTGAAATATAAAGGGGTCTCTGACAACAGAAGACTTCTATTTGAACTTAGGAAAACAAAAAAACTAGTAGTTTTGTCTGTCATGCTCTAAATATACTTGCTTATTATTACATGGCTGAAGAGACGGCTGATAAATCACATGTGGGGAGTGAGTATAAGGAAAGAAGTGGAGGAACCTAATGAAAGAATCCTGACACTCTTGTGCATTTGAAGAACAGAGAACTAAGGAAGAAATCACGAAAGTGCTCAGTGCGTAGAGGAACAACTAAAGAAGGTGATAGGAGGGCACGCTGAGAAGACAGTGTTTCCAAGACCTTATCTGTACTGCTGCCACCAGATAGAGATTAGGTGTAAGTGACTGATTTGACAGTAGGGAAAGCACCATGGAGCTTGATAGGGGTGACATAGAGGAGAAGGAGAAAGCAGAGCTGTGATGGGAACTGGTTCAAGGACTGGCCTTGGTGGGA
>PVLD010001514.1:131869-198524 GCA_004027595.1 Dinomys branickii
GGTGAGCCCTGAGGGTGGTGAGCCGTGAGGGAGGTGAGCAGTGAGGGAGGTGAGCCCTGAGGGAGGTGAGCCCTGAGGGGGCTGAGCAGTGAGGGAGGTCAGCAGTGGGGGCAAGTTTAGTACCAGATAAAGGCAAAAGTACATTTTGATATTTCCACCAATGTTCCAAATACAAAAATGTCACAGAGGGATTGTATTTTTCTGAAATAATATCAACTAAAATATTACCTTGCTTCACTTAGTAATTACTGAGCATCAACCTTTTTAAAGTTCCTGGGAGAGGTAGAGATAGCCAAAGAGACACAGACAGTCAAATAAGTCAGTGTTACTTGTGATAATCCCTAATGTGATGGGATTTATAGTTGACCTGGTAATAGAAAATAATCCAAGAAAGAATAGTTACAGATATCTAAGCAAGTTTGCTCTGGGAATGTATAAGAGACACATAACTGCTAAGGACAGGTACTCTGACAAGAATGTCCAAAAGTACAGACGTCCAAAACTCCTGGTGTGTCTGCACTGCTACACCCAGGCATCAAAACCTCCTTGCAC
This sequence comes from Dinomys branickii, assembly GCA_004027595.1. Taxonomy (NCBI): domain Eukaryota; kingdom Metazoa; phylum Chordata; class Mammalia; order Rodentia; family Dinomyidae; genus Dinomys; species Dinomys branickii. The sequence continues at coordinate 132,422 of PVLD010001514.1, forward strand.
CTCCTTAAGTACTTTTTCTGAGACTAATAGTTCCCCTTTAAGCAGCTGGAGGTTCCCTCAGGAGGACACAAGACTGCCTGCAGGATGTGAGGAAAACTCATCATCTGACTAAGGAGTGACTTTTTTGAAGGGCACTTCTGTATGCCCCCATCATGAGTATTTTATAAAAAATAAATTATTTTCCATCTAATGCAGCAAGAATTTGGAAAGCTAAAGCATGCTGAAAACAAAATCAAAATTGTTTTCTATACAGAATTTTATATAAATAGACCAAGCTTAGTTATTACTTTATAAAAACTGTTCCCAAATCCTCTGAAAATGGGTGTGTCTAAGTCTGTTAAGAATTTTATACAATAAATATGGCCATCAATTGCAGTCTTACTTTGCTAGACAAAGCATCATAGAATATACTCTTTCCTGGCAAAACAGGTATTTGAAATTATAGTGCGCATATTGCATGAGAATTTTGAGGTAGCTTTTCTTTTTTAAATTTGGAAACAGAGATAGGAAACTACACTAATTTATTCTTTGCCCCACTTTCTTCAGAGAGTAGTATTTTTGTATGCTTTTGACTCTGTTATGATATTAATACATTCCTTCATATATTGAGCAAATTTTGGAGGTAATGTAATTGAACTTGTAAATGCTGTAGGCTCAATTTTTAATCCTTTAGGCTGATTATCTTGACCATGTAATGGATGGGAAATAGGATACAGTAGGAGTTAGTGGTTTAATTTATTATGTAATTATATACTTAAATATTTAGTTGCCACTAAATGTATATCTATATAATAAATATATATATGTGCATATATGCATACATAATGCATACAGTTATATAATTTATCTATTATGTATGATTTATGTATAGTATAGTGATAATGATAAACTACATTAATGTAGACAACTATGGTGTATAATAGATGTAACCTGAAAAAATACGGCTGTGTCAAAAATTCATCTGAGCTTTTTGAAAACCCTTATTAAAAGTTCTTTCTGGTTCTGGTCCCTTAATATGTAGAAATTTACGTATAGGTTATATATATATATTTTCAGTATGGAGTCCTTAACCACAACAATATTTTCCCCAAAGTCAAATATACAAATTTGTTTACTTTGTCAAAAAGTAAATATAAATACAGAAGTGTAAATATTGCATATGTAAACAAAGAAATAATTACTAGGGAATGACTAGAATTATTTTTCAGAATCTAATCCTAGAAATCAATTAACAAGATTATAACTACATTTTAGTTTAATATAATGGTAATAATATTAATTTTAATATAGTCTGACATAATTGCACAGTTCCACTACTGAATGAGATGTGACAAAGACATATTGCAAATACGGAGGAAATTGATTTCAACACATGAAAGCAAATATAAATTAGATATATGTTGCTTAGGAAGGGGAAGGTGTGCTGCCACCCTTCCTTAAGCTCTGATACTTCTGGTCACACTGTACATGTAATAGAGGGATCTTGAGCCCAAATCAAAGCACAGAGACGCCAGGTAATACCCTACATCTCACCAAGTGAAACTGTGACTGTCAACTGATATCACCGTCAGAGTTTGACCCCGATGATTTTCATTTACTCAAAAAGAAAACAGAAGGTTTCAGTTTTACAGAGTAGGTGGAATTTTGGATAAGAATAAGGCTAATTTGCACAAAGAAAAAAAAAAAGGAAAGAAATCTCTCTTAAAGTAGCTGTCCTTGCCCTAGGCAGTGACACTTCCCAATGTCTTCTAATTGCACCTTTGTCTCACAAATAAACAAAAGACTAGGTAGTTCCAGAGTGCATATTTCTATTAGCCCAGATGAAGAGTGTGTATCCATAAGCTGAATTATTTCACACAGGCACTAAGCACAACTGGCTGGCAAACACCAAATTGAAATTTAAACTGATCTCATTCAAAAGCATCACTGTACACACAGAATTTTTAAAATTACCACCAAACAAAAATGTTACACTATTTCACCATTTTCTAGATTTGGAACATTTATTATACCCAAAGTTCCTGTCTTAGAAAAATATCCCATTAAATGTGTATAATGTCTGCTTTTGTTTTTACCCCTATATACATTACATAAACATGTTTTGAGCCTTACCTCTACTACCTACAAGTAAACAGCGAAGGAGATCTAAGTCTGGTCCAACAAATTATTTAGTTTAACTTATAAGCTCTAGCAGTGAAATTCTTTGCTTCAAAGACAATACCATTAATTGCCAGTTATACAATTTGTGTATTATTGGACTATATTTTTATTTATCTTAAAATGGAGAATTATTATATATTCAAAGATGAAGAAAATACAACTATATTAAAATTCAATGAGCCTTTGTAGTAATAAACTTGCTTTAACTTTAAAAAATACAGATTTAGCACTCACTGCAATGACTATATTAGTCAATATATTAATTTTATCAATTAAAAAAAAAACAGCAAAGACAGTCCTGGGCAACCCACTCATCCCACCTCCATCCCCCTCCCCATCAGCCCCTCCAACAGACGCTTGGTCCTTTTGTCTTGGGGTCTGGCCCACAGCAAATACCTATCTTGTGTTTTGTGTTGGCTCCTTTGGGGGCCTGGCCCTGTCTGACCGCCTGTGGTATTTCTATCTGGCTCAGGTGCCCGTAACAATAAGTCCCCAGACACACTCATGGAACGATTTCCCAAAAGCCCCGCACATGGCCTTTTCGTGAGAACTTGGGCAGCTTTTCAATAGTTTGGTCTAGACCTGCGGTCAGTCTGAGGTGTGGGATCCCAGCACCTATACATATGAGCAGGTATTTTCCCCATGCTAATATTCCATTATTTTGTAACCCAGTTTTGCCTGTTTAAGGTCCCTGTCTTCCTATGACAACAAATATTCACAATAACTGATACTAAGGCATATTCAGGCTTACCAAGTTATTCCAACAAGAGTATCACTGGTTTGTCCAAAGCAAGAATCCAGAACTGGATTTCACTTCAGCCTGTCATACCCACAGAAGCTTTATTCTTCATGACAGTCGCTTAGGAATTTCATTTCAGTAACTGCATGAAATTCACTGCAAGTTGTCTTATAGAGTGTTCCCCCTTCTTAACTTTACTATCTGCTTCATGATTATTTAGTTTTAAGGGAAAAGACTACAAGAATATGAAGAACTTTCCCTGTAAAATGGCCAGGCAAACATTCGTGCACAACTTTTGGGTGCAAATATTGTTGAAGTTGTAATTCTTCATCAGTTCCGGCTGTTTGCCCCTCTACCATTCTTGCAGATTGTTATGAAAAGAGAAGAGCAAAGCTTTCAAAGCAACCACAGGAATATTTGTAGAAAGATACTGAAAATAAATATTAACTAAAAAATCCAAAGCCCACTTTTGATTTTTAAATATTTTATTTTGATTATCATAACAATTTAAATAGTAATTACATGATAATTAATCTCCACCAGAATAGGATTAAAAGATTAAAGGTCTTGTTCAGTTCTATTGGAAGCTATCATTAAAAAATTAGTAAATAAAACCAATGTAGGGCTTCTTTTTAAATGTATAGTGATTTTTACATGGACATATATTTTCATGAATTTGTACTACATATTCTCTTACAAAATCAATACACAATAAAGATTTAGAATTTGGTCTAAATGTACAATTAACAATGTTAGGCACTCTTCTCAATTATCTATTTTTTTTAGTGTAGATTTTTTTATACCTTAAAAAAATAAAAAGAAAAAAATTTAAAACAATACAGAATTTCAAATTAATGTGATAGGAAATCAACAGTGGTTGTTGTACTGCATATTACATCTATAAACCTTACAATAAAAATTGGGCTAAAGAAACAAAAATACAAGCTTATCTGTAGTAGTGACTTCTCAGGAGTATATCTAGCACTTGAGTTGAAAACGGTGCCTCTGGTTGAAGACATAAAATATTTCCTGAAATACATATTTAACTGCCATATTAAAAAATTTTTACCCACAAAAACACATTACAATGATGAGATTGTGTCTATACTATAGTTTAATTTTCTCAGCATAGACTTTTATACCCTATTTAGGAAAATCTAGTTGACTTACAGCAACATTTCAGTATGCTATAGTACTTTGAGCTGTCAGGAAACAATCTTTATGATGAAGTACAATTGTGGATTTTTCTGCAGTTTCATATGGTACTATTGCAGTCTCATATGATACTATTGCAGTCATGATCTTTAAAGAATGTGATTTTATTTGTAGAAGTAGTTAAAAGATATTTTGTCAAGAGCTCTTTAGAAATTCAAAGTTTTATTTAGAATTATCTACTGTCATTATTCTGATCTATCTTTGAGCAAAATTTTATTTTTCAAGTGTGTCTTGGTTACTTTTTTCTCGTTGCTGAGACAAAATACCCAATACCCAAAATGAAGGAAGGAAAGGTTTATTTAGCTTACAGTTCATGGAGGTTTCAGTCCGTACTTGGCTGGTTCAGAGGCAGAGTGGCACATGGCACAGAGCAAACTGTTCATGGTGGCAGCACACAGCAAAAACAACCAGCAAGAGGGAGGAATGGCTGCAAGCAAGCCTCTCTCCTTCCCTTACATTGTAAACAGGCTCCCCCCACCCAGGGGGCTTGTAGCTCTCACACAATCTCCATGCCCTCCGCTTCCATAGGCTCAGGATGTATGCAAAGTAAGCACCCTGGCTTCTTGCTGAATCACTCAGCCAAACCTCTAAACTCCCCAAGTTGACACAATGTATCAACCATAACAAAGTGCAAGAAATTTTTTCTAAAAAATGTAGCTGTATACAATATGTTCTTCTAAAAATAGTAATATATGGTATAAAATGCTTTATTATAGACAGTACAAGCAAGCAAGGAATTTTTTTATGTCAATCATGTCTTCATAGTCAAATATTTAAGTAACATCTATGTGTTTTGCTTCAGGTTATTTGCTATGACAAGTGAAATTAAAATTTCAGAAATTTGACCATTGTAACTTTGTAGGTACTGATTTATTGTAGAACAGTTATCAGTACTATACTTGTAAAGAAAATTTATCTTAGTAAAAAATGATGTTTTAAAACTGTATCTTTGTTTAAAATGTATTATAAAAACAGTACAACTAATTTTATTTATTTAATTATTTTTGTCATTTTGAGACAGGGTCTCACTATGCAGTTTAGCCTGGGCTTGAGCTCACTTTGTAGCCAAGGCTGAACTTGCAAAGATCCTTCTGCCTCAGCCTCTTGAGTGCTGGGATTACAGGTGTGAGAGACCAGGCCCAACCTTATAAAAACATTTACATAAAATTTCTAATCTTTTCCTATCTTATTTATGATGCTTAGACATACTTCTAAATATAATACATATTCCTGTTGTTATCACACTGAAAAGATCTGACTGAAACAACCTTCTTTTGCCCATTATTCTACCAGTGTTGCCTTTATCAGAGATTCAAATAGTGCTTTTGACAGTAAGGATTCTCTTATTGGTGCCCTCATTCCCCAGAGATGTGGAGATTCATGTGCTTCTAGATTATTCATTTCTGTTTAGAGCTCTGCTTCTCATATGGGGTGATGTCAGTAGACATCTTCCAATGTCCAGAAGCATTGTCATGGCTACTGTACAGGGTACAAGTGGTAGCAAGTGGACAGAAACCAGGGAGGCTGCTCAATATCCTCAAATGAACGGGAGTCCCACAACAGACTAGTGTCCAGCCCATGACGTCAATAGTGCCACTGTTGAGAAAGTTTGGTTTAGAGAAAATAGTGAAATAAAACTATACATTTGAGCAAACTTATTAAAATGCATTTTCCTTTATTTTTTGATAATAGTCATATAATTTCAGATGTTCACATACCCATTTCTTAGCATACGTTTTAATTCCTGTTGCCAGTGTTTACAGTTTTTCATCCAATGGCACTGCGTGACTGCTCATCCGTATATACACGGTGTATTCGTTAAACCAAGCTAGACGCTGCAGTTTCCCCACAAGGAAGTTTCGTTAGAGCCCCACTGCACTTTCATGTGCACTTCCTGTAAATGACTAACTACGAAATGCACATAATGTCCGAATAACTGGTCTTTTTCATCCTTTGTCTTTTCACTCTTCATACTTTTTTTTCTCATTCTGGTTGGCAGAACTCCCCTAATTGCCGCTGGAGTCATTGGTGGGCTCTTCATCCTGGTCATCGTGGGTCTGACATTTGCAGTTTATGTTAGGAGGAAGAGCATCAAAAAGAAAAGGGCCTTAAGAAGATTCCTAGAAACAGAGGTGAGTTGTTTATCGCTTTTTAAAATGTCCTTAGTTAAGAGATTTTCATTAGGTTTGAGATTTAGTTGATGCTCAGTTTTCTAATTAAATGAGAATTCTCTTCAATTTCTTGATGAGAGTTTAGGGTTTTTTTTTTTTTTTTTTGTATTTCATACAAAACCAATGAAGAAGCAGAACACATAGCAAAGCTAGTCAAAGATTTATAGTTTAGAGAGCAGAGAAGAAATTACTTTATTGGCGAAATATCTAGGTTTTTTTCCCCAATGCTGATTTCCATTAGGAAACTTTGGCTACAGGATATCTCAGTACAGTGGAGCTAGAAAACACCTGGGGTACCGCCTCAGTGGTAAAAGTAAGAACACATGAGAATAAGATAAAAATTTTCTGGTTCAAAATGTAACCAGAGAGGCAAGCAATGTGTACTATAATTGTGATCATTAAATCAATAGACAATGATCTCATTATGCCATCCATGAAGGACTGAGCTTCCAGAATAAGCTTAGTGTTGTAATGGCACAGAACTAACAACATGATTCATGAGAAGCATTTAATATTATGCATGGTAGTTATTGTGAATATGTAAATTACCCATAAATTATTATAATTCCTCTTATATTGCCACACTGATCATGCAAGCTGTTAGTTTCCCTTGTAGAGCATACAGAAGAAAAGCAATTAGAGGGGATTTTACAATACCAGACCCTTCTCAACTCCCACCCTATCTCCTTCCCTGGCACCCACATCTATGCCAGCCTGAACAACTCAGAACAATTTGGATATGAAAATTAGACTACCTGAGTTTTTTCTCATATCAGTGTGACAGTAATCTGGATTCCTCTTAACACTAGCAAAAATGCTAATATTCTTTCATAAGTTTTACACACTGATACTGAATTCGATGTTTAACTCTTTTCTTCCAGAATTTGAAACTGTGTAGAATAATCATGGGGAAGCTTCAGGAAACTAGTCTACACCTGCATATAGGAATATACCTTTTAAGGACAGAGTTCTCTGAAATTTGAATGTGATATACAATAAATATTACTTGTTTAAGCAAAATAAAGAGAATAAAATGCATACATAAGAAAACATAATGGCAGCATATATGTTAAATGGATATTTACAAATGATTGACTTGATTGCTTTCAAAACTGCACATGTGACTGAACCTGGGGGAAACTGGTTTATCTAGGATGCTGCAGGCAGATAGAATTCTCCCTCCTGGCCAGTTTGGAGCAGATGGTGAGAGAATTCTGAAAAGGTAGGAAACTGCAGGTGGATAAGAAAATAAGGCTTGGCATGGACATTTAGGTGACTGGTTAGGTAAAAGAGAAACTCTGCCTCATAGCCACATGCAGGGAAGTATTTTTACTATGAAAAGACTTGCGCTGCCTCTTTTTATTTATTTTAATATAGTCCCTTCTAAGGAGTTGTCATTTTCTTGCAAAATAAGCATACTTGTTTTATAGAAGGATTTTATTTTTATGGAAATAATTTAGCCCTAAATTGTTTTATATTTTCAGAATAAGTAATTGTAGTTTTCCCATCTTTCTCCTAGTAAAAGTTAAATAATTAGGATTTTCAACCACCATCTAAATAGACCAGGAATTCCTTTTAAAATTTATTTTTGTTTTCATTTTATTTCTTTTCTTTGAGGAAGGGTTTCATTATATAGTTCAGACTTACACTAAACTCACTATGTAGCTCAGGCTTGCCTCAAGCTTGCAGCGATCCTCCTGCATTAGCTCCCAAAAGCTGGGATTGCCTGCGTGCACTACCAAGGCCCAGGCAACACTAGGAATTCTTAATAGACACAATTTAAATCCATACATACTAAAGCTAGGCATTTGCATCAGGGGTGAAAATTTTTTGAAAGCCTGATATATTGTTGTAATACAATTAAAATTGAAACTTTCCCAGAATCACATTGCTTCTCATTGAGCTTCCCCTGTTATTTGCATAAAAAGCACAAAAGATACTTTTTCAAGACATATGTATTGGGATACCAGCGGGATGCTTTGATAAAAAAATACTTTCCTAGGACATGATCATATCCCTCAGAGAGGGACAGGTTGAGTGCCCATAAGATACCTGATAATGGTCCAGAATTTCTACCTGTGTAGTCTCATTTCTTCCTTTCACAGTCCATGAATGCGATTATTGCTACAACTATTTCTCAGATGGGAAATAAGGGGCCCCAGAGGGATGAATTACTTTCTAGGCCTGGGAGTCACACCTGCAAGGTTTAACTCAGTCCTGTTTCTACTATATCATCGCTGGCCTCTAAAGTGAGAATAAGCTTTTTTAAAAAGTTATAGCATTCAGATTCCTGGAGAAAAATGTGTTTGTAGAAAACATAAAATAATACCTAAAGTAACACTAGGAAACTCAACCTGTCAGGAAGTACTGTGACGTTTTCCAAATATGAAATAATCACAGGGTATACACCAAGGCACATGTAGCTAATACATACTTCTACTATCTAGTCCAAAGTGCCAAATCCCTTTCAATTTTGCATGGGATTTCATATAAATTTAATGTCTAATTTTTAAAGATTATTCATAAACTTTCTCATCTTCCATATTTATGTTTATAAACATGTGTCAAACAACTCCTGCAGGCAACAGGAGAGTTGCCTTCAGAAGAAGAGAAATCTTTGTTGGAAATTCTCTGATTTAGCAAATATTATAGGGAATTTTTATGGGACTTTACTGCAGTTATGAATCATCAAATTTATCTCTTTGGAATATAAATTTAAAAATAAAATAAATCCCAATTTGTTGTCAAACTATTAGAAAAGAGCTTAAGTTTCGATAAATTTTACAATATTCTTCCTAAGATTCTTGCTACTGCTATGTGTACCTAAATTTAAATCTCTTTTCTGCCCTTGAAATAGGCCATGATGTGCACAGAAGCATAATAGTAACACCCAAGCTGGAGGCCACAGTTTACTCAGCCTGTAAACACACATTTTGAAATAGTATGCTGGTTGCAAGACAATTTGAGTAGGAGTAGCCTTTAATTATTTCCTCATGCAGGGAAAGAAAAGGCTATTTGTCTTTGTTTAATGCTTAGTTTCTTTTTAATTAAAAAAAAACCTCCTACTTCTCTCACTTGCTTTATTCCTTAAGCATGAATTTAAGTGTAAATTTTTAGCAAAGGATATAGACCGTTTGGTATCAAGTCTTTCTTGTGTACAGTCACCCCCTTTTCTGGGGATGATGTGTTTCCAGACCCCGAGTGCACGCCTGAAACTATGAATAGTTTTAAACTCTATAGGCACTCCACCTAACTTCAGTAACCTCGTGTTACTGTAGTCCTTTGCATTCCCCAGCACTCACTTATGATCTAGAATCCAATCACAGAATTTTTGATCTAGAAAATACACTAGGGCTTTGCTACTTAAAAATTGTTCAGGGTCCTTTATTATACCATGGTACCATAAAAATGAAAAATTTCAGATGTACCCCATGCCTCCTGAGCCAGGATCTGTATTGTGACAAGAACTCCAGGCAACTCATAGGGTCACCTAAGTTTTAGAAACTCTGTCCTGAGGTACTGACATTGGCTGAGTTTTTTTCCCTCTTCTGTACTAAGCAAGTAGCATTTCTATATTTTATGCATTATATGTCGTAGCTTAGCACATCTCAAGGTAGAGTATATTTGTTTCTTGAAGTCACTTGGGAAAAAAATCAGAAAATAGAAAAGATAGGGTCTGAAGAAATGGCTAAATGTGTGTCTATGATGCTGAGTGGATCCTATTAAAACGTTACTGGTCAAAAAACACATTTGTGTGTTTTTGCATATATGATAATGAGAAAGGAAAAAAGAGGGAGGGGAGGAGAGAGAGAGAGAGAGAGAGAGAGAGAGAGAGAGAGAGAACTGATTATTGCACAGACAGTTACAGAAATTACCTCCTTGTTTTGCAGTTGGTAGAGCCCTTAACTCCTAGCGGCACAGCACCCAATCAAGCTCAACTTCGTATTTTGAAAGAAACTGAACTAAAGAGGATAAAAGTCCTTGGCTCAGGTGCTTTTGGAACTGTTTATAAAGTAAGTAATGAGCGCGCATACACACACACACACACACACACACACACACACACACACACATCAGTTATTTAAGTTTTGTTTCCTGTTTTTCAAAAAAAGAACAGACAAAGTAACTACTTTAGCCCAGCTAGTTTCTGTTTAACATTCAGAGAAGACCTTTGTATTATTGAAAAGCTGCTGCACAAATGAATTCATTAATTTTTATTGAACAAGCTGAGATAAATAGTCCTGAGAGAAAACAGGAAATGCTGGTATAAAGCCAGATACAGCCTGTCTCTCAGCACCCTCTGAGCCCCTTTCAAAATTGTTCTCCCTTTGACATGTTTCCATTGCTCTCAAAAATATCCCGAACAGCCCACTTCTCCTACCTGATAAACGGTGCACCATGAAGTCCCACACATCTGGGCAAAGTATCATACCTTTTTGCTCTTCTTTCTTTCCTTTCTTTTATCCACAAGCATATTTTGTAAGAATGCTAGCGTCTCATCTCTTTAGAACCCTCTTGAATTGTGGATGTGCTAATAGGATAGAAATGCATTTTAAGCCATTTTGGCTACTTTTTTATGTATATGAGTTATTAGTTAATGCTCGTCATTTTGATGTCCTCATTATGTGCAAACTAAAAATGAACTTTATATGAGACATGCAGGCCTGATAGGAGGAAAGGATAATATTACGATTTTCAGGAAGAGGTATTTTGCGAAAGAGAAAGCTCCAGTGACAGTGTTTGCCTCTTTACTTATTTCACTTACTTACAAAATCAACCTAGAGGCCAGGCCCAAGGTTAATTATGGTGACATTTATTTTGATGGTAAATAACAAGAATAAGAAACTCTGCTGCTCATCCTTTTTTATAACTTTCTTTACTACAGCTCTAAAAATGTATTTTCAGTAAGTTGGGATAAATACATTCTAGATGGAAGGCAAGAAATGCCAGTACAAAGAATAAGGAGACTGGCCACAGGGTTGTGTTCTATGCCATAGGACAAGTCACTATGAAGATCTTAGTGTTTCCTCCTCTTAGGACACATTAATGAAATTTAGTGCAAGACAAATGTATATGTTTATGGAAAAGAGAGACAAAGATAAATGGCCAGATTTAAATGTATTATAACTAACTTTCATTTTTAAAATAACTCAGTCTTGGATTGTTTCTAAATTATAATCACCCTTATAAATATATTCTTAAGTGATATGGCCTGGAAACTAAATTTCATTTTAAACCATGGAGACTCTATAATTTTACTTAATGACATCAGCAGGAAAAATACTAGCATTTAGAATTATATCTTTATTGATATTTCTACTAAAAGTAATGATTTGTTTTTAATGGGTATTTTATTTTATTAAAATTACTTGTAAGAAAGCTTTATGAAAGTTCTTGAAATTTGCTTGAATTTTATGCCTGGAATGTGTATGGTTAGTCTTCAGTTTTAATAAAGCAATGGTTATATACTGCATTAAAGTGTAAAAGATTATTCTTAACCACAGAATCATAAACTGCTTGGTAAATTATTTGATTAATTTTTTTCCTCCCCAGTGGAGAAATGCTATGTTCAGCATAAATTATTAAGAACAGTATGATTGTAATAGAATAGTTGAATTTTTTTCTGCTCAGATCTGGAAAATAGTTACTACACTTTTTCCAAAGCAGGATAAATTAATTCTCACTGAATTCATATTCTTATTTTAAGAGTGTGTTTTAGTAATATTTTAATATTGATGTGATATCTTTATGAAGTAACTCTCTGTGGCTATCTTATTGAATAATAGCAATTGTGTTCTCCACTCTAGATACTGTCGGTGAGAAAATGTAGACCTATCGATATGGGGCTCACATTTTTTTACCCATTTCTGTTTCATGTTTTTTAAAATTTTATAGCACAAAGCACTCAGAATATTATTCTGCGTTTGACACATACATGTGCCTATAAATTCTGCATTAAAAAGTATGACCTTAAGTTTACCTCCTGAAGGTTAAAATATTTTTCCTTTATTAGTTGAGAAAGGAGATAGCTAAAATTGGCCAGAGAGAGAAGAAAGGGCCCACTTTGGAGCTCAGTTTCTCAGCTAGCTCCACTTTCTGAGTTAAACGTTAACCTTGGTCTGGGATATTCAGGTCTAAATACACTGGGAGAAAGAAATCATGTGACTGAATTTAAACACAGTAAGCCTCCGGGCATGCAGGTGGCTGGGCCCTACCTACTTCCCAGGTCATTGACACACGTCCTTCAACCCCTGCAGTGGGCTTGCTTAGCTCCTCCAAAGGCAACAAGAGGTCAACAGCCCCACCGCCTCACCAACAGGCAAAGTCAGACCACTTATTGGCAAGAGCAAAACTTCAGGCCGACCCTTCAAGCCTTCCCCAAACCCGAGTCCTTAAAACCCTCCACACCAAAACTCCTCCAAGTGGTGAGTGCTCACCAGCCAGCTCCACCCTGTGAAGTGCGCTTTGACCGCGCTGTTCTTCAGGGAGGGAGCGATCAGTCTTTGTTCAGACACCAAGAACTCCAGTCCAATAACATTAGTATTGTGAATAATTGTTTATCTTCATATTGCTACCACTTTGGTTAGCACAAATATGTTTTACTATGGTTGAACAAAGGGAAAAAACTTTAAATCTTTTGTTTTTAAATGACTAACACCAGCCTACAATAAGAAAACACGAAATATAGATGACCTATTCAAAAATAAAAGACCATTTTTCTCTCTCTTTCATTTTAAGGTTAAAACTATCTTCAGAAGTCTTTGTAGATGTCAGGATTAATAAGTTAAAATCTGAAATATTTTTCCCCACCTCACTTCATGTTTGCTCTGTGTTCATTTGGGCAATAAGCTTTCGATAATATATTCCTTTCTCCATCCTTGTGTATCTTAGAAAAATTACTGTCCTCACTTAAATATTTCAATTCAATTTACTCAGAAATGCTAATATTTAGCTTAATGTTTTACATTACTCACATGTTACTAACTTTATTGCTATCAACATTATTCTTTCCCAGTGCATAGATCCTGTGGAGATGTTATAATTATATGTAGATAGAAAGAATTAATAATGTCCAGCATAAATATTTTATGTAAATATTTTACTTCAGAGGTAATAAAAACTTTCATAAACATACAGAATTTAATAACATATACGCATCAATATGTGTTCAATATTCCCTAGTATGTGCCTTTGAAAACTGACTCAAACATAATCCCTTTGAAAATTATTTCTTAAATCAGTCTGAACTTGAACCTTAAGAATATGCTTTAGTTGAGAATAGAATAGAATATTAAAGCTGAAACCTCCAGCATTATTTAGCTCATTCTTCTGCATTATAATTGAGATGATCTAAATTTTAAAAGTGTTTTTAACAGCCTTCTCCAGGGCTTGAGAAGTCCAGGATGTTGTCCAAGGGATAGTATTTTTCCATCCTATTTCTATGCTTTCTTCACTTTCCAACTTTTTTGCATGCACACAAGTTGAAATCCATAGTAGTGTAAACACTTTGAAAGCTGAATATCTATGTAATTCATCATCCCATAATGAAACTAGACAGTAAATATTCAGAAGAACTTGTGACATACAAGCACTAAATATTGATTGAATGAAAGAATATAGAACTTTTAGGTAATTAATAGGGTGAAAGGTCAAATCAAATTTTATTTCTGTTATAAATGTTACATATATTCTGATGTAGATTTAATGTGATTCATTTTTCCTGAAGGGTATTTGGGTCCCTGAAGGAGAAATAGTGAAGATTCCCGTGGCTATTAAGATTCTCAATGAGACAACTGGTCCCAAGGCCAACGTTGAGTTCATGGATGTAAGTACCTACACTCAGCATCCATATTTTCATCCATTACTACACAGTCTGTTTTGAGAGTAGAAAAAATGAAAGTGTACACATATTACAAAAATTTTTCTCTGGAAATTGTTTATTTCACAAGTGAAATTTTTAAAGCCACATAATAGTATACCTTTTAGATCACCTGTGTTTCACAACTATCAACCTAGGTACTGCACTAGCACTTGAAATGTGAAGCTATTTAAAATCCTCAAAGTGAATTATCTCCTGTGACTCAGGCACATATTGCTTTCCTTTCTGTTGGTAAATACAGCCAAATATATATTAAGTGAAAATAATAGATAATTTGAACTGAAAAATTTATTTAACGACCATCAATTACCACTTATATTAAACAATCAAGCATCATCAATGGATTTCTTAAAGTTGGTTACACAACGGTAAGTCACTGATACTTACAAAGTGCTTACAAAATGCTACATTCTAGGTAATAAATATTGCTTACGCAGCAGTAATTGCCAAGCACTATATAAATAATTTACAAATAGTTATTCATCTAACCCTGATAACACAGTAGTCCAAGTTAACTTAAGTTCACAAGATTAGAGGATGGCAGGTTTAGCCTTAGAGTGGGCACCTGGCTCTGGCGGAGACAGTAAATATTTTCTTCAGTAGTCAGGAGTTGCAAACCATGTCTTCCACATGGCAGCTCTGACCTTTTCGGTGGGAAAGAAGCCATAGGTAATTAAGACAAAACAAAACAATAAACAAACAAGCCGAAATGTGAATGGGTGTGCGTCTGCTCCAGTAAGGCTCCATTTACACAAACGAGGAAATACCAGATTTGGTTTGAGGGCCAGGCAAAAATTGTGTATTTAACCAGTATGGTAAACTATGGTTTTGAAGTAATAGTGATTATGATCTGAAGAATTAAATGAGCTGGTTTACTTTGCTGTGCTTCTGATCTATTTGAAAATGAGATTCATTTCTGCAGTAAGTTACTCTCCTAAGTTTAAGTTTGGAATCTTATCTCAATGTTGTCATTACCGATTGAAATGCACTTTTTGTCAATTTCAAGTTCAGAAGACAAATGTCTATAGGTAAAAAAATCCCAACTATAAAATACAAGAGTTCTACTGAATAAAAGTATTTTATAAGGTCAATCAGAACTTTATAATTTCTCAGAGCAAAAACTGTAGGTTGAGCTGTTCAGCAAATCAGAGGGCAGGACGGAGTAAAATTTTACATGTAGCATGCTGTTACTTTTTCATATTCAACACAAGATCTCTTGCCAGGGATTCTAGAGAAGGACTGTGTGCATTCTTTCTTCAGGTTTTTTTTCTTTTTTAACATAATGTCCTTATTTATAAGAATGGTTTTGATTTTCAAATGACCTTTATATAAAAGAAGATCTAAGGATATGCACTTTGATTTTTTTAGATGGAAGCCACATATTCTTACTAGTTTTTCTTTAAAGATCCTTTGTTCATCTTTCAAGCTTATTCTCTTACCTCAGATACTACTACTACTACCATGGCCACTACCACCGCAGCCACTACTACCACGGCCACTACTACTACTACTGCTACTACTAATAATAATGATAAGAAGAAGAACCTTATATAAGACAATTTTTAGCTTAAATTTTTATCGCTAATTGCATAACAGAGCTGCTACTCAGCTGGTACAAGCTAGTTGCTCTGAATAGTTGACTCTGTATATTATCGTTTGTGCAATGTTTAACATCCCCTTTGTTGTGTATCTGCCAACACATGTTTCATAAGTACTATGTCCAGCAAATACATAATGTTTTCTTCTGCAGGTCTCTGAAGGTGTTGACACTCCCTGCAGGTACAAGCCTTGGCTCAAGTACTTGAATTTAAAACTGAGGTCTTTTGTAGTGATGTCTCAATTACTCTGTTTCATTTGATAGTAGCTACAAATATGTGAAGATAATTTTTAAAGAAAGTAGATAATGTGAAGAAAAATTATAGTAAGTAAAAACGGTGTAGGTGAATATATGAATCTGATAAATAAAATAATCTTCCTCAGCCTAGGCTGCAGCCAAAGCTGAAATTCACAAGAATGCTAATAATCTCTCCTTGAGCCCTGGGCAGCCATTTTTGTCATATTTCCATGGAAACAGACTGGCAAAAAGGGGTTAAAGAGGCTACAAAATAATCACCTAAAAAGGAAGCTCTAAAAACCTAATCATGATTTTGAATGATTATTTGAAAGCTACTAACCCCATCCCTTTACCCCCCTTGATCTGAAGCCTATTTCCATGGAAACAGAAGTAGGGATAGCAGTCTGCAGTCTTAGATTTCTGCTGAATTTTAAATGAGCCTCTGATTGAGCCATGAAAGGAATCATTTTCCTAGATGGTAGATGGATTTGGTAACCAACAGATCAACCTCCAAAAACCCCACATTTTAATATTGAAACATTAAAGAAACACTTTGACTGTGCAACTCCTATTTGTGAATACCTGCTGGAAAATTAAGATGAAGGAAGCGCCACTGCCAGCGTTTAGATAAATACCAGGCAGAAGTGCTTCCTACTATATCGGGATCTCCTTTTAAAACTTTGGGCAGATAGCATAAAAATGACTAAAACAGTTTAGTTATTCAATTGATGGCAAATTAAGTATTTTAATTTCACTGGTTTAAGTTTCATGTGAACATAGAGCTGCCTCTCATACCTCCGTGTTCAGCTCATCTGTTCTGTGTATGGCACCATAGCTCCCTGTCTAACATATCAAACCACAGTAAGAAATTTGTGTAAGCAAAATTATTTGTAATTTTAGTCTAAAGTTTAAGTTGAAATTACAAATATTCTAGAGTTACTAAATGTAGTATGCTGACATAGATCTTTATTTAGCTTCTCTTAGAAACAGAAGCTACTCAAGGAACAAGGATTCTTTGAAATTAGTATTTTTTTTTTTTTTTAATACTGGGAATCAAACTCAGGACCTTGTATTTGTCAGGCAGGCACTTGTGCCCTGGGCTAAATCCCTGACCCCCAAGAATTAAGGATTTGACTGGAAGAAATCCATTTTGGAGGTGAAAGGCTCATCAGTAAGGTGGAAACAAGACAGAGGAACCAATAAAGCTAGCTGCTGTTGTGAGTGACCCAAGCTTCTCTCTACTGAAGAGACACTGGTGGTCAGTGTAAGATATAGTCACGGCCCCCCTCCTCAGAGCTTAAGCTGTAGTCCACACACCAGACCCTGTCTGTCGGGTGAGCTGAAAGGCAGGGACACTTACTGCCCCTGTGGTGTAGATGTCAAAGGAGGAAAACGTACTAGAGTGGCCAGAGAATGCCACTGGGCAAAAAGATGGGTACAGCATTAAAGTGTTACAATTAAACTTCATGTAATGACCGAGTTCTGTTTCTGCATCTAGGTCATTAGATAATTCAGTTGCTAAATGAGGAATTGTATCTAGTATGTGCACCACAATATTCAGAACAGCAACATAGCAAGTGTCACAAATGAAACAGCTTGATAGTCAAAACTCGTCATCATGACCTACATTTCTATTGATAACCAAGGGCAAAGGAGAAGACTTTTATATTTTCCGAGAATTTTTTCCACAGAAAAAATAAATAAGGAACAGTTTGTATTCTATGAAATGCTGTCCTAAAAGCATATTTTACTGAATGTTATACTAAAAGCACGAGGAGAACGTTGGTCCCAGGGCTGTTACTCAGCTCACTTGAATATATCTAATGGATTCGTAATGACGGTAATAACACATGGTGGGTGAATAGCCAGTACGTTCTTCCTTCTTGTAAAGGAAGATCACATTGAATAACATGAAGAAAAGGGCCCGAAAGGTCCACCTTTCTAAGAACGCCTGCATTTACACACGCTCCTAGTTCTTATTTCAGTGCCACAATTACATTGGGAAAATGCAAGCTGCTTGTGGGGGTTTTGTTGTTGTTTTCCTTCTCTTTAATCCATCTCCTGGTTAAGAACACATACCTAAGCAATGATATCGTTGAGCAAGATTCCTGGAACAGGAAACCACGTCTGATAAAATCACATGGGATCTTAGCTTTTTTTGAGGTCCCACAACTCAGTATTTCCCCCCTGAAATTTAAACCTATTAACAGTTCACATATTTGTCAATATTTTACTTAAATTGTTTCCTTATAATAATAAGCTGAGACTGAAAGAAACGCTGTAATTATCCTAAATTCCGGTGACAGACAGTATTGGCTTTGTCCTCTGGTGGCTCAGCCGGGCTTCGGCTCCAATGTTTCCACACGGAATGTACCACGCGGTTCCCAGGGAGGTAACAGGAGGGAACGTGTCTTACATCACTCGGCCTTATTGTGTACATGGCAATATTCTTACTAAATAAAGAACTGGTTTTTCCCCACCTACACCACAGAAATTGCATTTCTCTCACACCACTGTTACTTTGCTATTTTCCGAATAAAACTCACAGGCTTATGTTTATGCTTTTTTTCTCTGCATTGCCTTTATGATACTATCTTAATGGGAGTTGTTTCAATGCTACTTGATAACATATTAGTGCAGTGATAGGAATATGATTTAACAGTAGTTTACATGTTTTTGTAAATTAAAACAGACTTCTAAAATGATTTGAAAAGCTGTTTTATTCTATAACACTGTCACAGCAAATATTTCTGTGTTTGGATTTATACGGTCAACTGTAACTCAGCTAGATCCTGTGTTATTCTAATAGAGGATATTTAAAATTCACATCATACTAATAGTGACTTTTTGAAAAACATCAAGGGACTGAGTTCAATTTTATGTTTTTCCTTTATAGGTTTTGCTCATTTATATGAATTAATACACTGATCTCTTTCAAGTGTGAATTAATTCAGATTTTTTTCTTTTATTTTAAGACCCATTACTTGCTACAGGGTCTAATACCATTAGCACAATATTCGAAAGTTGGTGAAACAATCCTCTTTTCTTTAAGAAAGATTATAAGTAAAACCCTTTTAAATAGCTCTACAGAGGGTACTGGCTTTTAATAGTAAAATGTTGCATTCAGAAAGGCCATCTACAAAGTTCGTTAGAAAGAGAATTTACGCTTTTAAATCTCTACTGAAACAGCAGAGGGAGAAAGAAGGAAGCAAAGAAGAAAAAAGGGGCGAGGGAGGGAGGGAAGAGAAGCAAAGGCGAAGGAGGGGGAGAGGGAGGCAGGAAACCGGGGTTTCCCGCGAACTAACGCAAGTGCCTTTCCGCACAGTTCCTTCCATTAGTTCTTTCTCACGCCGCCTGAGTTGCATAGAACGATTGTCAGCAGAACCACTGCAAATGAAGCCATAGTGGTGATACCGGAAAATAAAAACGCCCCACCTGCACGATATCTGAGACGAGTTCGTGTTCTCTAAAATCAAAGAATGAATTTTAAGAACAAACGGAGGTTAAGAGCAGAATATATTTATTGAGAGAAAGAAAGCTTCTGTCCAAGAGAGGGACAGAAGGGGGGCCCCGAGTGGGTTACCCAGGGCTCTGTCTTTTCTAGGGACTTTTATAGAGAAAAACCATGAGGTGAGGTGGGTCCAAGGTAGGGGAGATGGACAAAACTATGGTCCACCAATAAGACTGCACAGATAATTATTCAGGTAAGACTGAGTGGACTGGGATCAAATGGGGAAGCGAGTCACGTAGCAAGAGGGCATGGATACAGATCAGGGGCTTTTCCTGTGGGGGTCGGGCTAGTGACTCTTCCTGGCTTTTTAGAAAGTGGTTGTTACTTATTTAGAATATCAATCCCTGATGTTTACACCTACCGAGGTATGTGGGTGCATTTGTTCAGCCCTCTTGGTCTTGAGGTCTGGCCCGCAGGTATCTTTTACGGGCCCTGTCTGAGTGCCTATAATATTTCTATCTAACTCAGCCGCCTATAGCAGTGGCACACACAGAATTCTTCATGTCTTCCCTTCAGTTCAATTTCCTCGCACTGACTTTTCCGTGTGTTGCTCTAAGCCTTGGCTGCTACGTTTCCTCATGACTCCCTGCAGCCAACTTGAATTCTTGAATTCTCAAAATCATATTCTCAAAATGTCTTCAGCTTTCCTGCTTCTTAGTATCATGCTGGCATTAAGCAATCCTGAAGACAGTGGAACTTCTCAGCCCCAGTGTCTAGGCTGCTTGTCAATGTACATATGACCCCTAGATCATCTCCCTAGATTATCAAATTCCATCTTCTGACTCCTTTTCTGCCTGCTTCTCTGTCCTTGGTGTTGACACAGTGAAATCCCAGGGCATCTCAAGTTTAGCACACCCAGAATGGACTCCTTCCTCTAAGTCTCTTCTGCCTTCAGTTTTACCTGCTGAAATGATCTGTGTCTCCAGCAACCATATTTTCCCTATCAGAAATTTGGAATTCCTCCCTGAATGTCACAACCTCTGAAACTAAGCACGTAGGATTGAAGCATAAATGTTTGATCTCACTCCAAAGATTAATCTGCGTAGCATCCTCTTCTTTTTGTATTCACAGCCATTACCTTAATCCAAGCCATTGTTGTTTTCAGCATGAATTATGAGAATAATTTAACAATTTAACCCTCCTAGTCTTTAACACAAAGCCCAAATTGTTTCATTGCTCTGTATAAAGTCATCCCTGAAGTCAAATACCAGAGTCTTGGCATGTAGAGCTCCTGGTTATGTTTCCAGTGCTCTTCCTGTCCACTGTCTTTCCAGTCCTCTTTCAATGAAGTTGGCGTGTTCCCTCACCTGGAGCATTTATGTCCTGATGATAGCTAGTGACTTCCTAGTTATTCTTGTTTTCTCAGCCTAAATATAGGCTGAGACTCTTTCCCTGACTTCTTAGTCTTACTTATAACCTAACACTTCTCATATTTTTTTCATTTATATCATTTACCACAATAAACTATTGTATATTCATTTTATTTGTTAGTTTTATTGCACAATCTCCTGCTCTGTCCCTAGACTACAAGATCTTAGATGACAGTGACTACTTCTGTTCCTTACACCTCTGAATATCTAATAGGAAACACTGTGTAGACTCATGGTTAGAAAACACAATCACTGCACAGATAAGTGGATGAATGTGTGTGTGTGTGTGTGTGTGTGTGTGTGTGTGTGTGTGTATTTTTAAAGACATTTTTCTTCTTAAAGCCCTCTGCATTTAAGCATAAATAATTTCTGTTACTTTTTAAACTCTAATAGTTCCATCTTTGAGGTGTTGTACTGACATCACTTGCCATAGGTTGTTTTATTATTTCATCTCTGATTTATTTTTACAAATTCAATATAATAGGTGCCTTGAATCCAGTGCTTTGAGCAGATCACTGAGGCCTACTATAGAGAATTTTTGAATTACTTATTTTTCCTAGATCTGAGAAAGTCATATTAGGTTTCATTTTTAGGATTTTAATCCTGAGTTCCTGGCATGTTTTGTAGTAATTTAGCGTTTGCTCCCCCTGAGGAAAATTTGTTGAATCCCTTTTCTCCTTCATGCCTGGCCCATCTCTTCTGCTTCAACAGAAGTAAAGATGTCAGAGTAGGATCCCATGTAAAAAGATAGACATTGATTTTATCCTAGATTCTGATTAAATCAAGTTCTAAAAGTTAATTGATTACCATGACTATAGATCGTCACTAGTAACAGTTAACTGAATTCAATAGCTTTCGTAAAACCTTAGCTTTAAATATCGCCTTAACTAAAGAGTATGAAACCAGGAAAAGTACTCACAAGTCTTGCCTTCCAACAGGCTTACTCTCTCTCAAAGCACTTAAAAGAGAATATATAAATCGTAAAAATCTTGTTCTCTGTACATTTCCTCGTTAACTTCTTGAGCTGTCTGACTTCATCTGTTTCTACACAACATTCTTGAGGTTTTGTAAATGGAAGGACGTTTCCCAAGAACACATAGACTACTACCAGTGTTTAAATTTGCTAAATGGAGAGTAAGGTCTATTTAATGCATAGCCTTCCATGCTGTAGATATTTTCATCATTCTTAAACTCTCTACTTTGGTGAATTTCATACATGATTAAAGGATATGTTATTTCTCTATGTAGATATGAAAGAGAATTAGACTGATCGTGTTCATTTTCTGATTTCATTCTGACAAGAATTTGATAACTATGAGGATTTAGGGAGCGTTCCTCACTCAATTTGATAATAGTTTTAAGAGAAAGTGCTTATAATACTAAGATTTTCTCGCAAAATGTGAGTAGAAGGTTTTGACCCAGTGGACAAGCTCAGATCACAAAATAGAATTTCTAGAAAATCAGCAAGTAATCTGAGATGTATCAGATCCTGTTATAGACAGTATTTTTATAATATGTGAACAGAGTAAAGGATAAAGCATTGTTTCTTTTTTTTTTTTTTTGGTACCAGGAATTGAACTCAGGACCTAGCACTTGCCAGGCAGGCGTTTATGCCACTGAGCTACATCCCCAGCCCATAAAGCATTGTTTCTTCTGGATTAAGGGACCATCTGAAAAAAATCTTGCTTTGCATTATGTGACACAAAAGCATCATTCTTATTCATAAATTAGTAACTGACTCAAGAAACAAAGGATTGTTAGGCTATGTTATTTGTAGGGGATACAAGCACATACCTAAACATTGTATCTACATCCTAGAGTAAATAAATACACATAGATAGGTAGACAGATAGATGTCTGTGCTGTTCACATAGATGGTAAATATCCTACCTACTCTACCTTTAAAAAATGTGCCTCTGTCAATTTAACAATAATAACCTATAAGAACCATTGCATGGTTGGCATTGGTAAAATTATTGCAAGAGTGACTGCTTCACAAGAATACCTTGAAATTCTGTTAGGATACTTTTCTCAAAGTGATCAAAAGAACCCAAAAGAATTGAACTCATTGTAACTCACATCAATGTCCTACTGTTCAGAAGTATGTTTTTTGCAGTATTTTCAAGAACAGACTGTCAAAAACTGAACAAGTTGGCAGCACATTTGCTTCTGTTACATCAAAGGATTTTGTGGGCAGGAACTTTGTTACCACCACCTTTCTATCATCATTATCTGTAAGAAATAGTTATAATGAAAGAGATATCTGAAGTCCATACCTAGAAATCACTTAGATTGATAAACATCTTAATTTTTAAAATTTAAATTCATATTCAACAGTGGTCAATAATCCTAGGCTACATGGGGAGAGATTTCCATCTCAATGAAATGAGGATTTTATTATATAAGGCATGAATTTGGATACTGTTTTATTTGTATTAACAGTCTTCCTTATGTTGTTAACTATAAGACCTAACTTTTACAATATGGAAGTGGACAATAATGGATGTAGACAAAAATTTTTACTCAATGACATATTAAGCACAAGGTGGAAAGGAATCACTCTAGTACGTCCTTAATTATATTCACCATGATCAACAGTTAAAAGACATAGTTCCTGAGTAGTTTCTAGAAAAAGGTATGTGAAATTAAAGTCAGAATTATAATTTATAAAGAAAGACATTTAATACTATAAAAGTGCCTACAGATATCTAATAATAACCTGAGTTTTGAGAACGAGATAGTTGACTCGCCGTTCTCCTGCGAGGGACATCAGAGCCTGCATCAGAACTGAAAGCTCTTTGGCTCCAAAGTCAGCGGTTTTTCACACCGTTCTTTTGCCTCCTCAACTTGATCACATTGTTTAAGCTAGAGAAAATGCTATAGTAATCAAACATGTCAGTTTGGTCATAGGCTTTTACTTCGAAGTGTATTTTGTCTCCTGAGTTCCTGAAACTGTCTGTTGCCCTGATGAAAAGCAGCTTTGCTCAAGAAGTATTCTTGCTCCTCAGAGCCCTGTCAGTGGTACTGTCACTTTCTTATCTGTTATTCCTCTGAGTGACACTGTGTCACTCACTCTTACCCTTAGATTAGAAAATCAGGCTGTGTATAACTTTCTTTTCTGAAACAAAAGACAGACAAGTGTTCCACATTTATTCCAGAAATATCGAGCATATGTTGCCTACACTTTCACTTTCATAATTTCCCCTTTCTTGGAAGGATTACCATAGAATGCACGCTTTCACCTGTCAAAGCAGTAACTTGTGTGTGATATGCTGTATGAATGGCTTGGTCTCTCCCTTCCTGGCAGGCATAGACACATCAAGGTAATATTTTGAACATTGCTAAATACTACTGCAGGGCCCAAGAAGTCATCTTTCAAGTGCTTGATGCTTCCTGTTTACATACATCTTGGCATAGTGTGTTTAGGTAAGAATGAGTATTTATCTGAAAACTAGAAAGCTTAGAGGTTTCTGCTGTGGTCTTCAGTTCTGCAATTTTATCTAGGGTTTCGATCTACTTACAAGTTTAATCTGACCTCTCTGAACTTCAATGTTCCATTATCTGGTAGAAAATAATTAGATGCTGGAAGCAGAAGTCTGCATACATACAGTTCCTTGGGAGTCCCTGAGCTCATTGAACCAAAGAGTCTGTCGGATACTGGTCAGCTGACAGCAGACCAGCAGCTAATAATAGCAGAAAATGATGCTTAGCTAGGTGCGAGAGTTAACTTGGGAAAATGAAAATGAAACAGTTGGGATTTAGGGTTGGAGATAAATGTCCTGTTTTTATTTGTTTCCTGGTAAGAAAATAGCCAAGGGAGCCCGTTACAGTTTTTTTTCCCTCTTTTTCCCTTTTCCTTTGACAAAGTGTACTTCAGATCTAAGGGCCCACTTGATTTCAGTCCTGCCCTACTGACTGTAATTTTCTTGTATCCCCACAAAGCAATTTGAGTGAGTCAGGAATATGTCTGGTATAATGCAGACAGAGAATAGGCAAATCTGACCAGTAAATTAAAAGTTGTCAGCTCCAGCAAGCTTGTAGAAAACTACCCTAAAGAAATCTGCAAGCTGTACGAGAAGGTTGCAAGCACAGGTGTTTGGGTATTAAGTCAGAAATGGTATTTTTCCTCTTGTGATTAAAACAGTGAGTTAAGATCCTTTAAAATAAATTATTTCAAAATGTGCAAAGCTTATTCACTTAATGAACACATTACCATATTTTCAGTAAGGTATTTTATTATTGCATAGGAAGTTGCTAGAAAATAGTCTCTAAATTTTCATATGTAATATTAATGTTAAAAGGTAGTGAATTTAAACCCAATTATCCCTTTTCTTTTAGTTTTCGCTAACTGTATGTGTGTGCTCGGGTACAGATAATCCTTACTTACGCTTTCACTGTAGGTGTTTTATTTTTGCATCTCCAGTAAGGTTTCAGATATCTTTTGAGTAATTATTGCTTCATTCCCTCTAAACCCCACCTTACCCATGCACTGAGTAGTAAGTTCTTTTGGAAGAAGGGATAAAATGTATTTTCGTATTTTTAATAGGCTTTTCTGAAGTGCCCCAAACATGTCCAATCCCTGCAGATACATACATACTAAGTATTATGAAGTTAACTAGCATGCCATTCCCTTCCAAAAACAATGTTTCGCTAGGATGGAACCAAGAAAATAAAATGTGAGTTTAGAAGACTTAAATATGATAACTGGTACTGGTTTTTGGATCTTTGAAACTATTCACCAAAGCAGAAATACTAAGTTATTTGGCCTTTCATGTTACGTGGTTGCATTTTGTAATGTTATTTTTAGTTGCCCTCACCTTTATATGGGATATATTGCAATATTTTATTTTCCTTTTGTGCATATTGCTGAAACACATAGGTTTTGTGTAATAAAATGAATGCATTATACCAAATAAATTGACCTGTTTTATATTTTATTCTCATTTTAAATGTATTTCCTACACAGATAGATAAAAGATACATGTATTTGTCATCTAGTATGTTTTGTTATTTACTTTAAGAATTCAATGGATATGCAAACTTTTTCCTATAACTGGTTTAACACTGTCTGAAACTATACTATTAAAGTTTAAAAATAGCTATTGGATGTGGATACAACATTCCTTATTTTAAAATTTATATTCGTATCAAATATGTTTCTACAAAAATTATTTGTATGTACCATGTTTTTTTAATACCATGTTTTAAATGTTATATTCCTATGTTTTTTTAAGGAAAAACTTGCTAATTTTCATTTTAATGTAATTAATTCTTGGGGACTTACTTTATTATGAATTTTCAGTTGTAAATTCTTCCCCAAACATGCCATGGCTTCTTTCCTATTCTATTGAATTTATAGATATGAAAAAATTTCTAAATTACTTTCATGCTTTTTCATTTGTACAATTATTTCGCATATAGTGTCCATAATTATCTTTCTACTTTCAAGGTCCATAAATAATGTTAAGTCTGTTAGCGATAAATTAACATTTCTGCTTAGTAATCAAATTGTCATTGAAAATAATTGCTTATAGAGAAATCTGGTACCATTTCAAAACAACATCTATTTATTTCCCTTCCATCTAATTACATTCTCTTACTATATCTACATATATCTTTAGTAATACTTTTACAAAAAATTTAAACTTTTGCACCTTGTCACCAGCATGTGTAACTGTTAAGGAAATGGCATTTTTATTTACAAAATGGAATTGAAATATTTATAAACAGTTTGGATGTAATCCTGCTGGCTGAATTTTCTAAGTGAAAAAAAGTAAAGAGCTGTCTTAAGAAGGTATAAAGATTTTCTGTTGCTTTTCAAGGTAATTAACCATTGTTATTACAGGTAATTCTTCCTAAATTTAACAGTTTATCAAGTGTCCAGAAGAATTTACCACCATTTGGTCTAAAATTTACTTAATTTAATAAATTTCTTGGTAACTTTGAGAAGATTTTTCTTAGTGGGTAGTTCTATTTTTCCACCTAAATATTTTGTTTTTTCCATTTAAATATTTAATTAAAATTTTACAGATATATAAACTTGGAGACCTCTTGTAGTGATGTACTGAATTTGCCAATCTTGGTTTAGAAGATAGTCCAGATTTTGCAAGCAGGCAGCCGAGCGTACTGCATACTTGATCTCTTTTCTTGAGAAGTAAAATAAAGGTAAATGATTCAGGTACTAAGAAAAGTTGTTTCAGATACTGAAAAGAAGTTTATTATATACTGTTTTATAAATATACATAGAACCGTATCATTAGTCATTCTGAAAGCTTCTAACAAATATATTCACAGCTATAAATATGAAAAATGTCCATTGTTGTCAGTTGCAAGAGAAGTAACTCAGGATATTATGAAAAAAATATCCTTCATTCATTCTCCATTTTTTGTGCCATGTTCTCTTCATAATGACACAGTTTCCCATAAAGAATAAACTGTTGGTGAAATAGTTTTAGGCAAATCTATTCTAGAACATATAAAACGCTTTGGGTTGACATCAGAATAAGAGGCTAACAGCATATTCTGCAGTGAAATGGGCAATGGTGGGAACTCTGTCATTTCCCTGATTGGCTCAAATGAAATTGCTATGAAGTAATCTCTTGCGCTGGTTTTCCATAATCTTCTTTCCTTGGGTTTAACAATATAGCACGTCCTAGGCTGAGTGAAGATAAGATACATACCACTGCTCCAAAGGATTTCTCAATCTTAGATTTAAATTCTATGAACTTGAACTTTTAAAAACAAATCAAAGAAACAAAAAAGAGGAACAAATTTTTTGCAAAGTCTGTGCACCGTGATACAGGTGTGTTGAATAAGCTTTCTCCCATTCATTATGCTAATAAAGCAACAAAGACTGTCTAGCTCTAAAGTATACATTAGCAGAAGACTGGAATAATTAATGCCAACTTTTTCCCAATACGAAAATGAAAGCCTATGTTTAAGAACTTCCTAATATGTGGGAGTTTCCTCAGCATGTCTCTTTTGCACATGAACAATTCAAACAGATACAGCATTGCTTCTGAAGGGTAATGTATATGCCAAGCTGCTCTTGCGTCAAGAATATACGGGGGATTTAAGGTATCTTTGCTAATAAAGCAAGTTATTATTTTAACTGCCTTGAATGAAATGAGTTACAAACAAGACAATGACGGTAAAAGTTGACAGTCAATCAAGACTTGATGAAAGACAGTGCTGATAATTAAGTCAACCAAGCAATCTGTTTTAAAATGTGTGTTTGCTAGCTGCAACCATTTTGAAATATTATTCTATGTTATCTAACTGTCACTTGGTGAAGCAACAGTGCATTACCAGGTCTTTTTGTGCCATGAAGTTGGTATGACTTCATGAGCCCTGGCACATATCTACATTATTTGATTTACAAATCAGCACCAGAACCTCAAATATTCAGGGACAATGGGCCTTGGAGATTCCTAAGGGATATTTACCATTTCAGTTTCTCCTCATGCTTAAATTTAAAATCATGTCAGTGTTTGACATGGAACATTGGCACAGTTTCAAGGTAAAATTTGCCTGGAAGCGAGAACAAAATCAGCTTCCCCATTTAAAGAAATACACGAAACAAACCCCGAACAAGTTCAATTAAGATTTGAAAGAATCCTATGACCACTATGTTTCTGTAAGTTGACTCTCTAATCATGTTTCTTTTTCGGTGATTATCATGATAACACCCTGCAGAGAATAATAATATATTTACATTTCTTCCCTGATAGGTTGAACTTTTAATTTGCCACGTCAACACCAATAGGCCAGAAGATTCAGTCTGTAGTGTATCAAGGAGAAATTACACAGTCTTATAAACCAATGTATAATTTAAGCATAACCTTTTATAATTGTAAGATTCTATGAGTTCAATCAAAGATCAGAGTAAATACACTTACTTGAGCAACTAAAGGAGATCAGATGGAATTCACATAGTAGGAACATGGTTATGCCTGTGAATGTCCATGAGCCAGGAAATTAAGGGCCATAAGGATCAATGGAGACTTTTGTCACTTCCGTGTTTGTCCGCCTTGGATGAAGTAGCCTATAAATTCCTAGCCTAAAAGGCGAGGCTCAGGAAAAAGATTCTCACTGGTCTACTTTGGTAGTGTCCATCCTACACCAAATGAGGCAGAGTCTCATTTTACAAAAGTGGCTCCTAGGTGGTCCAGCAGTTTTACCATACACTATGGATGAAAATTATGATTCATAAAAAGAAGGCAGGATGTAAGAGACTACCCAATAAATGCCAGCTGATAATTCTGATCCAATGAAAGAGACCAGATTAAATCTTTATCCCAAATTTAGATAGCCTAATTTTTCTGTTTTCTCTTTTCTTATATTTTAGTCTTATTCACTTTTTGTAGTGGAAACTTTAATAAAATATATTTTCTCATTTTTAAAAATTAGAATAGGGTATATAGAAATCAACAAATACTATGCAAGTATATAGTTAGCTTATATATTTCTGAGTGCATAGTATTATAAAACAAAATAAAAATATAGCTACTTTCCCTACTAATTGCTCCCTTAGAACATGTTTTACACAGGTAAAAT
This sequence comes from Dinomys branickii, assembly GCA_004027595.1. NCBI lineage: Eukaryota > Metazoa > Chordata > Mammalia > Rodentia > Dinomyidae > Dinomys > Dinomys branickii. Next base: position 161,857 of record PVLD010001514.1, read on the forward strand.
TTTTAGCTATTTCTCCTAGTATTTACCTTTATATCTCTAAAAATATTTTATATAGCCATTTCTTGATGTATTTATTTTAGATATAATCTATTGACTTTCCAGTATGGGAAAAGGATATTCACTATTTTAACACTTTTCTTATAATTTTCCTCTTATAATCCCTATATAGTATTTATATCATACCTTCAATTTACAGTAATACTGTTTTTCAGTTTAGTATTGTAAGTATGCATTATTCATTGCAGATAATAACTTATTAAAGTTTTTTCTAAGAATTCCATGTCCTAACATCTAATTCTTCCAAAACATAGGAACAGAATTATTTTCCTTTTCAAGGTCAGATACCTCATAAAACTAATGTTACTCTTCTTTTCTGCCTTAGGAGGAGAAATTCTCCTTAAGAACCCACCTTCATACTGCAATATGGATCAGCAGCATCTAGTTTAATCAAAGCAGTGATTCTGTAAATCACCCTTTGCTTTTTAGCTGAGTTCAATTTTTTTAGTGCCAGGATACTATACCTTTTTCCTTCTTTCTTTGGCATCTCATTTTCATGAAATCTATATTCATGATAGTTTGGATCCAATCAGAGGTTACAAACCACAGTGAAACAGGTGAAGTTTACGGAATTGAAAATGGCAAGATTGACTACAAGAAGCTCCCTTGTTACCTTAAGAGAGGGGAGGGAAAGCAAGGGAGGGTTAACTTGAAGGGATTCAGGCTTTGCGGAGAAGTAGTTTGAGACAGAGCTAACAAAGGAGGTTACTGTTTTAGCCAGCTGGGAGCAGATCTGGGGTTGGCTGGTGCAATGTGTGCAGGTCACTGAGTGCAAGTCATACCAGGGCACGTGGAGAGAATACAGCCACCTGCCCCAGTCAGAAGGCTGCAGAACAGGCAGGTCACACAAGACCCTACATTTCTTTGTGAAAGGACAATGGAAAGGTTATCACCAGGCTCACTATTCAAAGTCATGAAGCCTTTCCAAGGTCTTAGGCCGCTGGATGGATGGGCTGGCTGAATTCCTTCATGCCCCATGCTGACCTTTTCATGTTTTCTCTCCTCTTACCCAGTGCCTGCCAAACCTACCCCCACCTGTGCCAGCAAGTGTAGAAGCTTCCTCCTCTTCAGTGTCCATGAACAGCCCTCTGCTTAAAACCTTAACATCATGCTCTTTTCAAGAGAAATGCCTGCCATGGGCCACGTAGCTTTTCACAGAGGATCTGCCCATTGTCTCCTAACAAATTTATACACCTGACCACGACAGCTTTGCAGGTTACTGCAAGTGGTTTCATTCACTGTGGAGATACTGAAGCAAAACAAAGAGAGATCTTTCTATACTTAGATTCCTGTAATTGTAACCATGCCTCATGTCTCCCAATACAGGGCTTTTGCAGAGGGGGGCTTGGATTTGCTGGTTAAAAATTTCCAGGGTCTAGCCAGATGAGGGGAGAGGAGCAGCCCTAGCTACCCTGAACATGCTGAAGATCAGACAGTCCAACGTACCATTTTGAAATTTTACTTCTTATTGGTGTTTTTAGTGCCCCACTTTCACCGTCACTATTTACTGAATGTCTTCAGTTTATGCACACTTCCTATTTCCTCCTCAGTGAAATCCCTGTACCTTATGGGATCTTTCCTGGAAGGCACTTAGAATTTTGCACTTAATTTTGCTACGGCTGCTTGAAATTTGCTGACATTCCTTTCACTTGTTATCATATCTCCTCCTTTTTTTTTGTCTTTTGGATTGAATCTTTTAAATGTTTTCACTCTCATTTCAGTGGGATTTTGGGGCGGGAGAGAGAATATGTATATATTTAGTCTATCGTAGTTAACTGGAAGTCCTGGAAAGAATTTGAAGGTACATATCTTGGTTATTTTTCTTTCATTGCTGAGACAAAATACCCAACACCCAAAATGATGAAAGGAAAGGTTTATTTAGCTTACAGTTTGTGGAGCTTTCAGTCCATACCTGGCTGCTTCAAAGGCAGAGTGGCACATGGCAGAGGGCAAACTGTTCAGGGCAGCAGAGCACAGCAAAACCAACCAGTCAAAGGGAGGAATGGGTACAGGCAGCCTCTTCTCTTCCCTTACATAGTAAACAGGCTACCCCCACCCAGGGGGCATGTAACTCTCGCACAGTCTCCATGCCCTCCTCTTCCACAGGCTCAGGATGTATACAAAGTAAGCACCCTGGCTTCCTGCTGAATCACATAGTTGACCTTTTAATCTTCCCAAATTAACACAATAAACAACATCCCAGAAGGGTAAGAGCGTGTCCTTTTCACCCCAAGATCTACAACTGCTGAGTTACTCAGCAAAACCTCCAGACTCCCCAAGTTGACACAATGTATCAACCGTAACAGTAAAAGATCTTAGGAGAGTTCTTTCTAGCATTTCTTCTGTCTTAGCATTTCTGAATGCAAATGTAAGAGTATGTGCCCCCCAAGTTCAGCCATTCAATAACCTCAAGCCACCTGGGAAAGCTTCCCTCACAGAGGACAGACTGGACATTCTTTTGGCAATCAGTGACTGAGCTGCTCATAGACAGTTGAAGGAATTCTTACTCGTAGACTCCTGTCACCCATGGGGAAACAAGAATGGCCAGAGCATCCCTCCTGGGAAATGGTCCTTTGTAACTCTGCTTAAGGAAGTCCCTGCTGGGAGACATATCTAAGAAGATATCTGACCTCTAAATTGAATTAAAAGTGAAGTTTTTATCTGACTTATTCCATAGGCTAAAATTTTAGAATAGTTAGCTGAGCATTATCCTTTTTGATTTATATGTAAAGGAGGTTTTATGGAAAACAATACACCTAATCTCAATTGTTTAAAGACAGCAATTGGCAGTGCTACTGGCAGCCCTAGTATTAAGACTCCAGAAATGTCTGTGACACCCATTGTTTTCATAGACTATAGAAGGATAAGGATTATCAAGGTGAAAGAAGACAATGAACAGCTGTATGACCTGTGGCAGAAGGAGTCTAAATGTTAACACATCAAATCTACTCAATTTGGGATAATTTCCCCTTCTTATGGAAAAAGGAATGTGAACTTATTATCTGTAACCCTAATAGTGTAAAAGATATTTCTTGATATAAGGGCTAAAGGTACCTGAAACTGAAATTAGCATAACTAGCCATGTCTTTATGTGAGTCATATTTTCTTTGTAGGCAGAAATAAAAAAAAATGCCAAAGGCAGGATTCTTATCATTTTTCAGTTCACAGATTCCTTTGAAAAATTTGATGAAAGGTGTAGACTTTGTTCAAAAGAAGTTCACATCAGTGCATTTTCACCCGTGATTTTTATTCAGTTTTTGGAGGTGTGTAATACATCTGCAGTTTGAATACAGGGTTAAGAATCACTGACTTAAAGCCTTTTGCTCGGCCCCAGCATTATTCTGCACTGGGGCTGCCTGAGAGACTGTCCTAAAACATTAATGTCACAAAACCGGCAGAGTACCAGGACCAGCATCAAGGTCTTTTGCATATCTTATCCTTAATTTCACAACCATCTGTAAAGTAGGTTTGTACAGTGAAGAAACTGGGCCTCTGAGCCGGGAAGTGAAGGCTGCAGAGCCCCATAGCTGGTCAGTGACAGAGGAGACCAAATCCATATTTTCAAATGCTCAACATGGTGAATAGGTTTGCTAAAGAATTTAAACATGAGAATTAGAATCCATTACAAGTATCACTGTCAAATGTCCAGATAGTGGGATTTTTAATGCATCCTTGGGTAATATGGGCAACACAACATATAGTGGGATTCGTGAAATGGAAAAAGAAGCACTCAGTTTTTCTTTAAGAGTTCCTGTGTGTGTGTGTGTGTGTGTGTGTTGTGTGTTTTCAATTTGCTAGAAGAATGTTTGAAAATAAAATAGATAAAATGAATCTAAAAATTATACAAAAGAAATGAATATTTGGAGTCTTTAAATGGTAAAAATACTTCAGGTTAAAGGGAAACAGAAAGTAACTTGCCTAGTGGTTTCAGCTGACAGTCTTTTGCTGAAACCTAGACAAGAATACCCAGTCCTTACAGGGTAAAATGACATCAAGGATTCCTGGCCCTTCAGTTCCACATTCCCCAAATCGATGCCATCCTCACCACCCCTGCGCCTGACTTCCTGGCCTGTGTCCTTTTTGTAACCAGCGGGGACTCCATCAAGGGAGTGCCCCAGGCAGTGATCACTTCCTCCTGTTTCAGCTCGGTACTGCATTATGGAAATAGTTCAAGTTGAGCTTTCCTCCATTCTCCTGTTCTCCGGATGAACATTTTACAGTCACAACTTCAGGCACCCTACAGAAAAGTCTTTGGAAGACAAAAGGCTGATGATTGGGCTGCATGGGAATTGGCTCAAATCAATGCACAAAAGAGTTTGCAGCCATCATTCTTGTTGGAAGGGAGAGAAGGCGGAAGCAGGAGCAGAACTTTGAGTACTGCTTGGGCTGGGCCTCCGCTAATGCCGCTTCACAGCATAGAGGTCTATGGGGACTCTACCAGCAGCCCGCCTGTCACGTACCTGCAAACTAAAAGCTGCCAAGAGCTGTCGGATGGCTTAGCTCAAGTTCTCGCCTAACGCCCGACATATAAAGCAGCCCCTTTAATTGAATGAATGTATTTTAGTTTGTATAGCATTCTGATTATGATTTACCATTGATAAACAAGATTTTTCTCATCAGATAATAGCATTTTACAGAATAATTCCCTCTTGGAAATATTCATTTCCATTAAAAACATGAAACAACTGAATTGTAAAATCCAGTGGTGAGATGTATCTGGCAACTGATCACTTTCAGCTGAATATTTTGTTATCATGTGACATTTCAAAACATAAAAATTTGAGTAATTATTTGTGAAGAAGTGGCCTCATGTCTTCTTACTCTTTGATCATATTTATTTCAGTTAGGTATAGCTGTAATAAAAATGAATATGTAGGCACTGAATTAGCCTTAGTTTTTCTAAGATATTAACATAGTCAGTTTGCCTTAACAATAAAAATTCAACCATACCCCATTGTACTGTATTCAAAGCATTCTTTGCCTATCAAAATGAACATTATTTGTGTGCAGCTGTTGTTTGATATAGGAAAATATTATTTCATAGAAATTGAAAAAGAATATCAATAAATTTGTATAGGTAAATCATTTATTATATTTTGATTAGAAACCATAAAGTCCAGAAAATACTTAAGTTAAATTTGATAAACATATTTAATTAAAATATTGGATAAAAGATATTTGGTAAAGCTATTTTATAAAAGTATAAATATTATGGTTAAGACCAGTAATAATTGTTGTCAGAAAGTTTGTATATATCTTAAAGATGGTTTTTTTCTTCACTGATCTCACATGCCCACATCACTTTAATAATATATGACATAAACAGTAAAGTATTTTTTAGGGAGGGTACCAGGAATCAAACTCAGAACCTCGTACTTGCCAGATAGGCATTTGTGCTGCTGAGCTAGATCCCTGACTCACAATAGTGTCTTACTATGTGGAATTTTATAGTTTTTTTCCTAATCTCATTCCCTGCAGACCATTGAATACTGTCTTCTATTTTCCCTGCAGTCTTTTACCCTCTGAGTGCAGAAATAAAAAGTAAATATACTCTCCTGAGAAAGTAAAGAATGGAAAATGAAAGAGCTTCATTCTTTACTTATTTTTTAAAATATCATTTACTGGTAAGATCCAAGCCACCAGAATTAATGGATTTATAGCTATAACAAAATTACTAGAATATATTCATACCATTCTGAGAATTCTTGTTCTACTGACTTGCTCTTACTTCAGGAAATTAAAATAAAACTGTATTTTATTTAGTAACCCTTCACTGTACATTTTGGTATTTGATTTAGCAAGCACATCCTACGATTCAAAGCATCTCTCTCTGTTTTGCTTTTAACTGTTATAATTTATTGTATTAACATTGCTTTACTTCCTACATTATATCTTATATATTATTGAATGGAAGATACAGTCTAATTTGGAGGAAGCTGAAATTTTATAATATTGAAATTTACTCAAATATATTTGTATCACTTGCTTCAAATATGGTTGTGGTTTACTGGAATTATTTTCAAGTAGTTTATGCCTTTTGTTTCTATTTCTCTTTTATATTTTAAAGGGATATTTGTGTAAATATTTCTGATTTTACATAATTACCTATATTTTAACTATTAGTTACAATATTTTATTTCCTTGGTCAAAATATCATTCCTTACTAAAGATAATTTTAATATCACAGTTATATTATAATGTTATAATATTATAATTTCACATTTTAATATTTAATTCTTTTATTTCTTCTTACCTTGTAACATTCATGTTATTTCAGTGTTGGGTTGTACTGATTTCACCTTCACTTATTTCATGAGGTTGAAGGCTATGTCAACCGTAACCCCTTTGTTAAGCCTCTAGGAAATGTGGAATGTTAGTTGTGTTTCCCTAGTAGTTTTGCAAATCCTGCCCATAAGTATGCAGTTTTATCACATTGCTGGTATGTTCCCTATATTTCTGTCTTTTCTTGTTCTCATGTTTTAGCTTTGTATTTTCTGTAATTTATAGCACATTTTCCAAAGTTCTCAGTTCTCTATATTCCATCTATTTTTCTATTCTTATTTAGTATTTTCCTTTATGGATAGATTATAGATAGAGATATAGATAGTGACCTGTTCCTTTTTAAGTACGTCTCTGTGCTCTTGAGTCTTTCTTTGCTTGTAAGACAATTCTAAGCTTTTCAGGAATCTCATCTCTTGCCCTGGAGAATGATCTAATTAGATAATCTTCAGCACCCAGCACACCATCTCCCACAATGCACACTTTCCAAGTTGTTTAATTAATTAGCTTTTCTAGGCTTGCTGTGGTATTTGACTTTGAGATAGTTATATTGCCCTATGGAAAGTTCTGCCAGAAAAGTTATACTTCTTAGCTGGCTATTTCATTTGAATTTTTCTTTTTCTCAAGTTTATGATGAACTTTATTTCCTCAGCCTATAAATGAAACAACTTTCTCAAAACATAGAAAGACAAAAAGAATTTTCCTCGGGAGGGCAACATGAGAGAATGCATCTGCGTTGACAAATTTTTCATAATCTGCAAATGTTAATGTAGGTTATATAAATACCAAACACTTCCTAATATGTTTGCTATTTCATTCTTGGAATATATTGATTTTACCTTTAGCAACTTCATAAAACTTGAGATTATACCAACATGAAAACTCTTTAAAATTAACCATGAAAGGAGATGACACAGCCCTTTCCCTAAATGATTATGCAGTAATTTTCTCTGTTGTATTCTTTGCAGCCTTTCTAAAGATAACAGTACTTTGCTGGTGTAGGGTACCATGTTTATCTTGGTCAACAGTCTAGTTTCTGGAAATGTAGAAGACAGTTACTTAGTATTTATGTTATTGATGTTTAGTTTTTCCCGATTTCACTAATTTCTTAGCTGCATTGGTAAGCAATCCATTTGATGAGAAAACTATTGTGAGAAAGCTATAAAATTTTGCTAAAAGCAAACTATTGTAACTTCAATTTTAGGTGTTTATGTTGCAGAATGAGTTCACTACAATAGATAATTTGAGATGGAACTGGGTGTGGACAACATTATCAGGTTACTAAATTACAGATAGATATGGCTATTTCACAGCAGTGTGACTATGGGTAATCATTATAAGAAACGATCAAAAATACGTGAACATTTAAATTTTTCAAAAATATAGAAGAGCAACGGTTACAGTAAAAGGCACATTGCCAAGACTCTCCCTCAGGTTATTCTTCTTCACTGTGAATGTCCCATTGTTCTTGCCTCTTTCTTAAGCAAATCTGGAAATGTCCTTTTGCTTCTATTCTGTCTGATAAAACCTAGATGGGAGAAACTATGGAAAAGGTAAACACTTGGATGAAGTAGCTTTTGGCAGCCAAGGAAATCCCTGAAGCTGGTCTTGCTGAGGACTGTTGGACTGAAGCACCCCAGATGACTGGGTGGGAGCTCTGTCCTTGAAGAGGAATGCAGGCAGGGGTTCTTCTGCACGTAGTGTGTTAGTAAACAACCCTGTCTCTACTCAACATCCACAGAGACCAAGTGCTGAGTTATTTTGTGTGATTCCAGGACAACGTGTGGCTTCATGTTACCAACTCTATATGTGCTAGGAGAAACTGAGATATCTTAGAAGCATCCAAGATAAAATCATTATCAAATGCTATATAATTTGCTTTGGAGAATGCTTAATAAATACAGGAATTTTAGGGAGTTGTGGGGAAAAATATTGGAGCTCATTTATTTTTGTTATGGATTTGTTTTAGATTGGTTTGGGGAGCACTGAATTCATTTTATTTCATATGTCCTTAGGGAGGACAGATGTGCAATGTACTTTTAAAAAACTATTCAACCTTTGAGAAATTAAACTCTCTGTTTTCAGTTTATGATCATAATTACCTTTTTTTTTTTTTTTTGGCAGTACTGGGGATCAAACTCAGGACCCTGCACTTATTAGGCAGGCGCTTATTCCACTGAGCTATATCCCCAGCCCCTACCCTTTTTTTAATACATGTATCTTACTTCTACACTACATTAAATGTTGTTGGGCTAATTTAGAGGCCTTGAGCCTTTTCCTATTTCCAAATAGATTGGCTGCAAATGCCTGCCTCACTTTCTTGTCCTGTGGTTAACAGCTTAAACTACTGCAGCTACTTTCTTAGGACTGTGCCGTCTATTGCTTTATCCTGATGCCTTTGTGCTAGTTGCCTTACCAGCCACCATCTACACAAAGCACATCAACACTGAAGGCATGTGACTTGCAACGTTAGTGCAAGGATGAAGTAAGTCCTATTGTCTCAGTAGCGCTATTGCCCCATTCGAATCCCTCCATTTTTGTTGCCCTTTGTACTACCTCAGGAGTTCTTACCCTGACACAGAGCCCTGTACCAGAAATGACAAGTACTGGTGTAGCTGAGGCAGGAAGATTATAAGTTCAAAGCCAGTCTGCACAACTTTGTGAGACTTTGAGATTTTTACTTTGTGAGACTACCTCCAAGTAAAAAAACAGCTGGAAATATATTTCAGTCATAGAGTACTCTTAGGTTCTAAGCTTCAGTACTACCAATCAATCATTCAATCAATCAGTCAGTCTTCCTGTGTTTTTCTAATGCTTAGGGAAGTTTCCTTTCCCTCCTTTGACTTGACCCTTTTCAACAATTTATAGGATTCCAAATGCTTCAGTCCTCCTTGACACTCTCACTATCATCACTGTATTAATGAGCTTCCCATTGCTAGGACTAAATAAACAACACTCACAATTTAAAGGAGTAAAGGTTTATTGTGGCTCACAGTTTCCATGGGTTCAGTTGAGGGCCTAACAACTCTAAGGCAGAAATATAGAAAGATTTTTAACTGCATGGTAGGCAGGGAGCTGAGAGAGAAATAGAGACCTGAAGTCAAGAGCACACCCTTCCCAGCTGTGCTCCCAGTGATCCACCCCTCTGACTAGGGCTCACCTCCAATCTGAGGCTTTGTGGGGAGCATTTTAGATCTAAATGGCAAACACTACTCATTCACTATCTGCAGCAGTCATTTCTTAGCTTGTCACTGCATGTCAAACAATATTTTACAATATGATTACTCTTTTGCTTCCTATGCAAAGTTAACAAGGAAGATATTGCCACCCTAAAAATGGAGAAACTTGGACTCAGTTTAAGAAATTTACACAGCTAAAGTCACACGGTGTTTTCTTTTCAGGTAGATTCATTTTGAAATGCAATTTACTTGAACACCTAAGGCATTTCATCTCACCAAATACAAGTAGTAAGGACTGTAGTAGGATCAAATTCCACAGAAATGTGAGGAAGGGCCTCTGCTCTGAGGGCCACAAAGCCTAATGTAGAATCACTAGTCCGTGCAGTGGTGTAACAGAGACGCAGAAGGAAGGCTACGGGAGCCCAAAGAACAGAGCGTTGTTCTGTCCAGAGGGCTTTCAGGTGACTTCACAAAGCAGGAGTTTAATAGAGCTCTCCCCTGTGAGTGGACGTGTGGGACGTGTCCTGTCTAGGATCCAGGGTATGAGGTTGGGTCGACATTTTAGGCAACAGCATGGTGATAAGGCAAGGCCTGGCTCGTTTGGGCCTACCCTGTCTGCAAATGTAGATTAAGTGAAGTGACAAATTATAAAACCAGAAAGTTAAGTTAAGGAAAATTATTTCATTTCCATATATTAAAGTAACATGTCCTCCCTTCCCTCATCTACTGCCCTCTAATGGCAGGTTAAATGCATTTCCATAATGTGTAATGAGAAAACTAAAGTGATGATTTTCCACCTCATTCTGATTAAAAAGAAGAATATTCAGATAATTAAATAATGAGGTTCCAATTGCCCAAAGGACTGCAATTATACCAGGAATGAATCAGTATACCTATTCATATGTTAAGTAGATTCTAAAATTTTTGCATTTTGGTAACCATACCATGATAATGGATACCATAATCGATCCTTATTAGGAAAGTGTAGTCAGTGACACTCCATGTTTTTGGACTGTATTTGTGAAAAGACATATGTTGCTTAAGATTATTATCATTACTGTGGAGAAAGTTTCACAAAGTTCCTTAGTGGCTTCTTATTCTGCCTCTTGGAAAGAAAGCAAATTTTCTTCAAACGAGCAATCTCCTTATGGCTAATTTTAGCCTAATTACTCAGAAGTTGTGTTTATCCAGCATGGGAACTTGTCCTTGTGTTCAGTGCTTGGATTATATCTTCACCCTATTTTTTCAAATATTTGAATGCACAGAGGACATATGCAGACATTCAAAACCAGATAATATTGTTAATGTCTCACAGTCATAGGTCAATACTAGTAAGTTATACTTATTGACTCGGTTAATAGTTGCTTTAGCAGTAACTCACAAAGGAGCGTAAACTACAGTGGTCAGAAATTGATCAAATGTTCTTTTCTAATAAATGAACGTGGAAGTCTTGAATAAGGCTAAATTTTAAATGGCTATTTGAACGTAGCTACCGACACTCATCACCTTCATGATGGACAATTTTCACTTAGCGATCAATTTGGCATTTTGTTATGTATCTGAGCTACTAGTCTTTTAGTACTGTCAGTGTTTAATCAGATTTCTGCTTTTGGAAATTACAAGTTGAAGCTGACTGATATTTCTTTGTGGCAGTGAAAAATATGAAAAAGGAACAGGAAAATGGTGTTATGGAATAAGGGCTCCTCATAAGGGCTAAAATTTTGTTTAAAGCTGCTCCTGGCTTGATTTAAGAAAATTACATATGGATATTTGCTTGCAACATTAGCTAAATTTATGCTTTTAGACTCACTGGCATCTTACATTTTCTTTCACCTAGATTCTAGAAAATTATTTTGAAACTGACATATTTTTAGATATGGATATGGAATTTTAATAAAAAAGTAAACCAAAGGAAAGAAATTGAGAAAAACTTATGAGTTGCTTCAGGGAATAAAACTATATATCTTTTGCCTTGTTACATTCTAAAAATAAGAAAATAAATAACTAATGAATATTATATTAAAAATTGATAATACAAAAACTCTTTTATAGTGATCGAACTTTTATTGGTTTGAGATCTGACCAAGGCAGTCCCTGTCCATAATTTCAAAGGTGAAATTTTAAATGTCAATGCTCAAAGTTTGAACGGTGTTATGTATTTTACTATTGTATTTACCTTTTCTCCGAATAGCAAATTCTCCTCATATATTTTCTCTTGTAGTAGAGACCGTTATTATAGTCCTCCATATCTTAGAAAGGTGCAGATGAACTATGCACAGAGATATGTGCAGTTGAGGCCAAGCCTTAATCTGTGCACAGAAAATTGTAAATCAAATTTCTACTTTCAAGTGATTCATTGCTAAAATTTACATATGGTGCCAGTTTCGAATTTGAGCTTCCAATGTTTATCTTCTCTGCCAACTTGGAGAAATTGCTTAACATATCTGTACTGTTTTGTCATCTATAAATTGCAGTAATAATAGTAATAGGATTGTTTTGAGACTTAAATGAGCACATATATAAAAAATATTTAGAGAAGCGAATATTTAAATGTCACCTATAATTATCATAATTATTATTCTAAGTTTATTTGTCTAAAGGAAGACCATTCAATGTTTTTATTATTCCATCTATTCCTAAGTTATTCCTCACTCAATTAGATTTTTCTCATTTATTCCCAAAATCTAGGATTGTTGGAATTGCTTTCTGGGTTAATTTGATTTTTAAAGTGATAATAGACCTATATAGCCCAAAAATCTATACCACATAAAATGTGGTAAAATTTCATATCCATATACTCAGTCCACTCAACTCAATCCCCATCAACTCTCCACAAGGAACCATTGTATTGCTGGAATATTATTTCAATGTTTATATAAAATATAAGTAAATGTGGACATACTTTTATTTTTCCTTTCTTGATGCCCTAAAGAAAGCATATTAAAAATATAATTCCACACCATCCTATCGTTTAATATACTCTGTAGCTCTCTCGATGGTAGTTCATGGAGTGTTTTCACATTGTTTCTAACACCTGTAGTTCTTTATGCTCTTTGGCTATGCCGTGCTTTACTCGGCCTTACTGCTAAACCTCTCTGTGGTCCCCACACTTTTCATGATTGAAAGCAATGGTGCAATGAAGACATTATGTCCTTTCTTTTGTGCGACGGTATCGCCATAGCATACATTTCCAAAAGAATTTCCAGCTGGATGGTAAAATCATCTGTACATTTTAGAGATATTACCAGATAAGCATCCATACATCTTGGTTTACTTTCTGTTTCTACCAGCAAAGTGTGCCATCATTTCCTTCTCTGTATCTTATGTAACAGAAGACAGGTCATTAATAAATCTTTAGATGTTTCCCCATTTGAAAAAATGATACATGTTGTTCCAGTGTACTTTTGTATTTGGGGCTCAAGACCATAGAAATTTATTCTCTCATGGTTGTGGAGGAAAGAATTACTAATTGATGTGTTGGCAAGACCATGCCCCCTTTGTCTCTCTAGGAGAAGACTGTTCCTCATCTCTTACAGCCACTTAGCCTGAGTTCTCACTGCATTCTCAGGGATCAGATCTGGGCAGAAAGGCAAGGAATCATTCTGCCAGGAAGAGTAAGGATCTCTCAGTAGGAAATGTTGTAGGAAGCAAAATGGACAGATCAATACCTTCCATTTGTAATACTCCTAGTATCTTTTTAACATGCGTGTTCCTTGCTGTGAGTAAAGTGTACAACTTGGCTTCTTCTTCTGTGAATTATCTTTACGGGACCAACGTTTGCTCCTTCTTGAGTTCGTTGTCTTTTGGTTCCTAAATTCTATGATACTTTATCTGGTAGAGAGATTCGCTTTTACTTAAGGAGCTGCCAATATGTCTTTCTGTTTGTCATTTTGGTTTTGAGACCTGTATGTTCTAAAATATTTCTAAGTGTTTTTAAAGTCATATTTATCAATTTCTTCTTTTTCACATCTCAATTTTACTTGCAACTTTAAAAGCAATTTTGTTGCATTTTAATTTTGAATTAATTCATTGTGTTGGACGATTTCACTCATGAACTGCTACTGCACTACTTTACAGCCTGCCGAGGGAATAGGAGCTGGGCAGGGAGTGTTCTGAAGTAAAATTTTGTGCTTTGGAAAATTACAACCAATGTACTATTAAAATTATCTAGAATATGTAAAGAACTAAAATAATTTCCCCCCCAAAATAACCAACCAATTATAAAATGGGGTACTGAAATAAGTAGACAACTCTAAGAAGTCCATGTGTCCCATAAATACATGAAAAAATATTTAGCATCACTGGCCATTAGAGAAATGCAAATAAAAATGAAACTGAGAATTGATCTTGCTCCAGAAAGAGCGGCCATCATCAAGAAGTCATATAATAACTAATGTTAGTAAAGCTGTGGTGAAAAAGGTTCCTCTTATATGACAAAACCAAGTTATAAATTAAAGAGCAAAATAAAAGAGACACAGGAGGAAGCACAGAGATGGATCTTTCGCTGAAGGGATGGGGTCCATGAGATGCAGGGAGGGAGGACAGGGTGAGGAAAGTGATGGGAAAGAATTGAGATGTGTCGTGTACATACACCAGCCACCCGCAAGGGGAGGGGTCACTGTGTATCACAGACACGTACTCACAAAAATGAAATAAAAAAGAAATTTAAATATTCTGATAAAATGATGACCTTCCAATATACTGAATATCTTTGATTATTTTTCCTCAGAGATTACTTTTCATTGACAGTAATGCTGAAGGATGGATTAATTATGTCTCTTATTTGAGTGACTTTCCATAGCTATTATGCTTTTGAGAATAGAATGTGTACCTGAATATAGACACTGATGCTTTACTTGATACAAATATATATATATTATTAATTATATATTAGTATATATAGCATACTATACATACTAATATATATTTACTTGATTCTAATATCACATGTATATCAAATGTGTATATCCTTAAATTTTTCTTAAAACTTTACTTAACATGCTTTATAAAATTATTCATTTTATTAAGGTAAGCATCTGGAAAGGGTGATCAAAATATCTGACAAGTGTTTAAATTTTAAAACATTATTATAGTGAAAGACACAAAGCCATTAATCTCCCCAAAACGCTCCTTCTCTTCGGACGTATTTATCCCATCATTCCTGCCACATCCTGCAGCAGTTCTGGACGTTCTTTTTCATGAGTGAAAACTCCAGTGAGTACGCTGCTCACTCTCATCTGTCAGGAAGGCAGCCATGTAAGAACACTGCGTTGAGTCCTCATCCATCTTTCTCACCTCATCTGGCCCCCTGCACCTTCTGTCCCTTCCCCAGATCAAAATGACCATGAAAGGCAAAGGTTTGGAGTCAGTTCGGGACCCGGAGGTAGGCACAGCGGTGCGACTAGAGATACTCACTACAGAGGACTTCCGGAGTGTCTCTGAAAGTGGCCAGAGAGATGATATTACCAAGGGGGAGTATTTTGAGCAAGATTAATAACAATCTACATTTTACTGCAATAAACTTTAAAAAATTTAAACATTCACTATATGTGTCCCTCACCCCGTGTATATTGAGACTATTTATAACTATAAAATATACTGTTCATATAGAAAAGCATATGAACTTAATATTTGATATTTAAAGATATTTCTAATTGAATACTTATTGTTTTTTAAAGATGTGAATCCTTGGTTTCTCTTTATTTATGCTATCAACAATGAATAAATTAAGGGCTAAACTAGTTAATCAAGGAATTTTATTTAACTATAAAGTTTCAGTACATGTGGCCTTCATCAGCATATTGTCATAGCACTGAATGACTTGTGCCCCTGATGGGGGTCATTTCAAGTTTTACCTGGTTTTTAAAAGAGTTTGTAGGTTTGTATTACTACCTAGTCATTTTAAACTTTAGAACTAACTTATTTTTATATAGAATATAATGATGAAAAAATTTCCCATTATGAGGCATAAAAATAAACTGTAAGAACACAAATAAATAAAGCATAAATAATGTCTTTGGGAAGAATATATATGCAGTTATAAAATATATGTGTATATATACATATATATGCCATTAGAAAGAAAAATAATATTACATTAAAATATGTGTGCCATTATATAAAATATACATATATACATACATAGGAAGATGTTTAAATATTTAATAACTTTATTTAAAGTCAGGACAAAATTTGTACTTTTTTGTACATGATTACCTAAGCATGAAGTACGTTTTCATGTTTCTTATTCACAGTAATATATAATTTGAGTGTTTATTGCCACAGTCTGGGCAAATGTTTAAAATTTGATAATACAAAATGCTAGTGTCATGTTCAAAATATATTTTGATCTAGGTTCTAAATCAAATTATACCACATCCTTTTGCAAAAAGTATTCTAACTCAGGTGAAGTTGCTTTGTTATACTTCACAGAAAATTAAACACTGGGTCCACAAATGTAAATATGAGTCCTAAGATTTATCATTTGTGCTACTGTATTGAACATGAGGAGAGTCCACTTTCAGGTCCTTGCTGAAATTTTCTTGTTTTGTTTTTCAATGCCAGGGTCTTTGCATTGAGCTCTCTCTCAATATCTTTGTTTTTGTTTGTTTGTTTTAAAATAGTCTTTCTAAGTTTATAAGCTGCCAGAGCTGAGTTTGAACCTACAATCTTCCTGACTTGGTCTTGTAGAGTTCTGTGATTGACACCTTAATTTTTAAGTGCACAAATAACTATTAACCCAATTAATTACATATCTGGAATCTAAAATATTTTGTGTACACTCATGAAATAGAAGAGACCATAAAATAATGAAATGTGAAGAAATAATCCTATGTCTAGAAGTCAGTAGTTCAAAGAATACTTATTATGGATTTTCAGAACAAAAAAGATGCTACATATTGGAGTTGCACCTGAATTAAATATGCAAGACGTGTCTGTTGAAAATATATCAGTTTGTAATTGGATCTTCCTTGAGGCAGTTCAGACATGCACAGTGGACACAGGTTTTGCTTTTGCAATTACTTTAAAATTAATGGGGATCAGAGAGTATCTAGTACATTATATCTCTTGTCATAATACATATTTTCTTTTCAGTCTTTCTCAAGGAAATGCAAAGCCAGATGAAAAATAGAAGTTCAAATTGCCTTTTAAATTGTTTGAATTCCACTATTAAAGAAAGCATAGGAGGCAAAGTCAAACCAATAATTTCTTTGTTATTCCTAGTGAACATTTTTTGAATCCAGGATATAGTAGAAAATATAGTTGCTTAGTATAATTCACAAATAATAATCTCTGTGACCTTTTTAAAGTCCCTCTATTTATCAATTACATTACTTAAATTAACGTGTCATATCTACAGAAAACACTTTTTCTAGATTTTATTTCTAGTGTATTTTCTAAATTTAAAGCAGGTAAAATGTAGCCCTACAGATAGTCATCTATTACAATGCTTTGTTAAACCTTAAATTTTTATGGTACTTATAAGCATTTCTTTTCTGGAGAACCTACTTCAAGACCCTTCATGATTACTGAGTAAAGTTTATTATGAATTTATTTTGGAAAATACAGCTCTACTGAAAATGTTTATCTCAGGGAGAACATTTTTATTATAATATACTTCTAAAATAGTCGAGATATAAATAATTTGTAAACAATATTTTGGTAGTTACTAATGATATTTTTAATGTATTTGACTCTAGTTTCTATTTATCATGGCTTATTTCAAAATTTAAAAATTGTAGTCAAAATTCTGTTCTTTCAATATTTCCACCATCCACTGGTACTACTTGAAAATATTTACCGTATCATAAGAACAAAATGGCAGTGTTTTGTATCGGTATTGACATTGAAAATAATAAAGTTTATGAAAGGAATATTTTTAAACACTACCAGATATACAGTTTTATCTTTATAATATAGCTGAATAATGAGTTCTATTATTAGATAATTTTTCTGAAAATTGCACAGCCAAAATTTAGCTCATAACCATAATACCTACAGATACTTATTTTTAATGTCATCTATGCCATCCAATAACTACTAAATGAAGCATTTAAATATGTCTATCACATTTTGAAAAGAAATTCATTAAATATGCAAAGTATTTTAATGTTAAAAGATGCAATAATTTGGTACTGATATTGCAGATATTCCCAGGTACATTGCGCCTTTAATCACACTTAACATTTAATTGCATAGTTTTTGCTTTAAAAATCAGTGAAATTGGCTTAAAACTTTCAAATACTTGCCTTCTCTATGCTATACTTTAAAAAATTGAAATAAATTTCAGGTTATAATGTTCCAGTACATGTTTTAACACTTCAGTGAATTTTAATTCATATAATTTTCATTAAAAACCTAAAAATGTGAAAGATTTATTTTTCAAGAGTGAGTTTTGCATACCATTTGAAGATTTGATGAATGATTCCTCTGGATATATGAATTATTTTACTTTTAATCTGAGCAACCTATGTAATTATGTTATCATGAATTCCTGGTTCCTCTGATGAAGCAGTCTCAAGCAAAAAATTCTTTAAAGTGCAAATGGTATAGGAATGTTTTCTAATAATTCAATTTTCATGTTTTATATCCCAACACAATCTCATATTTAATTATCTATTGGTTATTCCATTTCATTTCAATCTGGTTCTGAAAGGATAGACCAGATCATGGAGAACAGATCTTTAAAATAAGTTAAAATTTGCACAGGGATTTCAGAAACCCTGGAATTCATAACACTGGATCTCAGATGTCACCACACCTTGAAAAGCTTCCTCTCTGTGCATCCCTATAATGTACCAAGACATTATTGGACATGACAGGCAGCCATTCAACATTGTAGTTTCTTTTGGTCTTTTCAGAATTGATCAGTATAATAGTCAAGTGTTTATTGAATACTAGACAATTAGTACTCCTTTCTGAGTTGTGTAGCACTTACGAGAAAGAGCAATTGTCCTAAAGGTAGTGTGCCTAGGTTAGGGGTAAACAAAGCAGTGGGCCCAAATAGCCATTGTCAACATGGAATCTGATGGAATGAAAAACGCACAGCTTCAAGAGTGAAGCAGAAAACGAGGAAACCACAGCTAGTCTTGGAAATACGGGGAAAGAAGATGCAGGGATAACCTTCTGCTCCCTGTGGAGGCAGAGCATTTCCCACTGGGGAGAGGGTGGTGAGAAGAGCGCTCTGCTTGGAAAAAAACAGAGAATGTTTTCATCCTGATGTGTACATCAGGTTTTTGTCATTCTTAAACCAATCTACTCAAGATTCTCTGTTGTTTACTGGAGGTAGCCATTCATTTCTGGTCCCACAGAATGCAACACCTGTGTTAAGATCCCATTATCTCATGCATGGAAAGAAGCTTCCCAGAAAATCTCCTGACTTTTAGGCCTTTTCTCTGTTAACCTTCATTTTGCTCAGAATAAAAATCTAAGTATGAGCTTGTGTCAGTTCCTCCTGGGTCCAGCAACCGCCCTTTCCAGTTCTATTCCTTACTCATCTGTTTCTATCCCCCGGACAGGCCACACTCTCGCCCTTTCTCAGTTTTGAAGGAAAGGGCACTAATTATAATTCGATGGTAGATGGTTTCGTGTACCAAGTGAAACTGTTGTTTACACAAGAAGGGTTTTTATGATCCCATTATACAACTTAGTAACCTGAAATTTGATGGTGAGAATGGTTTGCTTTGTATGGCACACTGAGGAGAAACAGGGCAGACACTAAATGAATTCTGTAAATAATTCAGGAAATACTTTCTATACCCCTCTCTCTTCACATACTACCTCTCCCCTTTGCTTGTCTTGTTTTTCCCATGTACAAATGGATGCTTTTTTTGGATAAAAATGTCCAAACTCCGATTTTTTTTCTCAACAACAATTTTCCACATTTCCCTAAATGCAATATTTTCAGTTAAAGGATCATTTATTCTCTATAATGAATGATTACACTAAACATAAATATTTTTCAAATTATTAATATTCAGTTCCATTTCTGCTGAATTTGAAAGACTTCTTGACTATGAGCTACTTAAGAGTAAAATCTATGTCCTTAATTTCAGTAACATTCAGGAGTATGTAGACTAGTACACAGTCAGCATCAGAAAGGAATTAATGAATGAAAGAATAGCTGCTTTCTGTGTACACTGAACAATGAAATATAATTATCAATTAGGTAATGTATAACAAAATAACCAGTAATAATGTCTTAATCTACTCTTTGACTTGCTGTTTATAGTGACCATGAATTGACCTTTGCTTGGTCAGGCATTGCAAAAGTCCAAAACACCATTTCATACCAAAAATATTGCTTAATTATAATTAATTTTTAAATTACTTTTAATTCATTGCTCCTTTCAGGATTGTGTAGCACTTTTAACAAGGACCAATTGTCATAAATGTTGTTTGCAGAAGTTAGGTGTAAACAAAGCAACGGGCCATAATGGGTTCTTTCGAGCTATCATGTCAGGATTAGATGCCCTCCTGCAGAGATTCTTTATGAAGCAGTCCTTTCTCCACTGCTTCTTTCTCTGCATGCACAGTGTGTGCTAAGACACATGGCCCTTTGACTCATAGTCTCCTGAAGGAAACACAGAAATAGGGGGTCTTTTCTGACACTATATATTTTCCTTCAGGGCTTATTGTGTCTACTTTTGCCTAAGTGGGTGGTAACATTATTTATGGCCACTATATTAAAAACATAAAAGAGTAAATAATGTTGGCACAGGTTTATACTCATTGTGATAACCTCTAACAGGATGCTTTTGACATTGCAATCACTGAATATTGAAAGAATGTGGACATGAATGTTTAATAAAAGACCATGCATATAAATCATGGTTTCAAATTTAATATATCTGGTGATAATAATTAAGTTCATTATAAAAGTAGAAGAGACAAGAAATAAATGAATGATAGGACAAAGGATTCCTATATATGAATCATTCTATATGAACGAGACTGATAAGTGAAAAATGGAAGAATTAATTAAAGAGACTAACTCTTTCATCTTGAGTGAGCTATAGATAATACAGTTCTGCTTGCTGAATTACCAGAAGCATATTTGACATATCTGTAGAAGTAGAAGGAGATTTTTTCTTATTTTATTTCATTGTTTGTTTATGCCATTAATGTAAATGTCACTCATTAACCAAGATTATTCTTGCAGACTAAAAACTGAATAGATGCCTTCTATTGAAGAAGACCAATATCTGGTAAACCAGAATTATTGCATACAAATTCCCCAATTTATGCAAAATACCAAAGAAGATCCCAATTCATTAAATAAGAGATTATCAAAATTACTAGGTTCTGATCTAAGTCAAATTTAATTTTGAAAATATTTGATTAAGCACTTGTACAGTCAATTTCTCCTTTGTTGCAATGAAAATGAAGACAGTAGTCTTAAGAGTCCCTCCTGCAAAGGCTTTTGTTATTTTTAAAATTTGTTATTAGGGACTCATTTTAAGTAAGTGAGGTTAAATTGTGCTCAAATAATTCATCCAAGAAGGATAATTATTACCTGGTAAAATATCATCTTGAAAGGATTTCTTCCGTTAATTGGTCCACCTTCCCGTTAGGACACAATGACCTTGACCACAAATTCTGAAGTTTATCTGGTAACCTGACATTAATAGCATATTAATTACTTTTCTCATTTCTGGGAAAAAAACAGCCAACAACAGCAATTTAACGGATAGGTTTATTTTGGCTCAAAGTTTCAGAAATCTGAATCCCTGCATGCTCCAAGGCAGAACCAAGCAGAGGACACAGAAAGCAGAGAGAGAAGAGCTTCATGCCAAGCCCCTTCTATCCCATCAAGTTCCCAACTCTAACAGAATCCTCTCCCAAAAGCTCTGCCTATGAGCCATGAGGTCCCAAGGCACATTTAGATACACAGCATAACAAATAGATCCTGAGGAGGTCTCAGCGTGGAAAAAGCCTTGGCAGTGGATGTTATGACAACAGTATTCAAATCCCTCTTTAGTTATCTATGAACTTTAGAATCTTGGAGAAATGATTTTCCTTTTTAAATGTGTCTCTTTAACAGAACATTGATATAATAATACCTGCTGGACAACTGGTACAATAATATCTTTCTTGTTCCAGAAGAACTCAGTGAGTTCAAATATAAAATGAATATATACATTGCATACATATATACAATGCATACAATTCAACAGAAAGAACTGGTTTTTATTATCATTTGAAGAAGTTTCCTAATTATGGCTTTAGAAAAACCACAACTAAGTTTGCTAAGTTCCAGAAAATTGTTGATTATGCTGACTACAAGGTTTATCTAACTAGTTAAATAACCCCTCTGGAAGTTGATTTTTCAAGGAAAAAAAAGAAAGCTATACATATTACGCAGATGTTACATATTATCCCTACTGGTAGAATCTATAGACTGGAATTATTTATTCTACTTCTAGTATGTTTATGTTTTCCTTTGTACTAGGACATTGAGCATACTCTTCAGAAGGTCCCTGCTGTACTTTGCTGAGCTAGTTCCCCTGCTTTAGTCCTAAAGTGATTACAGACACCTTCGTGTTTATCTCTCAGGAACATTGCTAAGATTAATCGGCAGGCTATAAAGTATCTCTGCCTAAATAAGAATTCACTACAATCTCTTCTGTGATAAATACCAAGTTTGCATGCTACTTAATGTCCTTTTTTCAATGCTGGAAGGTACTATTGACCACCTCCCAACACTTCTTGATTACTATATGTTGAACATAGGAAGACATATGTCTACTTCTCCTTTCACTTTAGTAGGAAAAATGCTGGCCTTGTTTTTGTTTTCCAGTTTTCCTGTCTTGCATTCTTAATGTTCCTACTAAAATTTAAAAGAGCAAAGTGATAACACACCACACAGATGCTGTTTTTTATTCTAGATTATCAGCCATGACTCTATTGCTTAACAGATTCACTTATATGAATGGATTTAATAGAATCCAATAACGGCTAACATTTTAAGTGTCTACTAGGCATTGTCATAAAATTGTTGCCTATAAGTATACATTTAGCTTTTATACACATATATTACTTTCTAAATGAATTAAAAGTATCAGCATCATTTAGATTAGAATATTATAGTTAATCCAAACTGAATGAAACTTGAACAGCAATATCGGTTTTAAAAAATGTATAAAACCAGGTCAGCAATGATTTTTTCTTTTTTTTTTTTGGTAGCAGAACTCAAACTCAGGAACTTGATCCAGTCTCATGTACCCAGATCCTTACCCAAAGCAATGGAACAGTGCTCACTTCAGTAGCACATATACAGAGCAACAGAATATCCCAAAGGATCCTGGGATTAGGATGTGTGGTTTTTTTTGAGAAGCATTATTTACCTACTACATAAATGAGTGGTGGGAAATGTCTGCTATGGGCAGGAGGAGATGATTAGCGGTAGCATCCAAGGCATGTCCTTACCATCAGTGATCTCCTATGTCATGTTGTAAATCAGTATTAGATTCAGAGATTTGTGTAAAATGACTGCTTTAGGGGAATCCCAGGGAGAAACACATGCATATTAAGTGGATGAAAATGAAGAGTTAAGCCAGGGCATTTTCTAAGGTGTGTGCAGAGCTAAGGAACAGCAGACGACCTGCTGAAGTGCCCTGAGATTAGTGATAGCACAGCTAGACCTGGAGGATCAGGGAAAGGTCGTGCTGAATGACAGCGACTGTGGTCTTTCACAGAGGGCTGTGGAAAGCTGGGGCTGGTGGAACAGATAGTGACCTCACTGTTTCCTTCCTAAGCCTTCTATTTTCTGTCCCTTCTGGCTTCAATCTGCTACTTCCATTAGCTGAACAAAAAGAAGCCGCAAAGTAGCCTGCTTTTGCTATGCATTTTGGTCACTCTCTCTCTCTCTGGGCACATAGCTGGGAGAGAAGGGTGGGGAAAGAGGTGAGGGATAAAGAAAACCACAGGTCAGCCTCACAGCTCATCATTGTCATGGATGGGAGCATGGTCTGACTACTTTATTCCAGTATGCGTTATAGTTTTCACCGTCTACAATTTAATTGGATAAATGCTTATTGAGTACATGTACTACTAAGGCTTTCTATGTAGCTGTCCAAGAAATACCAACGATAGTTTTGTATGTAGAGCAAAATGAGGCTAGGGTTAATTTTTTTTAGGATAGCAATATAAATCTGAACTTCATTAGGAATCAGAATTAAAATATATGGAGGGATTTATGTAGGGGCTAGACTGGGATAAGCAATTCATAGGATCTGGCAAAGTATTAGATACAGGGAAATGATGAATACCAGAAATGAAGACTCTAAAATGGGATGAGAAAATATTTCTGCTTCTTAGAAAGTTGTTAAAGTGTAGGAAGAAAGTTTATGTGGCAAAATTAACTTGGCATTGTATATTTTCTATCCAGTAATATCTATGCCAAGATAACCGGAAGCCACTTGAAATATGGGTTTGGTTTGGGGGATCGAGTAGGAGAGGAAGGATGGAACATAATATGATTTCTTTTCATTAGTTCATGAAATTGTTATTGTCTCCTTCCTGCAAGCCACACATTCTATATGGGTTTGTTGATTAACCAGTGACTAAGATCAAACAATGTTACTGCTTTCAGAGAAATATTTAGAGATTCCAGGCATTTAAAGAGCTAATTCAACAAAATAGGATACATGCTATATGAGAGTTATACGTGTGTAAAACCCTCTTAGTTCCTGCTCAGAGGTGAGAAATGAAATTGTAAGACTGGAGAAGACGCTCAATACAGAAACAATATAATTTTCACATTAAGAAGAGAACAAATATTTTTGGATATGATAACAAGGGACTTTACCCCTTATCAGGGAAAGTATTGTGATATTCACATTGCTTCTGATTAATTAAACCATTTTACACAACCAAAAAATGGCAACCGAGTCCACATGTTCTGACAGTTCTATAATATTTCTTAAAGTTATAGAATGTTTTTATGTCTTGGAGGCTGGAGCAAAACATCAACACAGACACAGGAGGTTACAGCTTAAAGGTTTAGAGACAAAGCTAAGGCAGCGTTTCCACATGTAAGGCATGAAAGGAAACAGAAGTGCCAATAACAGCAAGCAGAGGGAAGAATTAGAATAGCGTCAGCCTCAGAGGGACTGTGAAAGAGCAGGGTGGAGAGTGAGATAAAGCAGCGCAGAAGGTTAGGAAAACTTAAGAATAAGAATAAACATGTTGACTTTTGTGAAAGGACATATCTGGTGACCTTTCAAGAGTCATTTGAATAGTAAGGAGGTAGGAGCACGGCAGAAACACTAGATCCCCCAGGAGCTCACAGTGAGGAAATAGTCACAGTGGGGACGGCAAATGTTCTGAGCAGAGAGAGGTGGGGGCAAAACGGAAGGGGCTTTCAGCTTTCATCTTTTGTATATGGGACATTTTAAGTTCACTTGTAGATACAGTGAGAGTGCTAATAGGATGAAACTACAGCAAAGAAAAACCTGAATGAGTGATGATCTAAGTGAACCGTCTTCAGCTCATGACTGTAAGGTCCTTGACTTGAATCTACCTGTGTTTTCAGCCTCATCTCATACCCTTCCATAGGCGTTGCTAAACTCTAGATGCATGAGCATTCCAAGAGCTTCCAAAACACCCTGGACTCTCAGATGTTGCCTTTCTTTGATTGTTCTTTCCTTGTATTGGTAGATCTGAGTTCTCATAAATCGGGTCTCAGAACACATCCTTACCTATGCTCATCTGAAGTAGTTTTACAAGCACCATATCCCTTAATATTATTTATGATTACTTACACATATGTTTTATATTTATCTGGTTTTGCTGTTTGTTGGTTGCCTCTCCCAGTAATACAAAATATTTTCAAGTACTACTTGAAAATAAAGATGATGTGATCAATATAACATTTATTATTATGCCAGGCATATGCAGGTCCTCAATACACATTAAGAGAATGAAATACAACTAAAAGAATAGAGAACATAAAAAAAGATGGGGGAAAATTCAGTTTAACCAGGGGTCAGAGGAAGACAGAGTTGAATTAAAGAACACAGAGTTGAATTCTATACTATGCAGAATTCTTCAGGAGGGTCTTCCTGTGTACTAGTGTTCAGCAGTGACAAAATTTAATACACGACACCTCAGTGGGCGAAGGATACAGAATGAAGATGGAAAACTGTTCACAGCAAAGATACACAAGTAAATTATTATTTATTCTAGACATGAAGGAACATATTCAGATTTCACTTATTATATTATCTGGTTACCATCTGTAGCAAAATAGGTTTGTAAAGCATTATGGGCCAGTAATTTTACTTCATTTTTCATCCTTGGGCTGATCACTGTCCTCTTCGTGTCCTCGTCACCATCACCCTCGCAGACTCTGGAGGCAGCCTCTGTTTCCAGGATTCACGACTGACCAGGAGCGCGGAAGCACAGTGTGTGTCTACACTGCCTGTCTATCTCTCCTCTTTGTTCTCTCTCTCTATCTTCCTTATGCCTGATGCAGGGAGACTTTCTCCATTTTCACTGGGAGGGCACTGAATTAATAGTCTATAGAGATCATGAAGCAGTGAAAAATTGATTGAAATGAACACTTTTTAAAACAAAACAGCCCATACATTTTTCACTAGCCATATCTTTTTTCTTCCCTTTTGTGAAACTATTCACTAACTAACACGAGTGAAAAATCAAGTTTAAGTGGTAAGGTATGAATATCTGATGGCTGGGAAGAATGACACCTTCGTGGGAAAAATGATATCACTCACTTTGATTGTTTTTTCACTCACTTTTATTATTGTACAGAAATGTCTTGCCTTCAGATGGAAATAGAAATACAAATAGCATATGGCTGGCGACTGATGGGCCATGCTTCAGGGCTTTTTGTCTACACCGGTAGTCCCTCGGTAGTGTAAGAAAATGTTCTTATTCAAACCAGATCTCATTACAAAGCAAAATGTTGTAGCTTTAGAATTTTCACTGTAGCACCTGTTACATTCTTCTTGTCTCTCCAATAAAAATTTCTTTAATTCACCTGCAAAAAAAACTTATAAAACAAAAGGAAAACAAAGAGAGGAATAATTTTATTTCTGGAAAAATAGATAATGTACCTCTCAAGTTGTACTTTTTCCATTGGTCTTTTATGACATTTACAAGTGACAGCAATGAAGATCAAAATTACTTCTGCAGGCCCCACACAGAGATAAGCAGCAGAAGCCACTATTAATTTTAACAGAGTAATTTATTGAAACCAAATACTCCATGATTAAAATATTGGGATTTTTTCCCTTTCCATCGCGCTCATCACTCTAAATGAATCCACATTCCCCTTTCTTTATCTATTCCCCTGTCCTCCAAAAAGCCATCTGCTATTTCCTTTATGAAAAAATAAAACCTACAATTAGTGTCTTGTACATCTTTTCTTTCTCTGAAAAAGGGAACTATTATGCAAATACTCCACAATTTAGTTTCAAATACTCTTTGTAGTGTGATGAGCAATTTTGCTTCACACAAACCCAGCTTTTTTGCCAAGACTTACTAATAGGTTTTTTTAAAAAAAAAAAAAAACAGAACTTTCACTTTTTGCATGAAAAGCCCTCTAATGTAAACTTTTCAAATGCATGTTTAGAATGGGATTATTATTATTCTTCGTATTGTAGAAGGTAAAAGCAATCATTTTGTATGAGTATCCTCAAGAAGAAGGCTGAACTATCCTCAAAATCTTGCTTCTACCTTCAACGACATTCCTGTTTACTGAGGAAATGGCCTGTACAAAGCACTACTCGTAGTAAATCACAGAGAGCTGATTTTTTTTCCGAAAGTGTAATGTAAGGGATGACAGTTTATCTGTAAGCACAAATTTCTTGTTTGATTTCACTTACTCCTCAAACACTGAAGTATAATTCGACCCAGTTTATTCAGGTCTGGCTAATGTGATGTGTTTGAAGCTATCCCATTAACAAGATAAACATCTACAATGTGAAGGGCTGGTGGAGCTGAAGCGAAACTAGAATATCATAAGCAGTAACTGTACTCAGAGTCAGAAATTCTGAGTCTTAAAAGTGATCCTGCAGCATCTTCATCACACAGCTGAGAATGCCTGTCTCTTTCTACTTTTCCCGGAGATCAAAGAACTGTTTGAGGAGGGCCACAAGGCTGTTGCATGTTTAGCAGTGGTGTGTTGAGACACATATTTGGTCAAGATTCGCCAATATTCTTAGAATTCCATCCTTCCTACAGTGGCTTCCTTTCAGGGACTTGCTTCACATGCAGATTCCTAAGCTCCATTTCCAGATCCGATGGCCTGTGTGTGTGGTCAGGTAAATAACATTTGTAAGATGAACCTAAATGATCCTATGCACAAAAAAAACCTAAGAGCCACCAAGAGAGACATAGAACACTATCTGTATAAACTTAATGTAGCTACATAGCTAACATTTAATATCTAATGAAACATCTAACAACACATAATAATGATATTTAACTTGATACTTTGCTCATTTGCTGGTGTGGATGTGGATATTTTATATGTGTTTTATAATTTAGTGAGGAAGCTTTAGTGAAGGAAACTGTGCATACAAACACATAGGTCATACTTGATTAAATACGAGATAATGCAACTTGGCGAACATTGCTAACATTCCTATCTACACTCTCCTTAGAAGTACACAGCTTTGCTTTCTTCCAAATGGTTCCTCAAATATGCAGCAAGTGACACCAAAAGGTTTTCACCTGGTGATGGCATCTAGGGCCACCAGCGTGCCTGTGTGACTTGCCTGTTCTCTGAGGCAGCTGGGGAGAGGACTGTGCAGAATCGATGTGACTTGGCAGCCATCTCCAAATCAGTGGCTTCACCTTCTGCCACCAAAGCTCAGGAACAAAAAGTCCTTTGAGACACAGTGACACCTGTTTATGGGTTTTTAAAAAAAAAATTTGGTCTTGTGTCACTCCTTTCTACAGCAATGCAGCCCTCTTTTTCCTTGCTCCAAAAGTAAAATGAGCCCTCACACATGGAAACATGGCTGGATCCTGGAAATCTGTATTCTCCATCGGGCACACCCTGTTACTGTGACTAGTAACCCTTAGGCACCACTAAAGTAGTAGCAGAGGTTAAAAGTAGATACCACCCTCTCAAATAGCTCTAAGGTAATGATAAAAAATGTCAAATACTTATTTAAGGCTAATGGTGAAAAACAGCACCAGATGTTCTGCTTTCCTTTCTCTGCCCCCCAAAGTTTCCGCTTTCCCTGCCCAAAGTATTTCCAACACTTTGGAAGTTGTTTCTGTGACTTCAGTCCATATGTCTAAGTAATGTGCTTATGCTGTCAACGGCGTCATTCACTAGTTCTCTGGGCAGTGCATTTTCAACCCCTTCCTACTACCAGATGCGGAGGAGTCTCGCTTCCCCTTATCTTCCAGTACAGTCTTGTCATTTCTGCTTCTGTCAATACTTGGTGTTTACATTGTTATGATTATGTGACTATTTTCCACTGCACTGTGTAGTGAATGTTTTCTTTCCTGGTACAAATCTTTGTTTTACCTCAAACTAATTTCTTCTTTCTACTTTAGCTTGGTTTCCTAAGTATCTGTCACTCATTTCACCTTCAGCTGCTGGTAGAACATAAATATCCTCTTAATTCCAACTCCTTAGGTATCGTATCAATTCTGTCTTCCTGGGTTACCTGCCCTGAGCCTCATGTCCATCTCCAGTCCAGGCGGGCTGCTCTCTGGTCTGTTGTACAGCTTTTAGTCTGGAAGATTCTTTTACCATCATTTGGGATTACTATAGCTCAGTTAAGATCCTTGTTTTCTCCATTACATCCTTTTCAACTTTTCCTCTGTGTGTTTCAATGGACATATCCAGCAGAGAAAGAATGCAGGGAAGTTTCTTTCATTTTTATTTGTAAGATTTTTATATGTCCAAACATGTCTGTCATGTCCACTGGCTTAGCTGAAATTTTGATGTGTGTAAAATTTTAAGTTTTATCAAAGCTGTCAAAAATTTGATGGCACAGACCCATTTGGGAAGAGTAATGAGAAAGTAGTCTGCATTTCTATCAGATATAAATTTACATAACATCTATTTTGCCTAGAATACCTCTCTTCTCCTTCTTCCTGATAGCCACAGTCCACAATGTTTTCACTGTGGGGTTTCCAGAGATAGAGAAGGATAACCATAGCATTTAAGTTTTCTAAGTATACTTTGGAGGACTTCTTCTAAATTCAGCCCATCCCCTATATAATGTGGGATTTTTTTCTAATCTAGGAGGCAAAGATCCAAAATTGCCTTAACTCTACCATGAATTTTAATTTGTGCTCCCCCCTTCTTTTAACACTCTCACAATATTTATATTTTTACTTTATACAGGACAGGTTCACATCAGAATGTCCTAAAATGTGAATTTGTTTGATTGATTTCTTATGAGTAGATTTATTTTAAATGTTATTGATAAGAATAGTACACAGATGATGCTATGTTCTTTTATAAGATTTTACTATTGCCTTTCAAGATTAACTTCCTTTCACTTATTTTTATAGTATTAAAGCACTTATCAAACCATAACAAAGTGCATTAAAATATTCTTTATGGCAATATTTACTTCAGATTTTAATAACAACACATAATAACTTTGAGTGGCACTGAGTAGCCATTATAGTTCTGCATCTTATTATCATTATTAAGATAATAATAAAGAAATTTGAACTCAGTTCTCTCACTTTGTGAAATCAGGAAACTGGAGTAGATAAAATCTTGTGTTCTAACCTCGCTCTCAAATTTTATGAATCTATGAATAAAATATCACTTTTGAGATTGAAGTAAGCAATTTTGAAGGAAGTAATTTTGAAAATGAGGTAAATTTGAGTAAAATTATGAAGAAAATGTCTTATGAAAATATATATTCTATATAAACAACAATTGGTATACTGCATGTGATTGTTGATATTTTCACAACTTACACATTTAATTTTCATATGCTTTCCAACTCTACATTAATAATGGATGACTTGAATTTGGGTCAGCTTATTCTAGTTACAAATAAGTGGATTTGTATAGACCATTGTACTCTAGAACCAAGATTAAAAGTTAAAATCCATGGTATGAGTTGAGATTTATTTCAACATACTTGGCAAATAAAGTATAATATTGTTCATACTAAGGCAAAGAAAATATTAGTGTTAATTCCGCAGACATTCTATAACTGCTTCTATTTAGTAAGTGTATAGACTTTGCTTTTCATTTAATTTCATAGAAGTAAATCATTGTAAGGATTGTTGCAATAATGTCTCCTTAAATAATTCCACTGAGTAGATTTTCAAAATCACTATCCACACTCTCTGCACATTGCACGTGATTATAATGATAAGAAACTTTGGGCTAAAATGTCGGCATTATCCTTTTTCTTCCAGGAAGCTCTAATCATGGCAAGTATGGATCATCCTCACCTGGTTCGCTTACTGGGCGTGTGCCTGAGCCCCACCATCCAGCTGGTTACGCAGCTTATGCCCCATGGTTGCCTGCTGGACTATGTACATGAGCACAAGGACAACATCGGATCGCAGCTGCTGCTGAACTGGTGTGTGCAGATAGCTAAGGTAAGGGCCATCTCTTCCCAGGGAGGTCAAATTTCTGGGCTTATATCTCTTCACCTGGAGTAGTTTGGATATTAAAAGCATGTCAGACCTTTCAACCTATTAAACAAAATAAATTATATTTGCTATATTGAAAGACACACTATAAGTAGGTACTTATATCAAATTGCAGATCAAACACATGATGTATTAGTATATTTTTAGGCTATTGTACTGCACTATCCACATTATATTTACTAGATGCTAAAGCAAATAGCTTACTAGTAAAATGGTATAACCTCCATACTGGGTTTGTTTGACTTTTTGTTTGATTCAGCGCAGTCAAATTAGTAAGGAAAGTCAAGAAAGATGTCGAATGTCTGAACTGTTCCATTCTTCTATAATTTATTAAAATACCCTATAGAATTCTCAGCATTGTAAATTCTCAAAATCAAAATACTTCCTGAATTTTTTGGTTTTTAGTTGGTTGCTGTTTTGAATTGGTTTGGTCAGCCAGTCGGACTTAGGGTTGTAACAGACTCAAGGGAAGTGGTCTTGGTGAGGTGGTAGATGGTACTGGGGTACCCTGAAGGGGTCCACTCCTCTCTGGAGATTGATTTGGAAAATATTACCAGAGAAATCTGTTATTTCCATCGTTCAACAGAAGCTGAAATGTTAGGTTGAATTCTCTGATATGAATCTTAGCTCAAAATTTCAAAGCACTGTGGGGGCTAAACAGAATTTCAAATTGTCTACCTGTGTGTAACTTCTGGTGTACATCATGTTCAAAGAAACCTTTTCTTGATTATCTACACTAGTCGTGGCTAACCTTTTAGAGCTTTCAATGACAAACACACTGCTCTGGCATGTGTGCCAAGGCTCGCCACCACTTAACTACACTAAGAATCTTTTGTTTTTTTGGTTTTTTTAAGCAGAGTCTCACCATGTAGTTGTGACTAACCTTAAAGTCACTATGCAGCCCAGGCTGGTGTCTAATTCACATGATCCTCCTGCTTCAGCCTCCAAAGTGCTGCAAT
Organism: Dinomys branickii; assembly: GCA_004027595.1. Taxonomy (NCBI): domain Eukaryota; kingdom Metazoa; phylum Chordata; class Mammalia; order Rodentia; family Dinomyidae; genus Dinomys; species Dinomys branickii. The sequence goes on from PVLD010001514.1 coordinate 193,946, forward strand.
TACAGGCACATACCACCATGCCCCAACTAGATATCTTTCTGGAAACTTCTCCCTCTACAGAAACAAAGAGGTGATGAGTTTGGATTTACTATATGAACCTAGCTAAATTAAAATATGACCTGGTATTCTATACATTTTTTTAGATATATTAATCTTTACAGTGTATAAAATAAATGCCAAAATATTGTTATTTGTCTTGCCTTTTATTTCATAATCTAATAATGAATGAATGTGCATTATCAAAAGACAAAATTTAACATAATTCTTAAAACACAAACTTCCCAAATTACTTGACGGAGAAGTGGAGTTAGCTGCATGTCCTGGAAACTCAATGTAGTTTCCTTATGGACTCTGTTCTAATTTTGTGCTCATTGTGTGATAAATTTACAACCTTGTGGATTGTTTATGGAAATAAAGTTTGAAATGTAGTTTTTAAGACTCATAGTTATGTAAAAACTTATATAATTTATAATTTTTCTGAACTCAGTAGGCCAGAAAAATCCTCAAGTCATACTAAGATCACACATATAAAGAAAGTTAAGCTTCAGATTTTTTAACTTTATATGTCTTGTTGAATTCTTCACAATTTAGGTTTTGTCCTTAGGGACTTATGGCAATAATATGGCATTTATACAACACTATGTACTCATAACAGAACTTATTTTGAGTTCCCTGAACAATCTGGCAGTTATACACCTTCTTGCCTTTTCAAACACAACCTTCTCTGTATAGAAGTTGCTTCTCATAGCTGTGTAATTCTTGCATGATCTTATCTATTTATTAACATTGACTGGGCTTCTTCCTCTTGTATGGAGGATTCTCAGGACAGTCTTCCTCTTCAGGTAGCTATAATTGATCTCTTTTCTGTCTTCATTTTGGTTGTTGGAAACTTGAATACTTTTCTGTTATTTGGATGTTCCACTATATGTGTATGTGTCACCCTAGCTATATAGCAAACCTATCTAGTCATTAATCTTATAACAAGTATTTGCAGTTGCTTAACATGTGCCAAATACTATGGTGATTTAAGGATATAGGGGTAAACAACATAGGCATGAGCCTAATTTTCTCTGTACACAATAATAGGGTAAGTGGACATTCAATAATAATGGCACAAATTATTGGATTAAATACTATGGATTAGTTTTTGAAGAAAAATAATTAATGTGTAGACTTAAGGGAAAATACCACTGGATTCTAAAGCAGGAGATACTGGCTATGGAAAGAATATTCAGGCAAAGTAAAGATTACACAGGGCCACATAATTTGCCATTGAAATGGAACAATTTCAGGAGCAAAAGGGCACTTTATAGTCAGTTAGGCCAAGACAACCAGCATAGAAAGCTTTTAATGAGAATGGGTCTGTGGTGTCTTATTGTAACATAATATGTTTGGAATTTCTATTAAGTATAGTAGGTTGTTACCAAAAAAAAAAAAAAAGGAATTGGAAATTCAGTTTGTGTTCTAAAGAGATGATGCTAGTTTATCTATGGAAATTAGATGGAGGTTAACACAAGAATGGAAGTGAAGTAGCAGTTAGGATCCTGGGGAAATGCAAACCAGATAAAGTAGATGGAATGCAGATATATTTTCAGTGAAGGCTTAAACTGTATGATTATTGACTAGTGGTGCGAGGTGGGAGAGAGGAATACAGCTAATCAGCTTTCCTCTCTTTGATAGAGAATATGTAACACCCACGGCTCAGAGAGGTTTAAATTGGCTCATGGTTTTAGGCGGTTAAGTCCATGGTTAGAGGCTGGCAAGCATCACAGTGGAGGGGTGTGGTAAAGGAAAGCTACTCACTTTATTGTGGCCATGAAGCAGAGCAGGGAGCAGCAGCAGGGAGAAAGGGGTGAAAACCAGATATACACCCCAGGTCATGCCTCCATGAGCCACCCAGACCTACCCAGAAGCTTACTTTACCAATCCTTTGGGTGACTTCCAAGACAATGAAGTTGACACTCAAGCTATAGCTTGAAAGTCATAAAATCAGGGATTGTTTTAGAAATATCTCTATAATATGGTCAATGAAGTCTGAGGGAAGACAGATACTTTACAGATATCAGTTTCAGTAATTCAAGGCTTATTTTTCTTCCATTTCACACCGAGGTAGACCCATGGAGGCATGTGACATACCATAATGATTGCTTCAGCACCCACTCTTAATCTGTCTGTATCTCTTTTGTTCTAGTTGATAAAGCCAGCAAGTAAAGGGAAAGAGGTTTCTCTAAAATAATCAACTCGCACTTTCATTGTAACCTACCTATGGGAACTTCAGTAATATGCAGTAGTAGTAATATTTATATGTGCCATTACCAAACGCTTCCTTGTTGAAGGCCCTGCTCTTAGACTTTTTATTCATTACTTAATATGTCTCATCACAGAACTGTGAGGTAGGTATTATTAGTATGTCCACCTTACAGATAAAATGGCATGCAGAGAAATGAAGTAAAAATATTAAATTCACATAGGTCGTAAAGAAATTGTGGAACCTCTATTCAGTGTTGAAGTATTTTAAAAGTATTTTCATGCATGCTCTAAATATTCTTTTCATTCTTTCATTACCGCATCATTTCATAAAATGTAACAGAAGGCACATATTTAAACATCAAAACATTTTCTTCACATAGGCAGCCGTATTTACACGGCATAAGCAGCATGTGAAACTTGACTTTACTTGGCAAGCACAGCAAAACATGTTGTTCCTTCATGTTCATACAACAGGGAACGCCTCCACGGTACTTGAGGAGTGTAGGGTAGAAGGCAGTGGTGAGAAGTGCTTTTTCGCGGTTGGTGCTAACAAGTCAGGTAGTCATTTGCCAATAGAGTAAAGATTCTCAAAAGCGTTTTGTGGACCTAAAATGCTGGTGTATAACACTGATCAAAACTGAGTATGTGTGGAGGAAGGTAGTAGCTTTCCAATACTTGAGACAAAGCAATTTATAAAAAGAATAGCTGGATGTCAGCTCACAGTTTTAGAAGTTTCTCTCCATGGTCCCTTGGTGCCATTGTGTGGGGCTTGTAGCAAAGAGGTATACATAGCAGTGAGTATGTGGTAGAGGAAAAAGCCACTCTCCTTATGGCTGGGGTATGAAACAGAGAAAAGAGGAAGGATAGAGGACCCACTATCCCCTCCAAGGCCATGTCCCTGTACCAGATGGCCTCCCACGGGCCCCACCACAGTTTCCACTGTTTCCTAATAATGCCAACACTTGGAACTATGGAGGACATTAAAGTTGCCAAGTGTGCTACTGGTGAGGCATATGTTGTTTATCTAGGTCTTTTTAGTGCTTTTCATATGCTGTTGTATTTAGTCTGTTGAAATCCTAGCAGTTATGGCCCATTATTTCGCTGAGTTACAGATGAGGAAAATGAGAAGTTCAAAAAGTCAGGCTTATACACTGGCATGCTGGAGTCTATAACTCTGCCTCCTGGGTCTCTAAACTACACACATTTCCCTGTCCATTCACACACAGACCACTGCAGCTTTTGTTACCTGATCTCCTTTTGTTGCACTTGTGAGTTAAAGGGTGGGAAAGGAACATGCCATTTCATCATGTACTTGTTACTAACTCCATTTTTAAAAACTGATCCTAAAGAGTACTTTTCATTAAGATACATGTTACCATGCACTCCAAGTAAGAATTCCATGCATGATTGTGGTGTATTTTTTCACATATTCTAATAGTATTTTAACTATTATAATAAAGCAAGCTTCAAAGTATTCTGTTAATAACTGTGGTTTATAAATACTGACCACAAGTGACACTATAAATTAAGAATTTAAAACACATGATCTGGGACATTATGCCCACAGGATGTATAGCACAGTTGCTTTGGTTGAAATCATACCTTTATATTTTATTAGTTGGGTGGTCATTGACAAATATTGCAGTTAATTTACATGTGGTGTTGAGAACAATATATATTGCACAAAGTAATTATTAGGATAAGACAGTATAAAATGCTAGAAACACTGCTTAGCCTAAAGAAAGAATTTATACTATTTGTTATTTGGGATAATATGTTAAAAGAATACAAATAAAAAGACTGATTTATGTATAGTCAGCACACCATAATGATGCTATTTTTAAATCTTAGATACAAAAGTTTTTTTTTATTTTTTAAAAAATAAAAGCACAAAAGCATATTAACAAACAGACACAAATTAGCATAAAAATAGTACAATCAAAACTGATTTACAGACAAGGTGACATGGACTCAACAGAGGTTGTTGCTTTACCTATTGATATCTTCGAGGTGTATATACATGAACACAGATATAGACATGCGAAATTGGTCAGACAATCCTCTCAACAACAGAAAAACACAAAAAACAAAAAACCAAGGACAAAAAAAAAAAAAACAACAATAGTTGCTGCTTTGCATATTGATATCTTCGAAGTGTGTGTTCAGGGTAACACATACAGACATACAAGACTGATCAAATAACCCGTCATCAATTATTCCTTAACATTAAGTGATATAATACAATAGTAGAACCATGTTAGCCCTCCTGCATATATGTATATTCATATATACATACATACATTTTTGTCTCTTTCTTTTCTCCTTTCCC